>JAZKJV010001984.1:0-336284 GCA_037367405.1 Ottelia alismoides
TCCATCCTAGTACTCGCAACAAGTAGATCACCACACCTTTACATTTTGCCTTTTCTTTCCGTCAACGAATATCACATCAAAATATTTCCATATTCTAGATATTTTCCTTCTTTTAGGTGCACACTAATGGGATTTTGCTTGACATCTTCAATATGAATAGGAATCGAATCCATCACTTAGTTCCCTAAAAATAAAAAAAAATGAAATCTGAACAGTGAGTAATTAATTTTATAGTGAATAAAATATCCACTTTTTAAAAGGAGTATAATCATGTTATAAACAATGTGTATAATATTTGAATATGCTCATAGTCCACACTAGCGACATATTATATACATTTCATAAGCCTCGGTAAGAGTTTAGATATAACTACAGTCGAGATACCTTTGTTAGTGCAGTACAAGTCCAGATTGTTCTATATAGATACTTTGGTAGCCTATTTCCATCCGCAAATAGGAAACAAAGTTGTTTTAAAAATAAAAATTGTATGCCTAAGTTATGTTGCTGAAAAAATGGTCACCTGTAGTGCAACAATCAGTAGCCACAAATAACATCGGCAACCCAGAAACCAAAGATGGTTTTATTTTGGTTATTATTCAGGATAATGTTACATGATAACTTTTAAAAGTAACAGCAAATATAATGTAGTATATATAAATATAATGTAGTATATATATAAACCTTAAATGTTGTATGATTATAAAATACATAATATATATTTAATCGAAGTGATTCTGAGGCCAACCATTAATCGATATTTAATAATTTAGTTCAAAAAATTTAGACCAAATTTTCTTAATGGCATACGGAGAATAGTATAACCAAATGAAGTATTATAAATCCTTTATATAAATTAAAAATATATGCAGAAAGGTAAGTATATATAAATTTGGTGATACTATATAAATTTGGTGACTACGTTATATAGTATCACGTATATATAGTATCACATTATAGGATCTCCATCAAACTATTGTCCAGACTAAGAAATGAATTATAAATCCTTCATGGACGATAGTATCACGTATATACAAACTAAGAAATGGTACGTGAACAGTGGTAAAAATCAAAATAAATAGTCTACCTTATCAGAAAAACCGGCAGACTAAGAATACGAATCACAAGTCGCCACTCGTTGACAACTGAAATGTGGAATCTTCAAACTCCGATCTTGCTCCTCGATCAAGAATGTGAATGTCTAGTGGACTCCGGTGACCCTGTCAATGATATAAAACCATGCAATGTAACATTGAAACTCGGAAGGCTTACTCACTTATGGAATAAATAATAAATTAACAATCAATCAGCTCTATAATGGTGGATGGATAGTGGATTAGTAAATAAATAAAAAAATAGAAAGTGCAAACGTTGCTACGTTTCCAAATTCTAATCTACCAAAAAAATCCAATTAGTTTATTTCTTTAAATAGAAATCTCTTCATTACTAGACATATATAAAATCTACCATATACGTTATTATTTATGTATATGATAATATGAAATTTGAATTTTGTTATTATTGTTTTTCGGGCCCATCGGGCTGAATCGGGTTTTCAAAAAAAAGATCCAAGCCCAAGCCCATTTAGATGTGGGTCGGGCTAGGCCCGAATTTTTTCGAGCTGAAGCTCTAATGTAATACCCAAGCCTAGTCTAAATGGGTCAGGTACCCAAGCCCATTGGGTACCCGGCCGACTGCCCATATCTAAGGAAGATGAGGAACCACATAGGAGAGATCCATGTGCTCACTCGTGCCACATGCTTTGCCAGCCAAGAGACCTGATGCAGGAGCTCCCTTTGTTAGATGCGAGATTCAGGAGCGCAGTTCGATCGTACTCTATTAGACAGTGGCTCTTCTATCAACCTCCTTCCGGCAGACTTACTCGACCGATTAGAGTTTGTCCCTCTTCATTGGAGCAGGACAGTCCTTCAGTTTGTTGATATATCGATTAAGAGGCCAAAGGGATTGTTGAGAGATGTGGTCGTTACCATTCAGGGCCTGAAATTCCCTGTGGACTTTGTTGTATTGGACATGGAGATCCCTGAGTCGGTAACCGATACCTCCATCATACTTGGACGTCCATTCTTGGCCACTGCCAAGGCGGTGACCGACCATGATAGTGATAAGGTGTACTTTCACATAGAGGGAGAAAGTATACAAATAGAGACAATCGAAGAGACTAGAGCGCGAGATTCATCCTGCTAAGAGCAGATTAGTGACACAGAGCATATCACAGAGGCTGAGCGAGATGTCCACCAGGAGTGCGACTTTGTGATGACCGATGATGAAGCCATTTGGGATAGATCTTGTAGCACAAGCCCTCGCCTTGCCAACAGATTCAACATACTTACAACTTATGGCAGTCGAGAGCTTGGAGAGCACACCCCTGGCCGAGGACACATTAGAGGCCGATAATTATGGGATGAGTGGTGAAATAGAGTTTCATTCGTATTCTTCAGATTCAGATCCCTCGGATTTAGACATTGATTGGGATGACTTTACTGATTATTTGCCATGTTTGATTCCTTCTGAGCCGACAGCTAGGACGAGGAGCGAGCCGACATAGTTTACAGATATTCTAGTAGGGTTCCCTTCGTCAGATTTTCATACACACCGAGAGTTCTCACATGCAGATTTGGTAGCCTTCATGAGACATATTAGAACCCAGATTTGCCAGCTCCCAGTTGTCCAGAACTGAAGCCTTTGCCACAGTCGTTGAAGTATAGATTCCTTACAGGTGAGACATATATGCACCCAGTCATTATCTCAATAGATTTGAACGGAGAGCAAGAATCTCGTTTGATGGAGGTTCTTGAAAGGAACCGCAAGGCGATAGGATGGAGTATAGCTGATCTCCATGGGATTAGTCTGGCTTTGTGCTCCCACCATATATACCTCGAAGAGGACACTAAGCCCTCGCGTGAGCTCCAACAACGGCTGAACCCGAACCTTCGAGATGTGGTCATGAAGGAAATATCTAAATGGTGGAGCGCTGATTTTATCTACCCCATCTCCGACTCCAAGTGGGTTAGTCTATTACATGTGGTACCCAAGAAGACGGGTATCACTACAGTTGTGAGCGAGGTCTGGAGAGGAGATAGCTACCCTGGTACCCACTTTTTGGAGGGTATGTGTGGACTACAGATGATTGAATCAGGCCACCAAGAAGGATCATTTCCCACTGCATTCATCGATCAGATTATCGAGAGGCTAGCTGAGAAGAGTCACTACTGTTTTTTTGACGGGTACTCCGGCTATAATCAAGTGGCCATTGCGCCCGAAGATCATGACAAAATGACATTCACCTGCCCATTTGAGACATATGCTTTCAGACGGATGCCCTTTGGTCTATGTAACGCCCCGACGACTTTCCAAAGGGTCATGTTTTCCATCTTCTCGGACATGGTGGGTAATTGTTTAGAGGTCTTCATGGATGATTTCTCGGTCTATGGCGATGGGTTTGATGCTTGTCTTGACTGCCTAGACCGTGTGCTTCAACGCTTCATAGAGGTCAACCTTGTCTTATCTTGGGAGAAGAGTCACTTCATGGTGACTTAAGGGACGGTCCTTGGCATATCATCTCCAACAGGGGCACGGAGGTTGACCTGGCCAAGGTGGATATCATTAGAAAACTCAATCCACCTTTCAATCTGCGACAGCTGTGGTCTTTTCTAGGGCATGTCGGTTTCTACCGACGGTTCATTCAGGACTTCAGTCGTATTTTCCCGACCGCTCATTGATTTGCTGACAAAAGATACCGAGTTCATTGTCGATGATAAGTGTCTTGCGTCCTTCGAGACTCTTAATAATCTAGTTATTAAGGCTTATGTCCTTCAGCCACCCGATTGGTCTCTCCCATTCGAGATCATGACGGACGCTTCTGATTTTACTATAGGGGTTGTACTTGGACAGAGGAGGGATGGATTGTCGTATGTCATTCACTACGCTAGCCAGACTTTGGATGCCGTTCAGCGGAATTACACGGTGACTGAGAAGGAGATGCTTGCTGTAGTCTTTGCTTTGGATAAATATAGATCATATATTCTGGGATCAAGAGTTACTATCTATACAGATCACACCGCCATCCGATACCTCATGGCAAAGAAGGATGCCAAAGCTCGACTTACCAGATGGATCCTTCTGCTCCAGGAGTTTGATATTGAGATTAAAGATAAACCTGCAGTTAAGAATGTGGTGGCGGATCACCTCTCTCGATTAGAGAACCTTGAGGAATATGAGCCCATTGCACCTATCAGTGAGACATTTCCAGATGAGGCAATCCTTGCCATCTCCTCGCTTCTATGGTATTCCAACATTGTGAACTATCTTGTTGTCAAGACGGTTCCACAAGGTTGGCCCAAGCAGCGACTTGAGACCTTCCTTGCGAAGGCCAAGTCATACCATTGGGAGGATCTCGTCCTTTATCATGAAGGAGGGGATAATATCTGGAGGAGGTGTATTCCTCAAGAAGAGCAACATAGCATCCTCACCTACTGCCACAAGCTTGAGGTAGGAGGACATCATTCAGGGAGACGAACAACACATAAGGTGCTCCAATCCGGCCTTTGGTGGCCTACTCTCTTCAAGGATTCTGATGAATTCGTGAAGAGGTGTACTGACTGTCATAAGATGGGTACTTGCAGACAGAGAGACGTGATGCCCATGCAGCCAATTCACTTTTGTGAGGTTTTTGATGCATGGAGGATTGATTTCATGGGCCCATTTCCTAAGAGTCAGGGATTTGAGTACATTCTACTTGCTGTGGATTATATGAGTCGTTGGGTTGAGGCCATCCCCGTCTGAGTTGCAGATGCTAAGACCGTGTACCGATTTTTGCGGAAAAATATCATTTCACGGTTCGAGGTACCTAGAGTTCTGATTTTAGACGAGGGAACTCACTTTATCAACGACAAGGTGAGGGCCCTTGTAGATGAGTTCAACATTAACCATTGTGTTGCCACTCCATGTCACCCTCAGACTAATGGTCTTGCCGAAGTATCAAACATGGAGATAAAGACTATTTTACAAAAGGTAGTCTGCCCAGACCGAAAGGATTGGTCACAACTTTTGGACTCGGTATTGTGGGCCTATCAGACTTCCTTCAAGACACCATTAGGAACATCTCCCTTTCATCTCGTTTATGAAAAGCCGTGTCATTTGCCAGTGGAGATCAAGCAAAAGTCACTATGGGAAGTTACAGAGTTATTATTGGATCTCGAGAGTATAGGAGAACAGAGGAAAGCAGAGTTGGCAGCCTTGGAGGAACTGAGAGATACAACCTTTTCGAGTAGCCTACAATACAAGGAAAAAGTGAAGACATGGCATGATTCTCATATCCGCCATAAACAGTTTGAGCCAGATCAACGTGTATGGTTATTTGATTCTAGGCTAAAATTATTTCAAGGGAAATTAAGAGTAAATGGAAAAGTCCATATGTGGTTAGAAAGGTACATGACAACGGGAGTATTGATATATCCGAGTTGTCATCTTCCTCTACCTTTCGAGTGAATGGTCAGCGTCTGAAACTATATATAGATCATGATCCACCTACCATTGACGTTGCCCCTATTCATCTGGTATGAGATGTGTTCTTCGACTCACATCCCCTGCATCTCATACATGGTTATCACTTCCATCTTCTGTTGTATAGATCCATTTGTCCATATCATTCATTCATTAATTCGTTATGTCTGCAACCCCATCGTCATCTTATGATTTTACTATACTTAGGATACACCTTATCCTAAGTATATGGGGGAGACAGACTGAGCTGTGATCTGTTTGTTCTCTTTTCTTCTTTTCTTCTTTTCCTTTTCTATCTTCTTTATCTATCAAAAAGGTCGTCCCCTTTTTGTTAGTCTTCTATACTTAGGACGTACTTTGTCCTAAGTATAGGGGGGTGTGCACCCCGAGTCGATTCTATTCTTTAATCCTCTCCATTGTTTCCTCTTATTGTCTATACTTAGGGATATATTACCCTAAGTATAGGGGGAGATAGTCTGAGTACGATCTGTTCATTCCACCCTTGACCCTCCCTGCTTTGTGTATAGTCTGTTATACTTAGGATTATTTGATCCTAAGTATAGGGGGGACGGTCAACTTTTCATTAGTTTATTCATTCATCTCTTATTTATTTATTTATTTATTCTTTAGACTTTTCTATACTCAGTACGAGTTATGTCGTCTCTTTTCTCTCCGATCTATGAGGACATAGCTCAATCTAAGTATAGGGGGTCGTATATATTGTGTATATACTTAAGCCATAACTCGTAATTTTGTATTTTTACTAATAACTATGGCTATTGCCCTTATAAATTCATTAAAAAAACATTAATAAAAAGATGTGATTATTCCTCAAATTCTTTTTGTATTTACTGACTAATAAATAGGCGAAAATATTTTTTGCAAAATATTTGAAAAATAGCTTGAAAATCTTTGTAAAAAATCTTTTGAAAACTACTTGGAAAATGTTTTATTACATGTTTTCAACCTTTGTAAAACATTTTGATTGTAAAATTATTTTCTTTGTGTGAAATAAAATGTTTGAAAAACGATTTGCAAACGGTTTGAAAAATGATTGCAGAAATATTTGAAAAATCTATATATACTGTTTGGAAAACCTTCGCAAAATGATTTTCAAATGTGTGTACATGTTGTAAAAATTGTTTGTAAAAATTAGTTTGGACTATAGTTTTCAAAATTGTTTGAAAAACCTTTATCAAATAAGTTTGAGGAATACGTACATGTCATCTAAAATTCTTTATTGTATATACCTATAAAATTGACCACTTACCCTTGTAAATCCTTAAAATCTAATTCTTGTAAATATAAGATGCATCCAGTGTAAATATTCATACCTAGTTTCTAGCCAAAACATTTTGTTTTCAAAAATCTCAAAAACATTTGCAAAATTAAAAAACCAAAAACATTTGAAAAATCTTTTTGAAAATCTAAAAAAATGCACATGCATCATCTTTTCAAAAATCCTTAAAAAGTTCAAAACTTTTGAAAATTGCATCACAAAAATATTTTCTGCATACCATTTTCATAGCATGAGCATTTTTCGGAGTGAGTTTGATGGTTGAACAAGTCTAAGTAAAATCTGAAGATTTGAGCTTGGATGGACCTTAAAATCTACCTAATAACAGGAACCTTATAGGAGTCGGAATCGAGGTACTTTAGGTCTAGTTGACTTAATTCTTTGAGGATCACGGGACTTGGTTCAATGGATTCTTGACAGCTATGTAGAGTATTTCGGAGCACACGTACGACTATTGTTGATAATGACCTAACTTGGACACCTACACCTTTCACATGGCTCAACTCAGTTGGAGTGGTGAGGGGGTTGGATTTGCGTGTATGAGACGCACATAGGTGGAAACATTTGTCCTCCTCTAGGGAGGGAAGTGCACCCCAACCCATCCGGTGATGATGAGTTTTGAGGACAGGATATTGTGGGTTGCAAGAAAGCTTCAAAAGAGGGTTAGTCTACTAGCTCAATAGGAAAAACTCCCTTTGTAAATGCTGTTGTATATAGTATTAAAAAAAGCAAAAAAACTCCAAAAAGTGGACAGGCATGTACAAAAATAAAAATACCTGCCGGAGTGTACATATGTGTATAGTCAATAAGCAAGCTTGAGCTTCAAAGTCAAATCATGTGAGCTTGCAGCTAGATGACTTGACTACACTGGTCTTGCATCCTAGGATAGGTAGCTACACTGGTTGTCATTCATTCTTCTCTCCACCCCCTCCTCTTGAGCTGGTTGTCACTTGAACATGGAAGGGAATACCCCACTCCTCGAGGAATGAGTTGTTGGATTAGGGAATCATTGGGTTGTCATATTGGAGAAGTCAGTCTCTTTGTCACTTCAGTTGGGGAGAGCCACCATCACTTACACTGTACGAGTCAGATTCATAGTCATAAAGGTTTGCGTATGAGTTGAAGTATTCTGACCTGGCTATTGAGGAGATTTGAGCAGGATTTTGGGATTCTCGAAGGCTGTTGGATTTCAAATCCGATTCCCATTAAGGTTCCGCCCGCACGAAAATTCCAAGGGTCCGACTTAAGCTCCAAACTTTAATTTTGTAAGGATAAGTTTGATAATTAAATTTAATCCAATTTTCTTCTTTTTCTTTTCTTTGTTTTTCTTTTCTGCACTTATTGCATAAGTGTTTGCTTGGGACTAGCTAAGGTAAGTATATGGGGACGATGAACCTCCATTTCATCATCTTTATTCTATCATTTTAGCCTAAAAAACCCTAGTAAATACATGTAAATACCCTTAATTCATGCATTTTATCATCCATGCATTATTGTGTAAATATTATATAAAATGCGATTTTTAGAGCCAAAATTATATAATAAAGAAAAGAAAAGAAAAGGTTGTATTTTGCCATTTATTAAAAATCATTTAGGATATATTTATCCCTTGTTTAAGTATAAAAATACAAAATCGATATAAAATCAACTTTAAAATTCCCAAAAACTAATACATATTACTATGTAAAATAACTATAGACCAAAATTCACAAGAAAATATAAAAGAAAAAACAAAAATCATACAAACTTAAAAACTTGTAAAAATCAGTAAAAATTCCATAGAAATTAAAAAATGATTTAATGTTCGATTTTTTTATTTATTTGATTTAGTATATAATAAAAATAGTTTTGAAAATTTTTGAACTGATTATCTATTTGTAAAACTAAAAATAATTCAGGTTATATACTATATTCTCTGTTTGATGTTTTTAATCCATTAAAAATACATGAAATTAAAAGCAAAAAGTATATAAAAATCCCAAAATTAGAGAAATTATTAAAAAAATACAAAACTATTTTATTTTCAAAATTTTAACTATATTTACATATATTTAGAATTATAAAACCCTATATACATTATACATACCTTATATTTAATTATATACTATTTATTCATATTATTAAACATTATAAGTACCTAATATATATTTAAACCCTTTAAAAAATAAAAAGGATTGTCCCTGTATATATTTCCTAATATTTATTCATTTATATTTATTATATATTTTCTTATATATTATTTATAATATCTATATTATTATTATTCCTATATACATATATATATATATATATAGATATAGAATAAACCTTAAAAATAAAAAAGAGACTACAATTAGTAAAATTAAAAAGAAAATAAAATTTTAAAATAAAAATATATATAATGATTAAAAATCCATAAAAATTATAGATAATTAAAACCCACAAAAATCAAAAGGTAGAAAAGTACAAAAATATTTAATATTGATTTTTCTTAATTAATGATAACTATATTATCCTTATTTGCTTCCAGTGATTCGACCATTACTAATCTTTCATTATACACTTTTTGTAGGGTATGATAAATTTTACCCTGCATTTTTTCATTGTTTTATCTATATCATGGGTTGATTGTTTGTTGATGATTTGATAGATTGGGTTCGAAGTATCGTGAGAGTAATCACTACAATGATTGTCGGATCTGACTTGTCAGACACCACATGCCCTCCAAAACTAGGTATTATGAATCCCCGATCGACCTCTTCTAACATAATGGTGTCGTTGCCGGGGAGCAACATATGATATGATATTGTACATAGTAGCTATTTTGTTTCCTATTTTTGTTCCTTTATAATTATTTATTTGTTCTAACCACTCTCTTGTTTGACTTTATGCGAGGGACTGCGAAACGAGAGAGACTTTCTTGGGAGGTCGGTGCACCTGAGTGATGTGCTGATAGGCTTTCTTCGTTGAGCTGATTGGAGAAAGCATCAAAGTCGGGTAGGGAGAGAAAAGAATGGCATAGCTATTACTTTTATTTTTGTGAGAGAGAGAAACTTTTATTTTTTCTTAATTAATTAGTAGTAATACATTTACCCTTTTGTACTCCCTATTTTCCCACTTGTTTTTATTTATTTTCTGCATTTTGTATTTTCCAACACTATTTTTATTTATTTTATGTGAATGAGCCCTTAGATATTTAGGATTGATTAACTCAGTAATTTAGGTCCAAATCTCTAATATTTGCATGCAACTATAGTCTCTGATACGTTTGAACCTAGATCAAATTATAATTATTATTCATGCAAACAACAATCCCTGCTTAGGGTGATTTCACTGGATTGTATTTCATGTAGTATAGATTTAAATTTCTGTCTTGCATCCTGCATGGAGAGAGTTGGGAAGCATTGCAAGTCTTATATCTTAGCATGCAACATTAGACACAATGGTTAGTTCTCCATCATAGTGTCACTTGCACGACTTTCATACCTTCTCTCCTAGTTTGGTATCACAGGTTTTTACAGAAAATACAAAAAATCATTAGGCAATTAGTGCTCTAAAAAATACTCAAAAAAGTGAAAATGCAGAAATTAAAACAAGGGGACTACTAATAACAGTTTGACTAAAAATAAAATTTGTAACAAACATTCATTGTATCGACTACATAAAGCCCACATTTTTTTCAATTACACTCCAAACGAAGTGAGGCGTGACCCTAGGAAAATAGATCCAAAATCCTAGCATGGGTACTGCCTTGTTATTAACTGGATTCACAAAGTATTTGTGCTTCTATCGTACGTGGACAAGTAGAGCTTCATCTACTTGCAGACTTAGTCTGAAGTATTGAGCTTAGGCCATCCACCTACGGGGTGTCTGTCTCATCATTCCACTTTTTAGTACCCTCCCATGGGGAAGTATTGGTTTCTCATATTAGATTCATACTCTATTCTCTGACTTAGTAGTGGAAAATTTACCAGACACAATAGCAAGGATTCTCTTAAAGCGTATATGCTACTAGTTACCAAGGAAGTGGGAAGTATGAGATACTCTTCTGGAAGTACTCACTCTCCTATACGACAAACCTCTAGGGACCTGTTCAAAGATTGCATGAATATCAACAAAATTTAAAAGATAAAAATAGTCGAACTATCACGACTTCACTAGGTTAAGTTGGTGATGAATCACCAATTCATCATCTTTATTCATTTATTTTAGCTTAAAACCTCTTATAAAACACTTGTAAATATCACTGATTATCACTTTTTAGTAATTCAGATCATATGTAAGTATATATTTATCATTATTTTAACATAAAATAAAGAAATAAAGGAAAGAGAAAGAAATCAAAAGAGTGTATATATGTAATAACTATTGATTGATCCTAACCCTGAGAGTATGTCAAGACTTGACCTTATCGACAAGGAGTAAAAAAAGGGGGAGATTGGGTCTTTATTTACAAAAATCCAAAAAATCAAGGTTCACCAATGTGTGTTCATCATTATACAAATTGTATATATTTTCCACTATTTTATTTATCATTAAAACAACCTCAAATAAAAATATTTTCACCACGAAGTTTGTAGAAAAAATGAGTTGTAAATACTAAAGATAATTGTAAGAAGAGACCCTCTATAAGAGAAATAACACTTTGAAAAAAATGTAAATATAAAACTGTCATATAAATACCTTATCCTTATAAACTCAAAATAACTCAAACTTACTTTCATTGTTTCTAAAGTTAAATAAACTTTAAAATGAAAGTGATTTCATAAAAATCAGAGTTATGATGTGAAAACAGGCTATTTGGAGTGTTATTGTATATTGTATTACAGTGCAAATAATCCTTTTTATTCTTTTATATATTTCTTTCTATTTTCACATATTGTATTTTTATTATTTTGTATATATTTTATATTATTTATATAAAATAAAAATAAAAAGAATCAAATTTAAAAGAATCAAAAATAAAATAAGTATATTTATATGTATCATGTACCTATATTGTACATTATTTATTTAACTTGTTAAATTATTTCAGAAAAATAAACTAAAAATATATTTAAAATCTTTAAATTATTCTAACAATTAATAAATTATGTAATTATTTTTAAACAATTAATAAAAAATATTTTTTTGTATATATATATATATATATAAATATTTTTACCTATGAATAAAGGTTTTTATTTATTTTAACCTACTTATTTAACTTATTTAATATATTTAAAACCACCAAAACTAAGTTTATTTATTAACATGAGTTATTTAGAAAATGTTTTGTTTTAAAATAGTTCTATTTATTAGTTATTCCATTATTTTCAATATTTTTGTCTTGTAGCGGTTTTATGGATATAAGCCCGAGATTGGCCCAAGATGGATCTGAATGGAGGCGAAGAATCCATGTAGCCGACCCTACTTAATTGTGGGAAAAGGCTTTGTTGTTGTTGTGTTGTAGCGGTTTGTCCTTATTTGGACTCAACCTCGATTGGTTGCACCGGTTCCATTGACCCGGGCTAACTTCCCTTCTCCTCCATCGGACATGAATATACAACCTACTTCGCTTACTTCTCAGATTTTTCACTCACAATCCATTCAATCTTATTGCATAATTTCATCACTCAAATAATATTAGCTTATCAAACTTCTTTGCTCGAATAAATTTTTGCCAAAATCAGTATTGATTCATGTACCATTCGATTTTGAAATTTTCCTAAGCTCCTTCTCTATAAATAATACCTAATATCCATTCTCTTTCCTGATCTTTTTTTACTCTAATTTCGCTAGAGATCTTCATTTGGAGAGCCAAAGGTGACATCTATAGTGTCTTGTGATCAGGAGAGCGTGACTTGAGTCGAGAAATGAGATCCAATACGCCAGTTGAGACCCACCGACAAGCTGATCTTCTCTGTCTTTCCACTGCCGGAGTCGCAACATTCTGTCGATCATCATAGGGTATTGTAGGGCAGTTTATCTTTCTTTTTAGATTTTAGATCAGCATTTTTATGAAATTTTAAGTTAATTCAGAAATATTCAGATCGACCTCTGATCTTCACGATCGAATGTCTTCCATTCCATTTCATCTCATTCCGAGTATCGATCCATCTTCGCCATGCATTTCTCCACCTTCTAGCGCATTCTGATCAACTTGATCAGCACCAGATCTATGACTCTGATCTCATTCCTACCAATCTCTAGATATTCTCCATACCCCCATCATTTTACCATGTTCTTTCCTAATAAAAGTCATTGGAGTATCGCCTCCGAGCATAGAATAATGTGTAGGTCAGTTGGAGCTATCTAGAGCTTGGATTGAGGATCTAGAGATCAAGTCTCCAGCTCCCTGATCAATGGGACCTGGACACGATCGCCACCTCTAGCTAGCATGGAGGAATATCAGCATCCTCTTGGAGCAATCAAAGAGCAGATCTGATGAGAATCATAGCTAAATCGAGCGACTAGACCTCAACAACTCAAATCTTCATATATGTTCTTCCAAGAGGGTTGAGATTCATCCGATCAAGAAAAGCTTCTGCCAGATCGCATCTCTATTGTCGATTCAACCTCAAATTGAAGATGTCAGATCAGATCTTCATCCGCATTGCACAATCGTCTAATGGCCATGTGACACACGAGCTCTACTGGTGAAAAAACACTCCACCCTCTATTATTTCTTCCATATGTAAATAAATCCTTAGTTGAACACGTGTCTGCTTTATATTGTTTGAATAATTTCATGTTATCCCTTGTGATTTTATAGTTTTGCATTTTAGTCCTGTTGAAACTACCTCACATGCTCTAGCATGTGTCTTCTGGGTAAATTGTAATAAGTAGAATCTTATTTTATGCTATTGTTTGGTACCAGAAATCAAAATAATTACAATACAGTCCAATACAATGCAACTTATGTGCTAGTTCACATGTTTTTCTTTGATTTTTGCATAATCAACCATGTATTTCTTGTACTTATTATCAATTTGGTGCATGCACATAAAATAAGTACGTTCAGTCCTTCCATTACAGATCAATTGTTCTTTATTTAATTACCTTTAATAAATAGCTACTTAGTTCGACAAAATCCGTAAAATTAGCTTAATTTCCTACTAAATAGTTTTGTCACACATTATTTTTCTTTGCAAAATATTTATTTTTGTTATTTTTTAAAATTCAAAAACACCTAAAAATTGCTCTTTTACACTAAAAAATCATAAAATTTGAATAAACCTTTTAAAAAAATTAAAAAAGACCATGTATGTCTTTTATATAGTTTTAGCCTATATATAATTTTTGTTTGAAAATTTCTTCAAAAAAAATAAAAATTGAATAACATAGTAAAACCATAAAAATTTATATAAAATATTTCAAAAATCATAAAAGTTCATAAATTGACTTGAATTAAATCCAATAAAATAATATTTTGTTGTGTCTTTATTTCTATTATTTTTGTTTTTGTTTTATATTTTAAAATATAAAAATGGTAGTTTAAATTTTGTTTCAATTCTATGTATGTTTCTATTATTTTAAAAATCCTAAAAAATCTAAAAATTCTATTAAATTTACAAAAATAGTATAAAATGTCTAAAATACAAAAGATTTTTATTTTGATTTTCTGTTTATTTTTACTATTTTTGGGAAAATACAAAATTATTTGGTTTCCTTTATTTTCTTTTAAAAATTTAAAAGATAATTTTTTAGCAAAAAACATAAAAACCATTAAAAATTAAAGATCAAAAAAATAAAAAAATAAAAATTATTAAAATTCCTTAAAAGTGTAAAAAGCATTAAAACTCATAAAAACAATAAAAAGAGAAAAGAAATAGAATCCTTTATTACTTTGCATTAAAGAATTAACCTTGGGTAATGCTGCCTCCATGAGTTTGATCTTGATAGCTATACATATAAAGTACTAACATCTCTAGTATTTTTGTTTCATTTCTTCTTTGTTAGATTAATGATGTTTGTTTGAAGCAATTTTAGGTTATGATGACCACATCACTTGTGCATATTTCATCGCATTTTATCCGTAAATAATTAGGAAACATAAAATTGCCAACACAACAAATGGTATCGTTGTCGGGGAGGCACGAAAACGATAGCTAGGACTCATTTTTCTGTTAATCTTGGTTATTTGTTTATTTCACTTCCTGTTTCATTTACTCGTCTTTTATTTTCAGTTATTTCCTGCTTCATTTATTTTCTCTTATTTTATCATAATTGTTTCTGACACATTTTTGTTTTTCCTTTGTTGAGACAATCAGACGAGCAAGGGTGATGATCTTAGGAGAGACAACACACCCAAGAGAGACGGAGGCTGGGCGTTTCTTCACCGATCATCAAAAGAGTGCAGCTGAGGAGGAGCATAAGAGTGGAATACTTGCTTTATCATTTTATTTTTCAATTATTTTATTCATTTTATTCCTGTAATTAATTTATAAGAATCTATTGGCACTTGCTCTTTTTCTATTTTATATAGAGCCTTTAGATCCATTTGTGTTCTTGTAGGGGTCTGTTTCACCAAGTGTCGGTGTACTTGGAGACCACATCGATTTTTATAGGGGTCTGTTTTGAGTTTTCTGAACTTCTTCTTTATTTTCTATACTTAATCCATTAATTATAGGTTTTTATTATCTTAATTGAGCCAGGTAAATAATAGGTCCAAGCTCAAATATCTTCCTTTACCTCTAGTTAGTTTCATACTTGGACTTAGGCAAATAATTGGTTCTTCCTAATAATAGAAGTTTCTTCTAAGACAGTTCTCGTGTACATTTTCAAATAGCATAGATTTAATTCATATGTGAAGGTCATTTTGCATGTAGATTGTTGACGACATGTACGCGTTTCTATCTTTGCATGCATCATTGATTTCGTTGTGCATCAGCTTTTCCAACTTCCTTCCCCATTTTATGGACTTACGATAAAAGGAAATTGGAATTTTTGTTTGGCAATTTTATTTGAAAATTACTCAAAAAAGGTGATAACTTAAATAAAATTGGGACCGTTGAAATATTCGACCCTAAAATAAACAGAACGATCATGTTTGTATTGGGGAGAGTAACCCCCTCATTGCTCACATGTACTTACCTCCAGATAGAGTGGGTGGGGATGTACCAATAAGGATAGAGCCCAAATCCCTGGACTTGTGCCCTAAGAACCTGTATATCACTTTTTAGTACTCGATTGCAGCTGCAAGCACTTGTCTCTGACTATAGAAAATTGTTTCGGTGTGCTCTGCCTTTTATCTTCCTTTTGGCATGATATAACTCGACAGCCCAGGAAGATGGTTCCACTGTCTCGGGAGGTTTTAGGATGTACGGTGGGCAACAGGGTGACATCACCTTGTATATCTGTGGTTGAGTAATTGTTTGATTCACTAAACATAAAATTGAAAAGATACAAGATTGAACTGTTACGGTCTCCACTTATGTTCAGTTGGTGAGTTGAGGGCTTGGTTTGTGTTTGTTTGCTAAGAAAAAAGATCCTTCCTCGCACTTCATGCCTTCTTTCACTTTCTTCTTCTTGTATGACATCTGGATCTTGCATCTTTCTCCTTGTTTCGAAAATGTCGGGCTGGAGTGATTTGTGTTCGAACTTTGCGGACTTATCACTTTCCTCTCCAATTCGTTCATCTTCGTCTTCTTATACTCGGGATGACTCTTTTATTGAGCTTTCTCATTTCTTTTACACTTGATTTGTCACCAATAAATCCCTTGTTTGATATTGAACCTCTTCTCGAACTCTCATTTGAGACTCCTTCATTTCTGCAGACTGGTCAAGTTCCTTTCACATTTCCAGTTAAAGAGCCAATTATTAAGGACTTGATGACACCAAATGGTAAGGGATCTATGGCAGACCAAATTGAGATCAACAACATGATGTTGGAATCCATACAGTCCATCCACGCATAATTGACTGAGCAGGCCAACATCCAGGCCGGTTTGAGAGACATGATCTTAGAGTAGAGGAATGCATGAAGAGAGAGAGGAGAGAGAAGCATGAGCAGCAGAGAGGAGGTGGGAATGAAGGAGGAGAACATAAGCATAGAGCAGACCTAATTATTGAGACTGATAGAGTTGTATCTGAGCTCCCTCTTAGACATGCCTATAACCCATGGGCAAGACACACTGTTACATGGATTCAGATTTCTATGGTTCATGGACATTTCGTTCTGAATCCCAAACTACTTCCTTTACTCAATATTCCATGGTCATATTAATGAAGAACCTTACATACACCTCCAGCAGTTCGATCGCATATGTAGAACAGTGCACTAACCTAACATTCCGTTAGAGGTATTGAAGATGGTAGGTTTCCCCTTCAGTCTTATGGATAAGGTACTCTATTGGATCAATCATTTAGGAAGGGTGGTCACATCCTGGGAGGAGGTGAGGTTAGCTTTTTTGAGTAAATATTATCCCCTAGGATGTCTGAATCAGATGTGGTCTCTTATAGCCAACTTCTCCCATATGTCGCATTAGCGTATTCACGAGGCATGGGAACGTGTCAACATGAGCCTATTCACAAAGCATGGGAACGTTTCAAAGATTTGATGGAGAAGTGCTCCCATCATGATATACCAAAGACAAGCCTAGTGCAAAATTTCATTGGAGGTTTGAGTTATGTAAACCTGAGATTGATAGATGTCGCTTATGGGGGTTCTCATTTCAACAAAGACGAGGATGTATTATGGTATATTTTTTAAGAAATGGTGGAGAGATCTACAACTCTATCTTTTTCTCATGCATTTCAGAAACATCCTCAACCTTCGTCTACACCCCACAATACTGTCAACATGATGGCATCTCATAATGCAGATAGAGTGGGCAATTATGATCTGACCACCATCGAAAATCACCTATCCAAAGACGATATAATTGAAAGGCGATCACAAGATCTAGATAAATTACTTGTGATCGAATAGAGGACCAAGCAGTTGGACAAGTAGGATGAGATTACAAAGCATCTGGAGCTTCCTATGAGTACCATCAGTGCATGCCTGAGTTCTAGTACCGCTTCCAAGAATTATGCATTAGAGCAGACTTCTCCTACTACACTAGAACAACAGAGTACCGAAGCACCTCCTGCAGTCCAGCATGTTTACTGGTGCAGACTCCGGATCACGTTCACCAGCAGCCGACTCCATCATATATAGAGCCATACTACCAGAAGGCTCCACATTTTTCTGAGCCACAGTTTCCAACTCCACCTCACGTTCAGAAGGTGAACGATATTTGGAGTGGTCCAGAGCCTAGCCAGACCCATCCATCAAGGTAGGGACTGTCGGATTTACAGGACAACCAAAGGCCAATTTATCAAATCCAGGGAGGTCGACCTTACTAGTACCAACAACCATAGCCTCACTATCAGTCTCCAATACACTCTTGACATGGAGACACGAATATCAGCAAATCTCGTCTATTTATTCTCATCATCCATATTATTAGCAACAATCTACACAATATCCGCATCTGCCTCCTCATTATCAGTAGTCAGCATATTTTGGGTACCAACAGCCTCCACACTACCCGTCTCAATGACCTCCAATTGTTGAGTAGCCAGAGGCACCCTCGGTGAACCTTGCACTATATTACGTAGCACAGTTAATGAAGAACATGAGAGATATCAACAAGAGGCTTAATGACCTGACAACCACGAAAACTATCATACCAACCCATGTCAAATACAATCCCTACAACTTCATATGCGATAAGGAGCGGGTAGCACACCATGATCCAACCACTCTCAAGACAAGTATGACTTGTGATTTTTAATGTTTATTTAATGTCATTACTCTCAGGATCGATAGGAGATTGTTGCTACCATCACCAAAGGGATTGGGAAATGAAGCCGTTGATAGAGCATCGTCTTCTTCCTCACCTTCTTCAACTATTGGACAGAGATCCAATGTTCCAATCCATGGAGGAGCACCACCTGCACCATCCACCACAAAATTTCCAAAAAATGAAGAAAAGTGAAAATCCCAAAAAGATAGTAAAGGAGATGCAGAGCTTATGAATATGTGATTCATCACTCTTAAAGCTGAAAATAGAGCCTTGTTCCCGGGTAATTAGGAGCATATTTCCACAAAAAAATGCACAATTAGCATTCATGCATTCATTGATAACATCAGCATCTTAACATTTGCATCTGCATTAAATAAGAAGCCCAAATCTCTTATAAAATTCACCCTATTTGTATATATTTTATACTAACTCCAAATACAATAAAACCAACTCTATACTATATATATTACTGACAAATAATATCAGGAAAATACCAAAAATTGCTAACTTGAATAATTGCCCAATGAAACCCCAAGCCAAGTTGGAAGTCATGGACCTTAGAATGCACATGTCTCTCTCATACAACCTCTGATCTAGGTCTACTCACTTTTAAATAAATACACAGTCAGAGACCTTCAAAATGAGACCAATTTCATTTAAATCGGATCTTGTATGCAAAACTTGGGTTTTGGGACCCCATTGTACACGTAAAATTGTACCCTTGTATTTTAGTACTTTATTTGGCCTCGTTCTATTTTTGGTCAACATTAAACTTGTAGATCTCAATGAGATATACAACTTTTATGTTTTGAGTTTTTCCAAATTCGGCCATCTTCTCTACCTTATCTCACATTTTCTTTATGTCATCCAGATCAGGCCATGTGGCGCCCTCTAATTGCGCCACGCGGCGCGCTCCATCGCCTGCCACATGCCCCTTTCCTAAGCCGTCCGATCAGGCATCCTCTCTCCTGATCTGGGCCTTCCAATCTCTCAAATCTCCAAAGACGTTCAATCGCTCCCCTAGATCCCATCTCGGCTGTTAACGGCCGCCTCATCCATAGCCCTCCACGTGGTACGCTTGTGGCCATTGGATCATCGTCATAAGGACCAGATCAACACCGTTCAATCCGCCTCATTTCTCGGCCCTTGGATGATGGTCCAGATTACATCTGGTCTGTCCTATAGAGCCCTCACCTACTCTCACCACGTGCCTCGTTCACAGGCGCAAGATCATTGTCTGGATACCTCCATCCGCGTCGTTCATTTCTGCTCATTTCTCCACTACCCGATCCTACTCCTCATTGCATCTTATTTGTCCGCTTCTGCCTGCATAGAGTCTCGCCATGTGACTCACCCTCAACCCTTGATCGTCCCTCCATTGATCTAATCTGAGCTGCTTGTGAGTGCCCATCTCTCAACCGTTGGATCACAAGATCCACCGGCTGAGAAGTCGTCTTCCACCTCCGGCCGCCTTCTTCGTGCACGTCGCCCACCTCACATCGCCTTCTTCCCCTTCCTATTTTTGGCGCCACTACAGCCACCTTCTCCGCCCATAGACACCTCTATGACGGAGCCCATACTTCCCTCTTCCTTGCCGACCTCCATGTCCTTCATGAATCTCACCCATGTCACTCCACAACCCCCACGAAACCTCGCCTCCCATCACTGCCACCTCCACCTTCTCTCTACAAACCATCACCTCCGGCCTCTTTTTACCCCATCCTCCATAGCAGGAGGTTCCCCAAAGCTCTTAACTCCTGATTTATGATAGAAATTAAGGGCTAAATTTAGCGATGATGGTGATATTCCTCCGGTGAGATCCGTAGAAAAACTCCGGCATGTCGCAGCTCCTCCGACGAGCTGCTCGAGCTTGGGACGCTACCGGCCCTTGAGCGAAGACCAAAAAGTTCTTCTCCGAGCTTCTGACCCCAGTCAGACTCCGCCATTATCTCCTCTGATCTCCATCTTCTTCTTTTTTGCTTTTCTCGTAATTTATTTTGCCCCATTGATCATCGTTCCGCTTCTCCGACCATCCACCGAGCTCCGCCTTGAGCTCCCATCTTCGTGCGATATTCCATCCCCTCTGACAACACCTCGCACCTCACTCCGACCAAGTATCCGCCATGTCTCCACGATCGGTACGAGCCCTCCAGGAGTCTCCAGTGAGCTTCATTAAGCAAGAGGAAGGTCGGCGGAGCAAGACCGCCTTCACCAGAGTTTCTCCAAGCCAGTCGCAGGAGGCGGTGGACCGGAGCAACACGAAGCGCAGCTGCCGTCCGATCCTTTTGATCGGATGGTTCTCGTCTCGACATGTCGCCTGTGCCCCACCATCGTTGGATCAGGAGGATCCATGGGCCACTGCTCTGCTACGTCGCCCGCACCATCGAGCTCCAGCTGTCGTCCGATCACGCGAGGATCTGACGTCTCGCAACACACCACGTCGTCCGCATTGGTCGTCGTTAGATCCATCGTGATCTGAAAGATCTCAGACAGCCACGTCGCTTCAGCCCAGGAGGCATCAACCACCATTCGAGCTGACTTGATCCGACGGTCCCTGGTGCACCATGTCACGCCCTTCGAGCCTCTTCCCCGACCCTAGGCTCGGTGTGATTGAAGCTGATCCGAGCCTCCTGAGCTATCCGAGCCTCTGCCCGAGCCTCCAACACCGTCCGAGGCCAACCCCGCATGTGTTTCTCATGTGAGGGCTGGGTAAATTACACAGAGGCTCTCTAAGGTTTCCAAAATTACAAATTGGTCCCTACCAGGCGCGTCATACGAGGAGTGCGTGTCTTTGTGGGAATTTTACATCCACCCCCTCCGCATTATAGGTAATTGCATTTAAGTCCCTGTCAGCACGTTTTATTTTAGCCACTTTTATTTTCTGTATTGCATTTTGGTCCCTTTCTTTGCACGCATATTTAGGTGACCATATTTAATCATTTTTAAATTCTAAAAATTTCATGTTGTAGTTTAACTTGTCCTTTATCTTATATGACACTTGTTTTATTTTTGTGAGCCATCTGGAATTTAATAATATTAAATTGGTGATTTTTTCTATATTTTGCTCACCGTGTGCCTTTTAATTCATATTAAATTCCTTGTTGCTCCAAAACTCACCATAAAATCACATTAGACCAGGGATAAATTACTCTACACGATGCCCAAAAATCATTGCATTTACAGGCATCATGAGGTCTGAATAAACCAAACACTGATTTGCTTGATTGATTTTTAATAGGCTCAATTTAGGTTTATTAATTTTCCTGGATTCAGCATACTTATATCCATCTAGGATAATTTTTATATCTGGAAATTATGTGTTTTGGTATTTATTAAAATTGATTTTGTGAAAACTACCCTGCATTCATGTTTTATTCATAGTGAATTCATTTAGAGTCGAAAAAATCCAAAAAATGTAGATACTTAGTTTCATAACATTCCATCATCTAGCCATGTTTCATAATTTTTGGACTTCATTAGAGCATCTTTTTAACTTAACTTGTAAAGTTGGCCTGAAATTGCATTGTTTTTGCCTCTCTGAGTTCGACCTTGGTCTTTCCCAAGTAAAATTAATCTGCCGCTTAAACTTGATATTCCATTAGATTTGAGTGGTTTTTGACAGAGTCTCGTCTACCCGACTACAATGAATCTAACTTTTAAATTTGATCGATAATTTAATTAAATTAACAAGGGTAGATGAGGCAACCTCAAGAGCCCAGTCAGCTTTGGAGGAGAACATACCTGTCACGAAGTCTGCTTCATCAATAGTAGACAGAGCAGCCCAAGTTATTTTTCCTTCTTCTTTGCATGTTATGGATGATATTGTACATACTGATTCTGGTCGGCTATATGTACATGTTGATTCAGATGTGAATAAAAAGAATTATGATGTCGTTTCATATTCTGGTTTTGTTCCTTTTCCTAATGCATTGAATAAAGGCAAGAATATTCGAAAATTAAATATAGCACTTTCTGATCCTGGAGTGGTTGAGATACTACACAATGTTTTTCTTGAAATACCACTCCAGAAGGCCATAGAGTACATGCATGTTGTGAAAAGAGGATTAAAAGAAGCATGTACTACAAAGCGTCAACCCAAGCAAAACATATGCAAAAAACTGAGAAGCACATATTGACCGTGGCCACAGTTCATGCCATCAGCAACCTGCTGCCAAACAAGAAAAAAAACAAGGGAGAACCTGATTTAACCGAAATTAGGTGGTCTTAAGTTCAACAAAAAGCGTGAACTCAGTCGAAGTGTCAACCACACAAATCTCGATTAAAGTCAACAATTAACCCACACTACAGATCACGGAAATAGAAATAAATATGGAGTTAAAATTTATTTTTAACTCTGCACAAATGATGTAAAGGGCAAGTATGCAGAGAGTTCGAACACAGGGAGCAAACAGGGTAATTCAAACAAATGTGCGTGAGTGAATGTGTGTGATGTCTACACTAAGCAAGCAAGCAAAGATGTTTTTGTGGGTTTTTAATTTTTTAATTTTTTTTATTTTGTATTTTGATTTTTAATCTTCTGATTTTATATTTTATATTTTATACCCTTTTTTTTAATATTGGAATTTAAAAGCAATGTAATAAAAGACAAGATGAAATATTTATAAAAATGTGCAAAAATATCCAAAAATTCAGAAATAAAGTATTTTTAGGATTTTTAGGATTTTTACTGTTTTTGTGATTTTTTTGGGGATTTTTCAAATGTTTTTGGTATTTTTAAATACTGAAATGAGGGAAAACAATGGAAAATGTGCTGGCTGTAAGTAAAATGGGAATTGAAATTAGCAAACAGCAATCAAAATTTTTCATACTATTTTTCAAATAAAGAGAATAAAATGAAGAACAAACAGGAACTGAGTTTGTGTTTTTTGGAGTTTTCTTTGATTTTATATATTTTTTTGAAGTTTTAGAGTGTTTTTTAATTTTTAGTGTTTTTCTTTTGAGATTTTTAGTGATTTTTGGGATGACACAAATAGATGATAAAACACACAAAATATAATTTTTTTTGGAATTTTTCAAAACGTTTTTATAATTTTTATGGATTTTCTAATGCAAACAGTGAAATAAATGCATATTTTTGATTTTTAATAAATATGAAAATGCAATAGAAATAAAATGCAAAAATATGCCGTGCAAGTACAAGTTAACAGGAGCCTAAGCCTATTTTTGTGGAATTTTTAGACTTAAAATGATAATTTAAATAATTACAACAAGCATCCAAAAGTTAAACAAGCCTGGCAGGGGTATAAGTGCAATTATCAGAACTTCCAGGGGCACATATGCAATTTCCACAAAAATATATAACGTTAAATACAACTTTCTGGACTAAAAACAAATACCCAAACCCGGAGGGGTTCGTTGCAAAATGTCCAACTCACGCGCACTAGGCACATGACCTGGCAGGGGTATTCTTGCAATATTACAAAGTTCCAGGGGCTCAGATGCAATTTCTCCAAAACATTACAACTTAATTAAAAAGTTCATGGACCTAAGCAAAACAAACAAACCCTAGGGTGGTCCTTGCAAAATACCCAGCCCCTCACGCGCACCGGGCACGTGAGGTGACGTGGATTGGACCTAAGTGCAAATAAGAAAACTACGGGGTTCTAATTGCAAATATTATAGAAATATTTAAACTACAGCTTAAAGTTTATGGATTAAAATGAAATACAAAATTTGGCGAGGGGAAAAGTGCAAAATACCCACGCCTTATCTCCTCGTGCGCGATCGAACGGCCAAGGGCCGGTCACTTATCCACGTGGCGTGCGCACAACGCGCGATGACGGTTCGGCGATGAATGGCTGCGATCAGATCTCCTCGGCAGGATCAGACGGTGATGGTTGGAGAAGATCGGACGGTTGCTGCTGGTTCTGGAGATGCGGCCCGATCTGACGGTGGAGAGGCGATGAGGAAGAACAGGGAAGCAGCGCCGGCGGGGCGAGCTTCCCTGAGCTGAATCTCCGCCCTCCGACGATGTATGGGCTCCAAAAATGGGCTGCGAACTCCTGGAAGGTCTCTCTATGTGCTGGGGTACTCAGCTTCGTCGAAGAAGCACGGTGGCGGTGGCGCGAAGGCGGCGGAGCTTCGAGCTCTAGGGATCTCCGGTGAAGCTTCAAAATGAGCCCCCAGGGGCTTTGACCGTGTCTTGACCTGCAAAAAGAGGTGAGAGGGTCCAGGGAAAACTGCATGGACCCCACGGAGGCGTAGCGGACGGTCGGAGATGATCGGTGGGAGGCGAATGAACGACAGCCGGAGGTGCACTCCGGCGATGAGCTATGGGAGATGGATCGATCGACGGGAAACTCGATTTTTTTTGGGATTTTAGATACTGAAACTAAGGGGAATAACATGAAACGAAAAGGAAGGGGAAAAACTGATACCTCGAAGGTGGAAGACCTGAGGTGGAAGGACCTCGACGCCGGTGGTCAGCGGAGGTGGTGGAGATGCCTCGAGCCTTCCTCGACTCGTCTGAAGGCAGGGCAGTGGAGCTGTCACCTCCGGCTACCCAAAGCGCACGAAAGGGAGGAGGATCAATGGTCCAAGAGGGTTCAAAATTGGGCTCGAAGGTGGCGGGTTGCTTAAGTAGAAGATGGTGGCGTCTCCTTCAAGCGATATCCACGCGCGCATCATGAGGATTTTGCGTGATCTGAAGGCGCGTCGTGGGAGAGGGATGATCAGGGAAGAAGTTCCAAGAAGGATTCGAGGCGAGAAAATGGAAGGATCGGGCGCCAAAATTTCTTGAAAACGGGGAAAAATCAGGGCGTCAGAAGCGGCAGGCCTCGGTCAGGGAGTTGACCGAGGTCAACTCTAGACCGCACCTGGTTGATCCACGTGGACCAACCAGGGAAAAGATTGAAAAATTATTTTATTAATTCATTTAAAAATAGAAAAAGGCGGAATTAATTTTTGGTTAAAGAATAATAAATGTTTAAAATTTTATGTAGTATTTTATTATGATTTTTAATTTATTTTATGAAGTATATTTTTACAAATTGCTTTTATATCCCTATAGGTTTCTATATCTATATATTGTATTCTTTTATTTTTAATTTGTGTATTTAATTTTTATTATTTTTATTTAGTATTTTATAAGATTATAGAATACTTTTATATACACAAATATATTTTTATTTTAATTTTCTGATATGTTTTTGTACAATTAATAAAATAGAAATATATTTAATATAGGTATAAGTATAGGTATACTACCTATGTATCAAATATGTATGTATTTTATTTTGAGTTTTATTTAGGTTTTTATTCCAATTTTAATGTACATAATTATTATAAGTAATATTTACAACATTATAAAAATATAAAAGTACAAAAATAACGAATAAATAATAAATTGAATATTTTAATCTGTACAAGTGTACAATGAGGGTCCGAAAGTCAACTTTCAAACCGTAGCTCCGCCAAATGCAAAACCACCACCAATAATTAGCTTATTTTCTTCTATATACAATTAAAGGTGAGTATGCTGCATTTGGAGTTGTCAGTTGTGAGATACGGGTCTGGGAAGTTGGCATTCTGGATTTTTATTCAGACCATAACTTTTTATCTGTACATTATTTTTCTGTGAAATCAATTTCGTATTTTTCTATATAAAATTATCTACAATTTTCATGTACAAAGTTTCTTCATTTGATGTATAAAAAGTGGAACCAAAAATAGGTCCCAAAATGAATAAAGAATGAATAGAATGTATAGGTATTTTATCTGTATTTCTGACCTTATCTCCCCCTACTTTATTCCTTGTCGACCTATTCATCAAGATGCCTAGGTCTCGGTGTTTCGGGTCATAAAATATTTACAATATTTTATTCTTTTTCTTTTCTTTATTTATTCTATAATTTTGGCTTTAATTACAGTATTTTATACACTATTTGAATGT
This sequence comes from Ottelia alismoides, assembly GCA_037367405.1. NCBI lineage: Eukaryota > Viridiplantae > Streptophyta > Magnoliopsida > Alismatales > Hydrocharitaceae > Ottelia > Ottelia alismoides. Next base: position 26,483 of record JAZKJV010001984.1, read on the forward strand.
ACATGCATGGATGCTAATATGATGAAATTAAAGGTATTTATAGGCATTTGCTAGGGTTTTTGGTGCCAAAATGATAGAATAAAGATGATGAAATGTGGATTCATCATCCCCCTATACTTTACCTTTGCTAGTCCCTAGCAAACACTTATGCAATAAGTACAAAAAGAAACAGAAAGAAAAGAAAAAGAAGAACTTGGATTTAGTTCAATCATCAAACTTGTCTTCACAAAATCAAAGTTTGGAGCTTAAGTCGGACATTAGGAATTTTAGTGCGGTCGGAACCTTAATGAGAACCAAATTTGAAATCCAACAGTCCTTGAGAATCCCAAAACTCTGTCCAAGTCTCCTCAATAGCCAGGTCAGAAATACTTCAACTCATACGCAAACTCTTACGACTATGAGTCTGACTCGTACAGTGTGAGTGATATGTAGTTCCCCACCTTAGAAGTAACAAGGAAACAACCTCCCCCAACCTGGTAACTCTAATGCCTCGGTCTAGAAACTCTTTCCTCGAGAAGCAGGATATTCCCTTCTAAGTTCAAGTGCAACCGGCTCGAGAAGAGGGGGAAGAAGTATAGACTTTTGGAAGCTCAGCCAGTGTAGCTAAGTCTCCCACTGCAAGCTTCATGAGATGTAGCATGGATACCATAAGCTTTTGCTTTATTTGACTATATACACTCCGGTGGGGTTATTAAATTTTCAATCCGACCCACCACTTTTTTGGAGTTCTTTTTGCATTTTGCAAATTTTATTTCAAGTGCTTCTATACAACATATCTACATGGTGCAGCATATATACAAGAAATTTTTCTCTTGAGCCAGTAGACTATCCCTCTTTTGAAGCTTTATTGCAACCCACGGCTTCTGTCTTTAGCCTTCATCACCACTAGACCAAGTTGAGATGCACTTCCTTCACTAGAAGAAGAAGAGAGGTTCCGCCTAGAAGTACTACCCTCATATGCTACCCCAAGCCAAAGGAAACTGCCTCCTCACCACCTCATCCGTGGAGAGCTATGTGAAAGGTGCAGGTGTCCAAGTTAGGTCATTATCAACAAGAGTCGTGCGTGTGCTCCGAAATACTCTACTTAGGCCGTCAAGAATCCATTGAACCAAGTCCCGTGATCCTCAAAGAATTAAGTCAACTAGACCTGAAGTACCTCAAACCCAGTTCCTATAAGATTCCTGTTATTAGGTATATTTTAAGGTCCAATCAAGCTCCAATCTCCGGATTTTACTTAGACTTGTTCAGTTATCAAACTCAATCCGAAAAATGCTCATGCCATGCAATGCTATGCAGAAAATATTTTTGTGATGCAATTTTCAAAGATTTTGAACTTTTTATGGATTTTTGAAAAGATAATGCATGCGTATGCAGATGCATTTTTTTGTATTTTTCACAAAGATTTTTCAAATGTTTTTGGATTTTCATTTTGCAAATGTTTTTGGGATTTTTGAAAACAAAAGATTTTGGCTGAAAACTAGGTTAAAATATGTACACGGGAGTGCTTCTTATATCTACAAGAAGTGGATTTTAAGAATTTACAGGGTAAGTGCTCAATTTTATACATATATACATAGTGGATTTTAGTGAGATGTATGTATTCCTCAAACTTATTTGACACAAGCTTTTTAAAATAATTTTTAAAACTATAGTCCAAAATAATTTTTACACACCTTTTTGCAAACATGTACACACATTTGAAAATCATTTTGCAATCGGTTTTCCAAACAGTATATATAATTTTTCACATATTTTTGCAACCATTTTTCAAACCATTTGCAAATCATTTTTCAAACATTTTATTTCACACAAAGAAAATAAATTTTACAAACCATACATTTTTACAAAGGTTGAAAACATGTACAAAGTGTTTTTCAAAATAGTTTTCAAATGGTTTTTCAAAGAGACTGTCAAACTATTTTCAAAGCACCTGATTTATTAATCAGTATATACAAAAAGAGTTTGAGGAACAAAACACCTTTTTTATTAAGGTTTTTAATGAATTTTAATGAATGATTAGTCATATTATTAAGAAAATACGAAAGTACGAGTTATGGCTAAAGTATATACGCAGTATAGACGACCCCCCTATACTTAGATGGAGCTATGTCCTCATAGATCGGAGAGGAAAGAGAAGACATAACTCGTACTAAGTATAGACAAGTCTAAAGAATAAATAAATAAATGAAGGAATGAATGAACAAATGAGAAGTTGTCCGTCCCCCCTATACTTAGGATCAAATAATCCTAAGTATAGCAGACTGTACACAACGCAGGGAGGGTCAAGGGTGGGAATGAACAGATCGTACTCAGATTGTCTCCCCCTATACTTAGGGTAAAATATCCCTAAGTATAGACAAGAAGAGGAGACAATGGAGAGGATCGAAAAGAATAGAGAAATTCGGGGTGCCAACCCCCCTATACTCAGTACAAAGTACGTCCTAAGTATAGAAAACTGTCTGCAAGGGGCGACACCTTTTTGATAGATGAAGAAAATAGGACAGGAAAAGAAGAAAAGAAGAAAAGAAGAAAATAAATCAATAGATGAAAGTGATATGAACAGATGGATTTGTACAACGGAAGATGGAATTGATCACCATGTATGAGATGCAGAGGATTAGAGTCAAAGGACACATCTCATACCAGAAGGATGGGGGCAACGTCAATGGTCGGCGGGTCATGATCTAGATATAACTTCTTGACCATTGACGCGGAAGGTAGAGGAGGATGACGGTTCGGATATGTCGATGCTGTCATTGTTATGTACCTTCCTGACCACAAACAGACCTTTCCACTTGCTCTGCAACTTTCCTGGGAATAATTTCAGCCTGGAATCAAACAACCATACTCTCTGATTTGGCTCAAACTGTTTATGGCTGATATGCGAATCGTACCATGTCTTCACTTTCTCTTTGTACTGTAGGCTGTTGGAAAAGACTGTATCTCTTAGTTCTTCCAGGGCTGCCAATTCTGCTCTTCTCTGTTCTCCTATACTCTCGGTATCTATAAGCAAGTCAGTGACTACCCAAAAAGATTTGTGCTTGATCTCCACTAGCAAATGGCACGGCTTGCCATAGACGAGATGAAAGGGAGATGACCCCAATGGATTCTTGAAAGAAGTCCGATAAGCCCACAAGACCGAGTCCAAAAGCTGTGACCAATCCTTTCGGTCTGGGCGGACAACTTTCTGCAAGATGGTCTTTATCTCCCGATTCGACACTTCGGCAAGACCATTAGTCTGAGGGTGATATGGAGTGGCAACCCGATGGTCAATGCCGAACTCGTCTGCAAGGGCCCTAACCTTATCATTGATGAAGTGAGACCCCCCGTCTGAAATCAAGACTCTAGGTACCCCGAACCGTGAAATGATATTTTTCCTCAAGAATTTGCACACGGTTTTCGCATCTGCGGCTCAGGCAGGGATGGCCTCAACCCATCGGCTGACATAATCCACAGCGAGCAAAATATGCTCGAATCCCTGACTCTTAGGAAATGGGCCCATGAAATCAATCCCCTATGCATCAAAAACCTCACAGAAGTGAATGGGTTGCATGGGCATCATGTCTCTCTGCCCGCAGGTTCCCATTTTCTGACAGTCAGTACATCGCTTCACGAACTCATCAGAATCCTTGAAGAGAGTAGGCCACCATAGGCCAGATTGAAGCACCTTCTGTGCTGTTCTTTTTCCTGAATGATGTCCTCCTGCCTCAAGCTTGTGGCAGTATGTGAGGACGCTCTGCTGCTCTTCTTGAGGAATGCACCTCCTCCAAATACTATCCCCTCCTTCATGATAAAGGACGGGATCCTCCCAATGGTAAAACTTGACCTTAGCTAGGAAGGTCTCAAGTTTCTGCCTGGGCCAACCCTGAGGGACTGTCTTGGCAACAAGATAGTTTACAAAGTCAGCATACCACGGAAGTGAGGTGACAGCCAAGATCGCCTCATCTGGAAACGTCTCAGTGATAGGTGCGCTGGGCTCAGATTCCTCAAGATTCTCCAATCTGGAGAGATGATCCGCCACCACATTCTTGACTCCAGGCTTATCCTTAATCTCAATATCAAATTCCTGGAGTAGAAGGATCCATCTGGTAAGACGTGCTTTGGAATCCTTCTTAGCCATTAAGTACCGGATGGCGGTGTGATCAGTGTAGATTGTCACTCTAGATCCGAGAATGTATGATCGGTACTTATCAAGAGCAAAGACTACTGCCAGCATCTCTTTCTCAGTCACAGTGTAATTCCGCTGAGCGGCATCTAAGGTCCGGCTGGCGTAGTGAATAGCAAAGGGTAATCCATCCCTCCTCTGTCCAAGCACAGCCCCAACGGCAAAATCTGAAGCATCCGTCATGATCTCGAATGGGAGAGACCAGTCGGGTGGCTGAAGGACAGGAGCTGAAACAACCATTTCTTTGAGAGTCTCAAAGGACGCCAGACACTTATCATTGACAATAAACTCGGTGTCTTTCGTCAGCAAGTCAGTGAGCGGTCGGGCAATACGACTGAAGTCCTGAATGAACCGTCGGTAGAAACCGACATGCCCCATAAAAGACCTCAACTGACGCAAGTTGGACGGTGGATTGAGTTTTCTGATGATATCCACCTTAGCCAGATCGACCTCCATGCCCCTGTTGGAGACGACATGACCAAGGACCGTCCCCTGAGTCACCATAAAGTGGCTCTTCTCCCAAGATAAAACATGGTTGAACTCTATGCAGCGCTGAAGCACACGATCTAGGCAGTCAAGACAAGCCTCGAACCCGTCGCCGTAGACCGAGAAGTCATCCATGAAGACCTCTAAACAGTCACCCACCATGTCCGAGAAGATGGACAACATGCATCTTTGGAATGTCGCCGGAGCATTACATAGACCAAAGGGCATCCGTCTGAAAGCATACGTCCCAAACGGACAGGTGAATGTCGTTTTCTCCTGGTCTTCGGGCGCAATGGCCACCTGATTGTATCCAGAGTACCCATCAAGAAAACAATAATGACTCTTCCCGGCTAGCCGCTCGATAATCTGATCAATGAAGGGTAGCGGGAAGTGATCCTTCTTGGTGGCCTCATTCAATCGTCTGTAGTCCACACAGACCCTCCAAGAAGTTGGTACTCTGGCAGCGATCTCCTCTCCAGACTCGTTGACAACTGTAGTGATACACGTCTTCTTGGGTACCACATGTAGTGGACTAACCCATTTGGAGTCGGAGATGGGGTAGATAAAATCGGCGCTCCACCACTTGGAAATTTCTTTCATGACCACGTCTCGAAGATTCGGGTTCAGCCGTCGTTGGAACTCACGCGACGTCCTAGCGTCATCCTCAAGATAAATGTGGTGAGAGCACAGAGCCGGACTAATCCCCTGGAGATCAGCGATACTCCAACCTATTGCCTTGCGGTTTCTTTCAAGAACCTCCATCAGACGAGATTCTTGTTCTCCAGTCAGACCTGTTGAGATAATGACTGGGTGCATATCTGGCTCACCCACAAGGAATCTGTACTTCAACGACTGCGGCAGAGGCTTCAGTTCTGGACAACTGGGAGGCGGCAGATCTGGCTTCTGATATGTCTGTGTGAAGGCGACCAGGTCTGTATGGGAGAACTCTCGCTCTGCGAGAATCTCTGACAAAGGGCGGTCTGCGGAATCATCAATGAACTGCACTGGCTCGCACTCTGTCATGGTTGTTGGCTCAGAAGGAATCAGACAAGGCACATAATCATCAAAATCATCTCAATCAATGTCTGAATCCGAGGGATCAGAAGAAGATGAACATGATGGAAACTTATCAGCGCCACTCATCACAACACTGTCAGCCTCAGGTGTATCCTCATCCAGGGGTGTGCTCTCCCGGCTCTCGACTGCCATGAGCTGTAGATACATTGAATCTGTAGGCAAGGCGAGGGTCGGTGCTACAGGATCTACCCAGTTGGATTCATCATCAGTCATCACAAAATCACCCACCTGGTGGATGTCTAGCTCTTCCTCTGCCAAATGTGCTGCTTCACTGGACTGTTCCGAGCATTCTAACTCTCTGGCTCTGGTTTTCTCGATCGTCTCTGTTTGTATGGTCTCGCCCTCTACGCGAAAGCATACCTTCCCACAATCATGGTCGGTCACCGCCTTGGTTGTGGTCAAAAATGGGCGTCCAAGTATGATGGGGGCATCAGTTACCGACTCAGGGATCTCCATGTCCAACACAACGAAGTCCACGGGGAATTTCAGGCCCTGAATGGTAACGACCACGTCTTTCAATAACCCCTTCGTCCTCTTAGTCAACCTATCAGCAAACTGAAGGACTGTCCTGCTCCTAAGAAGATGACCAAACTCGAATCGGTTGAGTAAGGCTGCCGGAAGAAGGTTAATTGAAGAGCCGCTGTCTAATAGAGTACGATCAAATTGCTGCTCCTGAATCTCGCATCTGACATAGGGAGCTCCTGCATCTGGTCGCTTAGCTGGCAGCTTGTTCTGGATGGTACAGCAAGTGGAATGAGTGAGCACAAGGATTTGATCTCTGTGGTTCCTCCTCTTCCTGCGGACGGTAGTCTTCTCTTTCAGGTTCTTCTTGAAGAGGGGGATGTGCTCAAGTGCTTCTTGTAGAGTCAGCTGAATATGGAATCTGTCTATCATCTGATTGCAGAACTCCACCTGTTGTTCTTTTTTGGGATTTTCTCGTTTATTCCCCTTCGCTTGGCGGAGTGCCTCAGGGAAGGGAATGGTAGGGGCCTCCTCAGATGGAGGACTAGGAATCGGTCCCTGTGCCTGTGAAGACGGAGAATCCATACAAACATCATCGTGCAACACATATGGATCCGCAATTTGAACCGAAACCTTTCTTTTATTCATATTTTTGTTTTTCTTTTTGTTCCCACAGTCCATAGGTACAAAATGTGGTAACATCACAGATGGTGGCTCAACAAAAGTAGATTTGGTGGGCTCAGCATCACCACTAGCACCGGTCTTTGCGGCATCAGCACTGTGCTCTGGTTCATCATTCAAAATGGTGGCTTCAGCACCACCGTCTTCAACATCATCATTAGCGGCATCAGCACCGCTATTCTACTCCTCTGGCGATGCCCATCAACAGCAATATCAGAGTGGTCCTCGTCCCTCCTATCAGGGACAACAGTGGAGGTAGCGACAGCAGCCTCATCAATCTTACTCCCAGCTGACCCAGAATTATCCGTACCAGCAACACCAGCAGCAGTAGCCCCATTTCCAGCAGGGACAACCATCCGGTTCTCAGGATCCCCCCTTTGAGAACCCAGCTCTTAATGATCTTGCCCGCTTGCTCTCCGAACAGCGAGCATCTTTCAGGCAAGAAATGGATGAATTCCGACAGGAAATGAGAGAAATAATCAAAGGCAAGGCCGCCATACCCGCTCAGATTGAACCAAACCCGAACAGTCTGAAAAGAAAGTCTGAGCAGGTAGAGTTTACAGAGAATACCTCTCCTAGTGACTATTTGAGTGACATATCTTGTTCCTTTTATGATGCTGATTTTGTTACCACTAGGAGCGGTAGGATGCCAGCCGGCGGCGCCTCTTCTGAGCGACAACCGCCTGCTGCTGGTGTTGCTGGATGTTCTGCTGACCTTGAGCAGGGTTCTGTTGTTGGGAAGAGGAGCCATTGTTGCCCCAACGGAATCCGGGATGATCACGACGAATCCCGGGCTGAGGGTACCGGTCATACCAAATCCCATTGACTTCCATCAATGGGTCCTGCTCGAAGGAGGGTGGAGGAAGAACTGCCAGTGGCTGCTCCGGCTGATAAACCACTATCTGAGTCTCCTGAGACGGCGGTCACTCTGGATGGTACTGTAGCAATGGCACCGGCTCTGCCTGGATATGGTTCACCTGGCAGTATGAGGTAGAGGTCTGGTTGGTATTGCTACTGCTGGGGTCAGCCCGTGACCTGGGAGGCTGTTGGGAATGAGTTTGTGCCTCCTGAATGCATAGAATTTGAGTCTTCAGGTCACTCATAGTTTTGGTGAGAAGGTCCATCTGAGCAAGACCTTGATTCTGCTTCTTCTCGAGGATCTCCATGCGGTCCAACTTCTCACTAATAATGCCCATGTCGGCTGCTGCTGATTCAGCTTGGGCTGCGGCAGCTGACACTGTATTGGGACCGGCAGCGATGCGGGCGATCCTCTGGAATGATCCCGCTCCTTGCGGGGGCTTCTGCTGTGTGTAGACTCGAGCCTGGGTCATTACAGTAGAGTTTTATGCCATGCCTTCGTAGATGGCCCAGACGTCGTCTTCTCCCTTGGAGAAATAAGATCCACCGCAAGAGGCATTCACTAGCCCCTGCAGCTCCGGAGTCAGCCCACAGAAGAAACTCTGTACGAGATTAGGCTTGGAAATGTCATGATGTGGACACCGGTCTATGAGCTCTCTGAATCGATCCCAGGCTTCATGGAATTGTTCATTTAGGATCATGACGAAGTTACTGATCATGGCTCTAGTTGCGTTGGTCCGGCCGAGAGGATAGTATTTCTTCAGGTATGCGGTCCGGAGCTCTGCCCATGTGTCGACGAATCGCCCAAGGTGTTTGAGCCAATATGCGGCTCTGTCAACCAACGAGAATGGGAAGGCGATCATCTTTATGGTGTCCTCGGTCATCAACCGATCATGGATGGTGCTGCAAATCATCTCAAATTCCTGGAGGTGGAGGTGCGGCTCTTCGGTCGGCAACCCATGGAACTTGGGTAGAAGCTGGATAGTGTGGGGCCGAAGCTCGAAATCTCCGTGAATTGGCGGGAGTCGGATCCAACGGTGAGTAAGGGATGCAGCTGGGTTGTGCAACTCCCTCATGATGGTCTGTGGCGGTCGCTCAGCGTCTGGAGCGCCTCCTCCTGCATCTGGTCCACCTCCACCGCCACCGCCCTCAGGTCGGTTCTCTCTCATCTGTGCTATCTCTCTCATCAGATCACCCATGAATGTTCCCTGGTCACGGATCTGTCTCTGCATGGTCTCCAGGGACGCTAACAAGGAATTATTGATGGTTGCCTGATCAAATAGGAACGGAGGGTGCTCATGATCATCTGCATGTTCGCCTCTGTCTGCCATGTCTGGATTTTCTGAAAAAGCAAAAGAGGACATCTCAGGTGCTGTCGAATGAGCTGAACTCTGTGATGCACTGTACTCTGAAACAATTGGACTGAGAGAAGGAGAATGGGAAGGGTGGTCGAGGGGGAACAGGGTGGATGTAAACTCAGGCTCGGAGAGTGGGTATGGACTCCCCGAAGCCGACCTAGATGAAAAAGGAGGAGTGCTCGATAGCGGTGCCACCAGATGTGGCCTAAGGGATCTCCTTCCCATCATCTTGATCTAGAGAAAGGCGGATGAGATCTGGAATGCAAACATGATGATAAATCAAAACCCCCAAATTCACCTACACAACTCTTGAGCTGATGACCGTGAGAGTTCGGTCTGTTATCTTGTCAATTTTGATTAGGTGATCAGTCAATCTATCAGAGCGTTAGAGTGAGCTGTTAGGTATCCTACTTTCCTAGCCGACTGTCCCAATCCACGTCAGATCTTTCCCAGCCAGTATGAATTGCGGACCGTAACCCGGTTGTTCCCGCTAATTCAATCTGTTAAGGACATCGTGGTCCGCTTTACCGGTTACCGGAGAGATCCTCACTGGAGAACGACTAACCACGACCAGTAGTCAACCAAAATTTCAGATGTGGCTCTATCCTAGTGTCGAGTCACTCTCTCGCAACAGATAAATCAAACAAGGAGGGGGTTACTCTCCCCAAGACAAAACGTTTGGTGGGATGAGTTATAAGGTCAAGTTTGCATTAGCAGCCCCAATTTTTATTGTTTTCACTTTTTATGTATTTTTCTGAGCAATCATCGTCTAACGAATTTTCTAATTTCCTTGTTATTAAAATGTCCAATAAAACTGGGAAAGCGGAAAAGCCGATGCGCGGTCAAAATCTATGATGCATGCAGGGATAGAAATGTGTACCTTGTTTCCAGCACTCTACATGCAAAGTGATCCGCGCATAATTTAAAGACAATAATTTAAACTACCTATATGCATGCACGAAGAAATCGTCCTAAGATGAGCAACTTCTATTAACGTGAAGAACAAGTAGCTATGACAAAGAAAAAGAGTCCGGAGTCCGGTCTAGGCTCACCCCTCCTCTTCTCGACACATCGAGTTCAGGAGTAGCGCTTAACAGTGTGGGCTCGCGGCACGTGGCCTCTAGTCCAAGTCAAATAGCTTTTTCAGGTGATTTTTAGCCAAGTCCAATTACGTTCTATAGGTGCAGGCAAGATATTAGGGATTGGGCCTTAGCTTCTTAGTTCGTCACAGTCAACAAGATTGCTTCGGGTCACCTAGGCGATCCGCCTTGCTCCGCGGTCCCTCGCAAGAAGACAAGAAAGGATGGTCAGAATAGCTCAATCAATATATTTATCAAAAGTGCAAGAGAGATAACTGAAGCTATGGTAGACAACAATCACAAGCAAACAAAATGAGAACTACTCGTTGTTGCTCCCCGGCAACGGCGCCATTTGATTTAACTGAAATTAGGTGGTCTTAAGTTCAACACAAAGCGTGAACTCAGTCAAAGTGTCAACCACACAAATCTCGATTAAAGTCAACAATTAACCCACACTACAGATCACGGAAATAGAAATAAATGTGGAGTTAAAATTTATTTTTAACTCTGCACAAATGATGTAAAGGGCAAGTATGCAGAGAGTTCGAACACAGGGAGCAAATAGGGTAATTCAAACAAATGTGCGTGAGTGAATGTGTGTGATGTCTACACTAAGCAAGCAAGCAAAGATGTTTTTGTGGGTTTTTAATTTTTAAATTTTTTTATTTTGTATTTTGATTTTTAATCTTCTGATTTTATATTTTATATTTTATACCCTTTTTTTTAATATTGGAATTTAAAAGCAATGTAATAAAAGACAAGATGAAATATTTAAAAAATGTGCAAAAATATCCAAAAATTCAGAAATAAAGTATTTTTAGGATTTTTAGGATTTTTTACTGTTTTTGTGATTTTTTTGGGGGATTTTTCAAATGTTTTTGGTATTTTTAATACCGAAATGAGGGAAAACAGTGGAAAATGTGCTGGCTGTAAGTAAAATGGGAATTGAAATTAGCAAACAGCAATCAAAATTTTTCACACTATTTTTCAAATAAAGAGAATAAAATGAAGAACAAACAGGAACTGAGTTTGTGTTTTTTGGAGTTTTCTTTGATTTTATATATTTTTTTGAAGTTTTAGAGTGTTTTTTAATTTTTAGTGTTTTTCTTTTGAGATTTTTAGTGATTTTTGGGCTGACACAAATAGATGATAAAACACACAAAATATAATTTTTTTTGGAATTTTTCAAAACGTTTTTATAATTTTTATGGATTTTCTAATGCAAACAGTGAAATAAATGCATATTTTTGATTTTTAATAAATATGAAAATGCAATAGAAATAAAATGCAAAAATATGCCGTGCAAGTACAAGTTAACAGGAGCCTAAGCCTATTTTTATGGAATTTTTGGACTTAAAATGATAATTTAAATAATTACAACAAGCATCCAAAAGTTAAACAAGCCTGGCAGGGGTATAAGTGCAATTATCAGAACTTCCAGGGGCACATATGCAATTTCCACAAAAATATATAACGTTAAATACAAGTTTCTGGACTAAAAACAAATACCCAAACCCGGGGGGGTTCGTTGCAAAATGTCCAACTCACGCGCACTGGGCACGTGACATGGCAGGGGTATTCTTGCAATATTACAAAGTTCTAGGGGCTCAGATGCAATTTCTTCAAAACATTACAACTTAATTAAAAAGTTCATGGACCTAAGCGAAACAAACAAACCCCAGGGGGGTCCTTGCAAAATACCCAGCCCCCTCACGCGCACCGGGCACGTGAGGTGACATGGATTGGACCTAAGTGCAAATAAGAAAACTATGGGGTTCTAATTGCAAATATTACAGAAATATTTAAACTACAGCTTAAAGTTTATGGACTAAAATGAAATACAAAATTTGGCGAGGGGAAAAGTGCAAAATACCCACGCCTTATCTTCTCGTGCGCGATCGAACGGCCAAGGGCCGCTCACTTATCCACGTGGCGTGCGCACAATGCGCGATGACGGTTCGGCGATGAATGGCTGCGATCAGATCTCCTCGGCAGGATCAGACGGTGATGGTTGGAGAAGATCGGATGGTTGCTGCTGGTTCTGGAGATGCGGCCCGATCTGACGGTGGAGAGGCGATGAGGAAGAACAGGGAAGCAGCGCCGGCGGGGCGAGCTTCCCTGAGCTGAATCTCCGCCCTCCGGCGATGTATGGGCTCCAAAAATGGGCTGCAAACTCCTGGAAGGTCTCTCTATGTGCTGGGGTACTCAGCTTCGTCGAAGAAGCACGGTGGCGGTGGCGCGAAGGCGGCGGAGCTTCGAGCTCCAGGGATCTCCGGTGAAGCTTCAGAATGAGCCCCCAGGGGCTTTGACCGTGTCTTGACCTGCAAAAAGAGGTGAGAGGGTCCAGGGCAAACTGCCTGGACCCCGCGGAGGCATAGCGGACGGTCGGAGATGATCGGTGGGAGGCGAATGAACGACATCTGGAGGTGCACTCCGGCGATGAGCTATGGGAGATGGATCGATCGACGGGAAACTCGATTTTTTTGGGATTTTTGATACTGAAACTAAGGGGAATAAAATGAAACGAAAAGGAAGGGGAAAAAGGGATACCTCGAAGGTGGAAGACCTGAGGTGGAAGGACCTCGATGCCGGTGGTCGGCGGAGGTGGTGGAGACGCCTCGAGCCTTCCTCGACTCGTCTGACGGCAGGGCAGTGGAGCTGTCACCTCCGGCTACCCAAAGCGCACGAAAGGGAGGAGGATCAATGGTCCAAGAGGGTTCAAAATTGGGCTCGAAGGTGGCGGGTTGCTTAAGTAGAAGATGGTGGCGTCTCCTTCAAGCGAGATCCACGCGCGCATCATGAGGATTTTGCGTGATTTGAAGGCGCGTCGTGGGAGAGGGATGATCAGGGAAGAAGTTCCAAGAAGGATTTGAGGCGAGAAAATGGAAGGATCGGGCGCCAAAATTTCTTGAAAACGGGGAAAAATCAGGGCGTCAGAAGCGGCAGGCCTCGGTCAGGGAGTTGACCGAGGTCAACTCTAGATCGCACCTGGTTGGTCCACGTGGACCAACCAGGGAAAAGATTGAAAAAATTATTTTATTAATTCGTTTAAAAATAGAAAAAGGCCGAATTAATTTTTGGTTAAAGAACAAAAAATGTTTAAAATTTTATGTAGTATTTTATTATGATTTTTAATTTATTTTATGAAGTATATTTTTACAAATTGCTTTTATATCCCTATAGGTATCTATATCTATATATTGTATTCTTTTATTTTTAATTTGTGTATTTAATTTTTATTATTTTTATTTAGTATTTTCTAAGATTATAGAATACTTTTATATACACAAATATATTTTTATTTTAATTTTCTGATATGTTTTTGTACAATTAATAAAATAGAAGTATATTTAATATAGGTATAAGTATAGGTATACTACCTATGTATCAAATATGTATGTATTTTATTTTGAGTTTTATTTAGGTTTTTATTCCAATTTTAATGTACATAATTATTATAAGTAATATTTACAACATTATAAAAATATAAAAGTACAAAAATAATGAATAAATAATAAATTGAATATTTTAATCTGTACAAGTGTACAATGAGGGTCCGAAAGTCAACTTTCAAACCGTAGCTCCGCCAAATGCAAAACCACCACCAATAATTAGCTTATTTTCTTCTATATACAATTAAAGGTGAGTATGCTGCATTTGGAGTTGTCAGTTGTGAGATACGGGTCTGGGAAGTTCGAATTCTGGATTTTTATTCAGACCATAACTTTTTATCTGTACATTATTTTTCTGTGAAATCAATTTTGTATTTTTCTATATAAAATTATCTACAATTTTCATGTACAAAGTTTATTCATTTGATGTATAAAAAGTGGAACCAAAATAGATCCCAAAATGAATAAAGAATGAATAGAATGTATAGGTATTTTATCTGTATTTCTGACCTTATCTCCCCCCACTTTATTCCTTGTCGACCTATTCATCAAGATGCCTAGGTCTCGGGGTTTCGGGTCATAAAATATTTACAATATTTTATTCTTTTTCTTTTCTTTATTTATTCTATAATTTTGGCTTTAATTACAGTATTTTATACACTATTTGAATGTACATGCATGGATGCTAATATGATGAAATTAAAGGTATTTACAGGCATTTGCTAGGGTTTTTGGTGCCAAAATGATAGAATAAAGATGATGAAATGTGGATTCATCAGAACCTCACATTTGATGTCACATTTTTTATCAAAAATTTGACCATACTCTACTATATATCGGGTCCTCCATTAATCTCATGTCAACCTCATTACTCAAAGAGTTTGGGTTGGGGTCTCTTAGATCAACCAGTATGATCCTTCAGTTTGCTGATAGATCAATCAAGAGGCCGAGGGGCATTATAGAGGACGATATCGTAACCGTGAAAGGAATGCAATTCGTAGTGAACTTCATTATCCTAGACATGGACACATAAACATCGTCACTCCATACCTCAATCATACTTGGTCGATCGTTCCGTCGAACAGACGAAGCGGTAGTAGATGTGGTACTGGACAGATAACCTTTAGCTCCCACAGTGAAAAGGTTAAGATAGAGATAATCCTGAATCTAGAGCCATCACTGCCAGCATCAAATGAGAGAGAACATATTACATCTGAATCAGAGCACTGTGATTTTCTAGTTGAGATTAGAGACACAGATTTGTTCATGGATTACACTGATATCCAAGAATTCCTTTCTCGAAAGGAAGGCTTGCATAGTACAGTTGATATTTGCTCCATAGTTGATGATTCTGAGTTATATGTTGATGAGTTGTATGTTGATGGACTATCTGGGTTATTTTCTAATGAGTTTATTGAGATTTCTGAGATTTCTAATGAGACATCCCATTTTGAGCAGAGAGAGTTCATTGCATATCCATTTGAGACATTACATGTTGAGCCTATTGTATCCACGGTGGACACTTCATAGTTATCATATTATTTGCCTTCCACCAGTACAGTTTCTGAGGTTGCTATAGAGTAGATTCAGATTCCACCTAAGCTCAAAGTTTTTTCATCAATTCTGAAGCATGCCTTCCTTGTGGGTACACCACAAATGATTTCGGCCATCATTAGTTCACAGTTGATCGATGACCAGGAATCTCGCTTTTTAGAGGTTCTCGAGAGAGACCTGAAATATATCGTATCCCCATGGGATCAATCCAACATTGTGCTTGCATCATGTCTAATTAGAGGATGGAAACAAGCCTACACGTGAGTTTCAGCATCATATGAATCCTGATCTCTGGGATGTTGTCATGACAGAAATCAGTAAGGAATGTGAAGTAGACTTTATTTATCCCATTTCTGATTTTAAATGGGTTAACACGTTATATGTGGTCCCGAAGAAATCCAGGATTACGATTGTGATGAATGATAGTGTCGAGGATATTCCAACCTAAGTATCCACTTCATGGCATGCCTTTGTAGATTACCAATGCCTAAACTCAGCGACCAAGAAAGATTACTTTCTCCTGCCCTTTATTGACAAGATCGCCAAAAGATTAGCAGGGAAAGAGTTCCTTTGTTTCTTATATGAATAAAAATGGTATAACCATAATGAAATCTCTCTTGAGGATCTTGAGAAGACTACTTTTACTTGTCCGTTTGGCACCTACATCTTTAGATGGCCACCCTCAGGAACGACCTTGCATTGAGTTGAATCTCCTTGTGGATGTAGCTCTATAGACTCTCCAGGAGGTGCAGGCTTCTTCGGGTATAATGGGGATTCCTCTTCAAGATACAACATGTCACATGCACTTCTCACTTTCTCTTTCCCTAAAGTCAGGCAAAGGTAAGGATGAAAAATGAATACGGATATATTCTTATATGATTCATAATTGTATTCGTTTTATACATGTTTAGACATTTGTATTCATATTCGTTAAAAGTGAATGCGGAAATGGATATTACTTTGACATTTACTAATATTTACATTCTTCTTCGTATACCCATTTTAGTAGATAATTATATTCATAGGTTTATTTATAGCAGTGTGTAACAACATTTTATGTTTGCATTCATCATTTTTGATATAAATCTTATGAAATGAATATATTTGATATACCTTTTTTATTTGTAAATCATCTTGAGCATGTATATTTTAGTTAATCTATTAATTAGTTTTGTTACTTTCTTTCTTATTTATATTAATTTTCTTTTGTATTGTGTATCCAACTACATTTCAGAGGTGTATGTTGATTGTTTTTCCCGACATGGTAGGTAGTTTTTTTAGATCTTTATGGATGATTTCTTGGTCTACGGGGATAGCTTTGACATATGTTTGACTTATTTAGACAGAGTACTTCAGCATTGCTGTTAGGTGAACTTAGTGCTCTCGTGGGAGAACTGAGAAGAGTCGCTTAATGGTGACTAATGGGATTGTATTAGGCCACGTCATCTCTAAGCATAGCATGGAGATTAGCCCGATCAAGGTTAATGTGATCTCCAAGCTAGAGCCATCGTTGAATTTGAAGCAATTGAGGTCATTTCTTGGACAAGTTGGATTCTATAGGTAATTCTTTAAGGATTTCAGCAAGATCGCCATAACCTTGACTGAGCTTCTATACAAGGAGAGTGAGTTTATTGTTGATGAGAAAGTTCTCCAGGCATTTTATCAAATGAAAGACTTGGTTACTAGTGCTCCTATCCTACAACCACCTGATTGGTCTTTTTCTTTTGAGATTATGATAGACGCCTCAGATTATGCAGTTGGAGTTGTTTTAGGGTGGAGAAGGGATGGAGTATCATTTGTTATACACTATGATAGTAAGACACTCAATGATGCATAAAAGAACTACACCACTGCAGGAAAGGAGATACTAGCAATGGTGTTTGCATTAGAGAAATTCAGATCACACCTACTTGGTTCTAGAGTGATTTGTCTACATGGATCATACTTCCATATAGTACTCGCAAGATAAGAAGGATGCCAAATCATGAGTACTCAGATGGATCCTTCTCCTCCAAGAGTTTGACTTGGATATTTGTGATAAACCTGGAGCAAAGAATGTCCTGGCAGATCACTTTTCCCAGATCACAGATGCAGAGATTCCTAAGCAGCTACTACTTCCTATTATAGAGACTTTCCCATATGAGGTGATTTTGTATGTTGCCTCATTCCCATGGTATATTGATATTGTGAACTATCTTATCTTGAAGAAAGTTCTACAAGATTGGTCCAAGCTGAAGGTAGACAGATTTTTGTCAGAGATTCATTTCTACCATTATAAGGATCCATACCTATTTCATGAGGGTGCATAATGTTTATGGAGGAGGTGCATTCCTCAAGAGAAATACATCAATGTGCTTGAGCATTATTACAGATTAGAGGCCTGTGGACATCATTCGGGGAAGTGCACCGCAACAAAAGTTATACAATGTGGCCTTTGGTGGCCAACTTTGTTTAAGGATGCTACATATTATGTGAAGTGGTGTACTGATTGCCAGAGAATGGTACATAGGTTTCAAAGATACAAGTATATCCAAATTTCAAATTGTTTTGATGCTTGGGGCATTGACTTCATGGGCCCATTCCCTATCAGTTAGGGATTTTAGTATATTCTACTTGTCGTGGATTATGTTAGTTGTTAGGTGGAGACTATCCCCACTTGAGCTACTGATATTCGTACGATTTGTCACTTTCTTAAAGACAACAGTATTGTGCAATCCAGGATTCCCAAGATTCTCATTTCATATGGGAGAAGACATTTTATCAACAAAGAGGTTAGGAAGCTAGTTAAGGAGTATGGAATTGAGCATTGTGTCGCGTCTCCTTACCATCCACAGACTAACAACTTGTCTAAGATTTCAAATAGGGTGATCAAGACTATTCTTCAGAAAATTGTTTGTCCAAATAGGAAGAACTGGTTGCAGATGCTTGACTCAGTTCTATGGGCTTATCGTACGTCGTACAAGTCTCCTTCGGGTATGTCTCTCTATAGTTTTGTTTATGGAAAGCATTACCACTTGCTAGTTTAATTAATTCATAAATCTTTATGGATAATCTGCGTTTATAACTTGGATTATGAGAGAGCATGATAGATTAGGAAAGTGGCTCTGAATAGATTACTGGAATTCTGAGATTTTGCTTATGAAAATAGTCTGATATATAAGGCGAAAGTCAAGAGATGGCATGATAGACACATTAGGATAAAGACTTTCTAGCCTAATTAGATGGTGTGTTTGTTTGATGCAAAGTTGAAGTTATTCCCTGACAAACTCAAAAGCAAATGGTCAAGACCATTTATAGTGAGAGTTGAGTGTGACAACGATAGCATTGTTATTTGTGGTTTGTCATCTGATGCGCAGCCATTTGTGGTGAATGGACAGTAGTTGAAACCATATATAGATCATGATACATTCCTATCCATTGTGGATTCCATTCATTTGGTATCAGTCGATGACTCTTTGACTTCTTCTACGTCTGATACATGAGCTGATTTTCTCTTGTATATATTCCTTTCGTTTTCTTCTTTCTTTCTTCTATTATTACATTCACCTCTTTTCTGTATGTGTTCTATACTTAGGATGTACTCTATCCTAGGTATAAGAGAGGTGAATGACTTGAGCCTTCTATTTTTGTTTGTTTCATCACTCCTGTGTTGCTTATACTGAGGGATCCTCTACCCTAAGTATAGGGGGAGTCATGTCGTTCATTTCATTCACTTATTTTTCATTTTATTTCCTTATGTTCTCTCGATTTTTCCTCAACTTGTTGATATTCATTTCTATACTTAGGGATCTTTTACCCTAAGTACAAGAGGGACAAGTCAAGTCATTAAGTTTGAATATTCTTTTCCTCGATTTGTTTTGTTTGTATAATCTTCTATACATAGGATTATTTGATCCTATGTATAGGAGGATCACCGATTTTTATTCATTTTATTTTTTATTTGTTGAGGCATTGTAGTATAGGATTCTTTTCACTTTTCTATACTTTGAACGAGTTATGTCTTCCTTTGTCGCTTCGTGGTCACTATGAGGACATAGTTCAAGCTAAGTATAGGGGGTGTCATATATAGTTTATATATATTTTAACCATAACTCGTATTTATGTTTCTTTAATAATATGACTAATAAAATTGGAATAAAATGATTTGTAAAAAGGTTGTAAAAAACCTTTGTAAACATTCTTTCATAAATTTTTTTTGTAAAATATTTGTGAACTCTTTGTAAAAATCTTTGTAAATTTATTTTTGTACAAAGTTTTGTAAAACATTTGTAAAATCATTTTGGTTGTAAAATGTTTATGAAATTATTTGTTCTACAAAATTATTATTAGTTTGCAACCTATTAGTAACATGTTTTAAAATAAAATGTTTGTAAAAGTTAGTTTGTAAAATTTTTGTAAATCTTTTTGTAAAATGTTTTTAAAAAATATTTGTGTAAAATATTTTGTAAATGTTTTGTAAAATAGTTTGTCAGATCTTTTGTAAACTAGTTTGTGAAATTATTTGCACACCTTGTATATAAATAATGTGTTGTGCAAATTTGTGTATAAATTGTTGTAAAATTCTTGTAAATAAACCTTGTAATAACATGTAAAATATGTTCATAAAATTCTTCTCTATAATAAAATGCCTTGTATAAAAAAGTTGTTTATGAAACTTGTATATAAAATTCTTTGATAAAAGTTGTGTTGTGTATAAAATCTTATGTAAAAAAAATCTTGTAAAATTTACACATAAAATTTGCAAGTAAGATTCTTATTGTAAATAAAATATTTTATAAAATTTGTATAGTTCTTGTATATATTGTTGTATAAAAGTCTTTGTAGATTTGTATAAAATCCTTGTAAATTCTTGTGAATATAGCTAATTATGTAAATCTATTAAAAATTCATAAAAATGAAAAAGATAAAATCCATAAAAATTTGCAAAAGTTCTCTAAAAATCACATAAAACTGTTAAAATCGGAAAATTCTTTTCCAGAAAAAATTTTTCTTGCATTTGCATTAGCATTTTTCATAATGATATTAATGCCTAAACTAGTCTGGAGAATGAAGCTTGGTTAAGACCTCAATCCACTTAATTTAAAAGGAATCTTATTGGAATTGGAGTTGAGACTTTTCAAGTCATAGCGACTTAGTTCTTTGGGTCCATAAGAATATGTTCACATGTCATCTTGATTGGTCTAAGAATATTTCATACAAAAACATGATTCTTTTAGACAATGACCTAACTTGGACAAGCACCTTGCACATAGCTCAACACATATGAGGTGGTGATGGGTAGAATTCTCCAGTGAGTGATGCACGTGAATGGAAACATATGCAGTCGCTTGGAGTGGCCGGTGATGAATGGTTAAAGGCAATAATAAAATTCTCTCATTGTAGCATGAACCAATTGACAATCAACAGAACTAAGAGAAAAACTCCATGAAGAGTTCTCAGCTTTAATTTATACATGGGTAAGTCCCGGGTCAAACATAGGGACGCAAACAATTATTCAATAAAACTTTGTCAACTAAATAATTCAGTGATTTATAGGTTCTAAGTTAAGAACAATGCAAATAAATACATACAAAGTGCAATTTTTTTCAAATCAATTTTTACGTATTTATTGAAAAAGAGAAACAATCATGTAATGAACACAAAAGAACATATAACATAAATTTACTCCTGATTAAATAAAATTGATATTTGCAAAATTAATAAATTAAATAACGAGAGATCAATGTCAAGTAAAGCAAATTCAACCTATTTTTAATTCACTTTCATCATAATATTAAGGTTGAATAGTCAGAGTAGATCCTAAAAAAATCAATGCGTGAAATGTAGATCAAAACTGTGTTTCAAAAAAACTAAATTGAAGAGCATGAAATGAACTTTCCAATGACACCTATTTCATTCAATTTGGATCAATGATCCACAAGTTATAAACAAATCACTGTATGTGCATAAATGCAAGAAAACATATTTATTTTATTACAAATAAGTCCAAAATAGACTGAAATGCAATTAAAAAACTTTCTAGGGTAATTTTGCAATTTTTTAAAAGCATGGGGACATATCTACAACTTATGATCTTCTTTGGGGTTTTGAGCATTTTTTCCATATGCATGTGCTCCTTACACGTGACCTTGGCTAGGTCTGAAGTGCAGCTCGAGTGCACGTGTCACTTGTAGGCGACTCAGCTGAGACTCGGGCGGTCCAGCCCTTAGGCATCAATCGTTGCTTTAGGTGTTAGGGTCAGAGTAGCCTACAATCATCGAATCAACCAGTGGCAGCCTGATCGAATGGTTGTTGCCTCACTTGTTCGTCCCTCTCCTTCATAGGTGGCAGAGGATGAGCAGAGCTCTGATGATTGCTAAGTTCCTCTTCCTGATATCTCCTCTCGATCTAAAGGGCATAGGACCTTCGTGAAGATCTGGCAAATGTCTTGATGTCCTCATGGGAAGCTAACAATGGTTCTGATGATCAATCGATGTAGTGTCGCCCGCCAACAAAAGGTGAAACTTGTAATCCATAGAATTTAAGATCATTGGTGTCGTGCAAAGTTAGAATACAAGCCCACAACAAACCGAATCTCTTGGAATTCCTGAGGAATGAAATGGGGGCTCAGTGATGGGTGTAGATATTCGAGCCTATTTGGGTTCAGACCTTTGCAAGGTTTGGAATGAAATAGGATGGAAGGGGTATTAGAGAAATGGAGAAGGATATATGAAGTGATCTAGAAGATGACTGAGATATAGAGGATCTAATTTAATTGTTAGATAAAGGAATGGCTATGACATATGACAGAAAATAATTTAAGAAATAATCATTGGAAAAGTACGAACAAACAAATCTTAAGTGACTAGAGGAAGAAGATGATTAATAGAGATGAACTGGAAGAGGAAACGTACCTGGAGATTGAAGTTCATACACTCTGATCATCTCTTTACGGGATGGAGGTCATCGGCTCTAAGCTCAAGCAGCAAGATGAAAGTAGAAAGGTGGTGGAGCCTTGGATCTCATCGGAGAAGAAGGCACCTTAATCGCTCTTGGAAAGCATTTACTCTCTGTCATAGGTGTAGGTAGCTCAGGCTAGTGGAATCTCTCCAAAGTGATGGATGAGATTATCAGTGGGAGAAGGCAGGGTTTTGATTTGGAGAAGTTAGGCACATCATGTGGTGACAATGGTGGTTTCAATCATCGATTAGAAGGTTCATACAAGTAAGGAAAGGTGCCTAGAGGTTAGGCGAGGTTGGTTGAAGATTGGGAAGAGATAGAAGGCGGGGGTTGGAAGAGTGGTTGTTGGAGGTAATCAGGAAAAATATGAGAACTTGGATAGAAATGAAGACATGCGTTGCTTCAAAGCCTGAAATCTGGAGGTCAATGACGACTCTCAACTGTTGGATCTGATGATCCAGCAGCCCAAAGCAAGGTGGAATGGAAGGAAGAGTCGGGGCAACGTGGTGCAACCATATGGCACCACGTGGCCCAATAGGAATTCAGATAATTACAAAAATTGTATAAAATAGAAAAGAAATAAAAGGAAGATGAATTAGAAAAAAACGTTCAACATGAAAGTTGTTGACCTCGATGAGACCTACAATTTTCATGTAGAACTCAAAAAGAAAATAAATCATCTATATAGATAAAATATTTTTCCAAGTAATTTAGTGAGTTAAAATATTTATTTTTAATTTCTTTTCTTATTTTTATGGATTTTTAATTTATTAATTAGGTAAAATAATTATATATATATATATATATTATTGTAATTTTTGTTATATTTTAAATAATTAACAAATATATAAAATAATAGCATAGTAATAGGTGTGTTATTGTACAATAACAATAAGTGTTTATTCACAACACCCAATTAATTAAATAACATGAATTGTTAATTATTTTTATTGATTTTCTTAAGCTAGAAGGATAAACAAATAAATAGTAATATAGATGAATCTGGAATTCATCATACAGTGCACCCCAACCTAGTCCAGTGGCATGGACATCTAAAGACATGATGCTTTGGGTTTTAAATAAATCTTCGTATGAGGGATGGTTTGCGGTAACAATTTTTTCTAAGATAATAAAATATGGACGGAAAAAAGATTTTATATCCACCAAGGCACAAAAAAGATCAATGCAGTATAACAATATTTTCCACCAAAAAGAGAAGCCAATATACTAAATATGCATACATGATCACAATTGTCCAAGCTTCAGAGAACCTGCAGATCTTAGTAGAGACTAGGATACACTTATCAGCTTCACAAGGAGATGTGGCTACAGTGGCCACACTCTAATTCTGTTCTTATTCTTCTATCTTCTCCTACCTTCAATTGTGGACACATCACACTTGAACTTAGAAGGAAATTCCCTGCTCCTCGAAGAAATAGTAGCTAGACTAGGAAATTAGGGTTACCTTGCAAAGAGAAGGTTGTTCTTTGACATTTAAGATGTGAAGATCTATATATAACTTACACAGTACAAGTAAGATTCATAGTCATCAGAGTTTGCATATGAGGACTGACGAGTCGCTAAGCACGATATGTAATTTGCCATGTTGTAGTATGTGTACTTAGTGAATCAGTCAGAACCGAGAGAAGGATCTCCGTGAAGAGTGTCTCGGCTTTAATTTATATCCCGTGCAAGTCCGGGGTTGAACATAGGGAGGCAAAGGAACAACTTGAGGTTAATCCAAAAATTTAGATCTAGGTTTCCAAATGTGGATTTTTTTATGCGAAGCGAGTACAAACTGCAATATGCGAGTGAATTATAACAATAAGAAAACACACTACTAGGCCAAATTACTTTTAATGCAAAACTTGTTCTATTTAGCCTAAATGTATCTTTCCTACAATCCTAATCCAGAGATGAGTACAAAACACATTTTTTTGGACCTTTAGAATTATAATACAACAATAAAAAATGCACAATTTTTATGGGTTTTTTCGCAATTTTTCACAAAAACAGAATGCAAAAATTAAGTAAAATTACTAGAATTAAAACATGATGCAAGGAAGCTACGTATCTTTTTTGGATTTTTCTGACAAAATATGAATTTTTAATGAAAATAGAGTGATTGCATGTAATTAATTCCTAATAAGTCCACAATAGAAATTCATCCATAGTGTGAATTATCTCAAAAAGGTATTTATAAATGCAATCCAAGAGAGTTGAAATTTCATAAAAATATGATGTGTAGATTTCATTGAAAATTAAATATAAAAATCACTCTAGAATTTATTTAAGGCACAAGACAACTCCAATTGAGATGAAATTTCGACAGTAATTTAAGCACATGTCAAGGCATCATTCCTGAATTTTTTAAAATTTTTGGAGCAACTGTGAGTGAGATATGAATTTAAAATCACTGATTGGGTAAAATATAGAGTATTTCAGTTAAAAAAATTTAATTAATTCATCATAACTCGCAAAAATATAAATAAATAAATATTCAGAAGGAAGATAATTTGTTGCTCAACATCATGGTATTTTTCATTGAAATAAAAGATGCAATAATGAGGTCCAAATTAAAACATTAACAGAGGGTTATACGTGCAAATACAAAGAATAAACAAAACATACAAACAAATATATACAGTGACTGTTTTGTAATTACAAAAACATAACAAAATAAAAATGTAATTTTTACAAAATAAAAAAAATAATGACCTTCTTCTTCAACGCAGGTTATGGCACGCGATGGGGGGGGGGGGGGGGTTGGGCGTAGGAGGTCGGGCGGAGGCAGCGCACGCACGACCGTGCCGGCGTGCAGAGGCCGCGCGGCTGGAGGCGGAGCGGCAGAGATGCGCCATTGCTGGGCAGCGTGGAGGTGCGGAGAAGCGGGGGCGGCGGAGCCTGGCGGAGGAGCGCGGGACGGGACAAAGCTACTGCGCCGGCGGAGAACGAGGTTGCTGCTCTGGTGGAGGTCACCGCCGCTGGCGGCAACGGTCGAGGAGGGCGACGACGCCTTGATGAATCTCGAATTCATCGTGATAAAGTCACAAATCAAACCCCCGGCTTAATCAAACCAATAAAAGTTGCCATTAAATCCTCATTTTTATCTTGTGTCTAATTAACCTTAATTAATTGTATTTATTCATTATTATTTATCTTGTAATTATTTTATTATCAAAAAACCCTAAAAATCAGGCTAAGTAATTATCTATAATTCACTATCCTTTAAAAGACTAAAAAAATACAAATACAACTCAAAACCAAAAAGTCGGTGTTTTTACCCCCTTAAAAATACCCCAATAATACTTTTTGTATAAATGACCTCTTTTGGCTTTTTCTCCAACATGAAACTTGTAGATCTCATCGAGACGAACAACTTTCATGTTTTGACTTTTTTATTTTTCCTCTAACTATTTATTCCATATTTATCTTTGTTTTTACTCTTTGAATTTTCTGATTGGGCCACGTGGCGCCTTCTGGGCCGCCCACATGGCCCGCCTCTCCTGTCGCCGCCTGCCACTCATTCTGACCCTTGGATCGAGCTTGCCCCACCTCCATCTCCACCGTTCATCAATCGCTCCACCTTAGCCGTTCGATCTGATCACTAATCAAATCTCAGCCGCTTCTTCCCGCCTAACTCTCAACCACATGATGCTCTTCCATCCCATGGTCCTCCTTGCGCCGCATTACCCACTCTCCACCGCGGTAGGATAAAACCCACAGATCGCATCCTAGCCACCCGTATGCGCCTAAGTCCACACCGCTTGAGAAAAATATATCTATGGATCTGATCCTAACCCTTCGAACGCACCTCCATTCAAGCCGTTGGATCATTAGATCCAACGACGCCCAATCATCGTCCTTCTCCAGCTCATCCGTTACACCCCACAAGTCAGCCGCCCCCTTCCATTTTTAGCCACCACCTTCGTCCACCTCTCCCTCTCATAATGCCTCCCTCGCGTAGCCCTTCGCTCCTTCTTCCTCTCGTAACCCCCATCGACCCTCTCCATTACTCCACGTAATCAATTCCATCGTTTCAAAACCTTCACTCCCCGCATCGGTAACCGGACCCCCCTCCAATAAAACCGCCTCCTCTGCCACCTTCAATCGCCATCTACCATTCACGAGGGCTTCGGCCCAGCCTCTGGCTCTCCGGTGAGAGCGGAGGAGCCGTATCTCGAGGTGACGATGGCTGTGACACCCAGGTGTGACCCATGGCCTTCCCAGCCAGGTCACGGCACCTCTGGTAACCGCTGAGCTCCGTTGCATTAGCCGGGAATGCTGGGCGAAGACTGCGAGCTCCAACGGAGCTCGACCATAGGCTACTTCCTCCGTCTACCTCCAGGCTCCGGTCAGGTGATTCTTTATTTTCTTTTTAATTTCCTTCAATTTTTTCTGACTTCTGCACTCGCTGCTCTCCTCACCGGACCATCTCACGACCTTCACCACTCATCGAGCACCTTCTCCGACCACCCTTCCCTTCTCCAGGACCTCCCCCGCTCCGATCCCCTTCCGATCCACTTCGCTGGAGAAGAAGAACTTAGGCCACCACTCCTGTCGTTCCCTACGGCCTCCATATCACTCACAAAACACTCTCACACGTTCACAAACACTCGCTTCGGCTATCTAACATTTGCAGGACTTCATTGGTCGGAGTTCGCAATGCCTCACCGATCCAAGCTCCAACTCCGAGGATGCTTCTCCGCCTCGCTCTTCTAATCACCGATGGAGCTACATCATCGTCCGAGCTTCAACGCCCAGCCCTCACGGAGCTTCCTCGACAATCAGGCAGGCCTCCAGAGCACGGAGGAGTAAACAGCAGGTCGCCAGAGCCCCACCTTCTCCGGTGGCCAGCGGAGGAGAAGATGCTACAGGTGTCGTCCGATCATCTGGATCGGACGACTGAGATTATGACACGTGGATGACCAAGCCTCAATCCAAACCAACAGCCTCAGCCTCACCGAACCTCGCCACAAGCCTCCATGTGCTGCCACGTCTCTCGAGCCAGTTGCGAGCCCCGAGCTTAGGCCCCTCACGTGCACCCCTGTGAGTTCTTGGGTAATTTGCAGGAAAGATCCCAGAACTTTTTCTATTTGCATATTGGTCCCCAGGCACGTGCCTCACGTGCGTGCCTGGGTAATTTACAGGGATGCTCTCGTAGCTTCTAGAATTTGCAGGCCCCTGCGCGCATGGCAAAATTACATCAGGGCCTAGGCAGTTTTTGGAAATTACATTTAGGTCCCTCCATGGACCTATTTGTAATAGTTATCCTTTTTATTTCTTGTATTTTATTTACAATTATGCCCCTGCTTTGTTTTTAACATAACTTGAGCATCGTAATTCCAATTTGCATTATTTTAGTGTCGTATTGATCCTCGTTTCATCATTTATATTATGGCATATTTAACTTTCTCATCTGATACCATTTGAATTGAGATGAATTTTTATGTTAGATGAGACTCTGTCTCCATATATATATATATATATATATATCCTGATTAAATGATTGCTCTTATTCTTATGTTCAATTCGACTCTAATTTCAACCTGTATTATGTTCTCATTTATGTAATCTTTCTTTGGCATAATTGTTTACATTCTCATAGTATATATTTAACCTTGCATTATTGTTCATTCATCATCCTATAATTCCATAAAAATCAACTAAAAATTGCATGCATCATATGTCTGCCTTTTACTCTGAGCATACGCATGATGACCTTGGATTTGAAATTTATTCACACTTGCTCTTAACTGATCAAAAATCAATAAATAGATAGAGTAGCTCATGTCCGTGTTCGACCTTGGTAGACTTGCCAAGTAAAAAATATTCCACAACATTCAAAGATTGCGGTTTTGTTGAATCGTTTTCTGCCTCCTACACTACGACAATTCCTGATTATTAAAGAGGTAGATTTCGAGTTCATCACATTATCGACGGTGGAGGAGGAAAGAGGGTCGTCGGTGGGGACGCCTGATGCTTCCCTGTCTTTTAAAAAAAAATTGAAATTTTTGGGTTGTGTTTTGTGTGTTTTTTTATTTCAAATTTTTCTATGATGTGCTCCTGAGAAGCACGATCTTCGCTCTCGAGAAGCACGGTCACCTATGATGTGCTCTCAAGAAGCACGGTCTTCGCTCGAATTGCCGATGAGCGATGAGCTCGAGCAGCGTGCAGGTGCGACTGCGATGTTGGCCAAGAAGCCAACGAATCTCACCGGAGAGAGGGTCGTCGTCGCTCGACCGCGATTACATCGCTGTCATCGATTCAACTCTGGGAACTAGGCTCTCCTCATATAAAGATGGATCAAGTGTAAATTGAGGAGGATGGGATGTATAAAAAGAGCTAGAAAATGGATGTTAGAATGGAGGTGGAGTAGAATGGAGGTTATTAAGATGGTGGAGTTGAATTAGAAGTTAGAAAAAATGGTGGAATGATGGAGCTTAATGGTGGTTATTGTAGAGAACGGAAATTAAATAATAAAATAAATAATAAGATAAAGTACGCTACTAAAATTCAATAAAATATAAAGAAGAAAAAATTGTGGAGAATTTACAAAGGAAGACATACAACATGTACATTTTTTGTTTGCTTTTCTAAAATATTTTTTTTGTATTTTTAATAAGAGATATTTACAACTGAAAAATAAAGTAAAATACTAGAATCAAAATACAACACAACAATGATTTTTTTGGATTTTTTTAGTAATTAAGAAAGATAAAATAAAAATGAAGAAAGAATGAATATATACATAATATACAATGTACATCTAGCTCCCAAAACTCAACTTTTGCAAATGAATTCCAATTTTAATGAAACCACTTATGTTGGATAGAAAATTTTCTAACTTGAACTTTAAAAGTGAGTTTGATGAATTTAGAGTTCATACGGAGCGGGAATTGGGCTAGGAAGTTGGACTTTACGGCTTTTTCTCTTTGGGATCTAGGAGCATTTATTTGAAATGAAATTTGTTTTGTATTTTTTGTATTTTTATATACATTTTTGTGAACAAGTTAAAGAAATAATTAGCCAAAAAGGAGTTGAAATGAAATAATTTAAAATACATGAAGTTTTGGGCTATTTACAAGTGAAAAACTCCTTTAATTTTGCGGCTTTATATTATTAATTTATTTTATACAATTTAATATATGCTAATTAGTGTGTTTTATTTACAAGAGTTATTTTGTTAATTTATTTATTTTATATATATTTATTTGGGATTTTACTCATGAATTTTGCTAAGATCAAGATATTGAGATGATGAATCGTGGATTCATCAAGGACTTGTTCTGACCAGACTATCAAAGCGAACCGAATAGAGACTTGTGAAATTTAAAGGACCTTGAGTCTTAAATCCTATTACCAATAAGGTTCTGCCAAACTAATAGTCCGAAGGTCTAAGAGATCTCAAGACTATGATTTTATGGATAGTAGTTTACAAATCAAAATTATTCTAAGTTCTTTCTTTTTCCTTTATTAATTTCCTTTTAGTCACTTATTCTTTAAATAAGTGTCTACTAACGGACTAGCAACGATAAAGTATAGAGGGACAACGAATCACCGATTCATCATCTTTATTCATTTATTTTAGCTTAAAATCCCTAATAAAACACTTGTAAATATCATTATGCATCACTTTTTAATAATCCCAAATCATATGTAAATAGTATATATTTATCATTATTTTGACCTAAAATGAATAAATAAATAAATAAAGAAAAAAAGAAAGAAAGAAGAAGATTGTATATGTAATAGATATAGGTTGATCCTAACGTGAGAGTAGGTCAAGACTTAACATAATAAACAAGTAAAAAAGTAGGGGAGATAGGGTCTTTATTTATAAAAATCCAGAAAAGTCAAAGTTCACACATGTATATTCATCATTGTACATACTCTATATGTTTTTCTACTATTTTATTTATCACCAAAACAACCTCAAATAAAAATATTTTCTTCTTGAACTTGTACATAAAAATCCGTTGTAAATATTAAAAATAATTGCAAGAAGAGACCATGTACATAATAAGAGAAACAACACTTAAAAAAGGAGTTAAATCCAAAATTGTCATATCAATATCTTCTTCTTAAAAACTAAAATTAACTCAAACTCACTTATTGTGTTCAAAATTAAATAAGCTTTAAAATGAAAGTGTTTTCATAAAAATCGTAGTTAAGATGTGAAAATTGGCTTTTTGGAGTGTTATTGTATATTGTATATATCCCGTATATAATATTTTTTATTCTTTTATTTATTTATTTGTATTTTTTGAAAATATTATATTTTTAGTATTTGTATATATTGTATATTATTTATATACAATACAAATAAAATGAACAAAATTAAAAATAATCAAAAATAAATTAAGTTTATTTATACTACAGGTATTATGTACCTATATTTTACATAGCCTTATTATTTAACTCATTAAATTAATTCATAAAAATAAAATAAAATAAAATATATTTAAAAGACTTAAGTTACTCTAAAAATCAATAAATTATGTAATTATTTGTAAAAATAATTAACTAAAAATATATATGTTGTATATATAGGTATTATTACCTATAAATAAAGTTTTTGTTTATTTTAACATCTTTATTTAACTTCTTTAATTTATTAAAAATCATCAAAAAAAATAAGTTGATTTATTTATTAGAATTATTTATTTAGAAGAAATATTAATTTAAAAACATTTTTATTTTTAAATTATTTGCATTACTTTTTAGTATTTTTTTGTCCCGTAGCGAGTTGTCCTTATTCAAAATCAATCCCTACTAGTTGGACTCGGGTCCGTTGACGTGGGTGTTTCCCTTCTCCTCCATTGGACCCAAATAAATAAACTACTTTGCTTTCTTCTCATATTTTTCACTCTCAATCCATTCAATCTTTTTGCTTAATTTCTTCACCTAAATAAGTTTAGCTTATCAGACTGCCTTGCCGAATAAATTTTTGCCAAAATTAGGCTCGGTTCATGCACCATCTGATTTTGAAATTTATGTGAGCTCCTTCTCTATAAATAATGCCCCATATCCATTTATCTTCCCTGATCCATTTTTCACTCTAACTTCACCAGAGATCTTCATCTGGAGCAAGTCGGATGTGAGAGTTGCGGTATCCCATGATCAGGAGAGCATGTTCTGAGTTGAGCAACGAGATCCAGTATGTCGTCGGAGACCACCGGCGAGCTGAGCTTCTCCGCTTTTCCACCACTAGATCGAAGTTGCAACCTTCCGTCGGTCATCGTAGGGTGTCACAGAGTAGTTTATATTTCCTTTTAGATTTTAATTCATAACTTTACATGTAATTTTAGCTTAATTCAACGGGAACTGATCTTTGCGATTAGAGGTCATCCACTCGATTACATCTCATTCTGATCATTGATCCATCTTCACCATGCATTTCTACATCTTCTAGCGCATTCTATCAACCAGATCTGCGACTCTAATCTCACTATAGAATATCTGACTAAAAAACATCCTCAAAACATCCGGTTCTTCCCCCATGCCACATGAGCACGAGAAAGACCTCATGGAATATTTGCCTTGTTGTTTGAGGTGGTCTTTTTTCACAATGATTTCAAATAGAACCATATAAGATCAGAAAAGAAAGTCCATAGATTCTCTTTGAATTTCATTAGATATCCGGCACCCTCTTTTTTCCTACTCCACCACCGCGAAACCCGATTAGATTCAGGCATGATACACTAATTATTTCTTTGATTTCTAGGTATAACCCAAGTACTCGAGCAGCCCATGGGTTGTGGGAGACAAATACAAGCACTAGGTGAAGCGATTGAATGATGAAACCTAAATGGTGAGAGTCTAGTAGTTGTAAGCTAGTTTATGCTTTGACCCAAGTAGAATGGGCCACATGGAATCCCATGTGAATCCCTCACCAGAGATCAGTCATACCCCCATCATTTTACCATATCTTTACTTAATAAAAGTATCAATAGTACCACCTCAGAGCGTAGAATAACGTGCATGTGAGTTGGAGCTATTTGGAGCTCAGATCGAGTAGCACCCGTAAAAGACCTTGAACTCTAGATCCCCGATAAATGGGACCCGAACCCGATCGCCACATTCAGCTAGCATGGAGAAATGTAGGCATCCTCTTAGAGAAATCAGAGAGCAGACGGATGAAAATCAGAGCTGAATCGAGCGATTGAACCTCAACAACTCGGACCTTCATATATGTTCTTCCAGATGGATCGAGAGCCATCCAATCAAGAACACCTTCTGCCAGATTGCATCTCCACCATCGATTCAACACCAAATAGAAGTCGTTAGATCAAATCTTCATCGTCGTTGCAGAACCGTCCGATCCACACGTGATGCACAAGCTCTACTGATGAAATAGCACTCCACCCCATGTTGTTTTCTCCATTTCTAAATAAATCCTTAGTTAAACACATGCCTGTTGTATATTGTTTGAATAATTACATTTTCTACCTTGTGATTTTATCATTTTGCATTTTAGTCATGTTGAGACAGCCTCACGTACGCTAGCATGTGTCTTTTTGTTAAATTGCACTAAAGAGAATATTATTTCGTGTAATTGTTTGGCCCTTGAAACTAAAATAATTGCAATTCGAACAATCGAGCGAGACTCTTATGCTAGTTCGTGTATTTTTCTGGGATTTTTACATAATCAGCTCTACATTTCTTATAGGTGTTATCAATTTGATGCGTTAACATAAAATAATTATGTTTCAGTCCTTCTAATGCAGATAAATTATTTTGCTTTTAATTACCTATAGAAAATAACTAATTAATTCTAAAAATCCTTAAAAATATGGTTTGGTTCCTAATAGGTAGTTTTATCACTCATAATTTTTGTTTGCAAAATTTTCTTTATTTTATTTTTTAAAATTCAAAAACTCCTAAAAGTTTCGATGTTTGTGCGAAAAATTCACAAAATTTGAAAAATGTTTTGAATTTTCTAAAAAAATTTAGTGTGTGTGTGTATTTTATGTAGTTTTAACACATATAAAACTGTTGTTTGAAAATTCCTTCAATAAACCTAAAAATTGAAAAACAAAGTAAGGTTATAAACATTCATGTAAGATCTTTTAAAAATCAGAAAAAATCATACATTTTCTTTAATTAAAGCTTATAAACTAATTCGTGTCTTTATTTCAATTATTTTTAGATTTGTTTTATATTTTAATAATAAAAAATAGTTGTGTAAATTTGGTTTGTATTATATTCCTATTTTTATTCTTTTAAAAATCCTAAAAAACTAAAAATTCCATAAAATTACAAACCTAGTATGAAAATATATAAACCACAAAAATAATTTTTATTTTTTGCTTCTTTTTTTACTATTTTGGAAAAAATACAAAAAGATCTTTAGTTTCCTTTATTTTACATTTCCTATTTGTTTTCTTTTAAATTAAAAAGACAAAAAATTGCAAAAATTATAAACCATTAAAAATTAAAAATCAACTATAAAAAATAAAATTTAGTAAAAATCCATAAAAATATATAAAAACATTAAAATTCATAAAGCAATAGAAAAGAAAAGAAAAGGAATGCCATATTAATTTGCATTAATTAATTAACCTTGGGGTAATGTGTATCCCTAAGTTCGATCCTAATAGTTATATAGGCAAAATAATATTATATCTAGCATTTTTGTTTCATTTCTTATATGTTAGATTAATAATTTTGTTTGAAGCGGTTTTGAGTTACGTTGACCACATCACTTGTGCATATTTTATCATTTTATCAATAAACAATTAAAAATAAGATATTGTCAAACTCAACAGTTGGTGAATCCATTGCATTTGTGTTGTTTGAATTAGATTTTATGTCAAAGATCAGTCATGTGCACATGCACCAATTTTGACTTCATATATGTTTTTACTTCCTTTTTACTTCGCTCACATTGAGCCCTCTATTATTTCCTCTTTATTTCAACCTCTTGTTTATCTCCATGTTCTAATCTTTATCTATTCCTCTTCTCTTCTAAGATGTCAACTCATGGATGATTTATTCAGAACTCCAACGACACTTATATTGATTCCATTAATTCAACATCTTCAGTAATTCGAGGCAATTCCTAAGAACCATGTTCAGACTTTGCGACCTGATCTCCATATTCCTCGTCTACTTCTCTAATAAACCAGGATCACTCTTGTCCCTACATTCATCCCTTGTGGATGAAGATCGATTTATCTTCATATTAAATGCTCCATTCACATCTATATGGAATTGACCCTAATTGGGATGCATTTGAATGTGTAGATCAAGACTCGAACTTGGACTCCATTCAGACAAATTCCTCTAAGTTTGATTCAGAGATGGCTCCTCAGGGAAAAGGGAAGGGATCACAATAGCCAAATCAGGGTCTGCAGCCAGATCAGAATGCCATCAATGCACAGTTGCTTGCATCCATACAATCTATTCGGCAATATTTGACAAATCAGGATCTTGTTCATATCTCCTTCCAGGACATGCTCAATGACCTGAGGAGTGAAAAAGAGAATCGAGGAGGAGGAGGAGGAGGAGGAGGACGTGATGGCGAACAAGGAGGTGGAGCCCATAGAGGAGCAAATGAACCAAAAAGAGAGGCTCACAAGCCTATGCTCAAGGAGACATACAATTATAGCTCTGACCAGATGATCGAGTGGATACAGATTCATGTCATTGACCAATCAAAAATACAAGGAGCAGTCGTGTGCGTTCACAAGGCGAGGGCAAAATCGCTGAGGTGACAACTCACGAAGACAGCAATTAAATCAACAGTCAATAGACAGTAGAATAATCAAATATTTAAATATGGAGCTTGTAAAAATTTATTACAACCCACATAAAAATGTGTATATGTAACAAGTATTCTGTGTGTCAAACATAAAATTCTCAAAATATTCAAAACTTAAAAAAATATTAAAATGTTTTCAAAACTTCATAAAAAATTGCAAAAAAAACTTTTCAAAAATACATAAAATCAAAATCAGAAAATAGTTTTACAAAAAATGATTTTCTTGCATTGCATAGCATCTGCATTTTTCGGAATGATCACAACAGTTAAGTCTAAACAAAGTATGAAGATTGTAGCTTGGTCTAGACCTTAATCCACTTAATCACAGGAACTTGTTCACCACTAGAATTGAGACGCTTCAGGTCACCTTGACTTAATTCCTTAGATTTCACGAGACTTCGCTCATGAGTCAATTCAATATGTCTAACTAGAACTCTTCATGTCATCCGTACGACTATTGAGATAGTGGATTGACTAGAGACCTCACACTTAACACTTAGCTCAACCCGGATGGATTATTGAAAGATTTTGGAGTCTAAGTCAAGACGATACCAGGCCACTTCATCAAGGGTGGCTTAGGAACCATTCTTAGGGGTTGCTGAAACTGGTACTTCAACCCACTTCCTCTGATAGCATGGATATCTAGTGATTAGAGATTGGATTGAAATAAAGCTCCAGATGAGGAATGATTTGCTAACACAACTTTTTCCAAGACTCCAAAACACGGGTGGAATAAAATATTATATATTCGTCAGGAAAAAACAAGAATGCATAGCAATGCCAACAAAGAAAATATCCAAAAAGAAGCATATACACCAAAAATTCCAAACATATTGAGCTTCTAGAAAAGGCATGCTTCTTGGTGCAGACTCGGTTATACTGACTGAGTTTTACAAGGAAATACGACCACACTGGTCCATTTCCACTTTTTTCTCATTCTTCTAGCTTCTACCCTTTTCAGTTGTGAACTAGCATGTACCGAAACTAAGAAGGAAATTTCCATCTCCCCAAGGATGAGTCACCAAAAGAGGAGACCACTTGATAGTTCAGTTGTTTATCTCAGAAGAGAGCCCAATCCACACACATGGTACTTGTTATTTCAAAGTTGTGAGAGTATGCGACTGAAAGGATGGTTCAAAACAGGTTGTGAACTGAACTAGATAGAGAAGCATGTAATATAAGGGCTATTAAGTCACAATTCCTAACCTGAATGTGGTTTCGAACAAACATAAAATCCAAAGGTCCTAAATGAGCTTCAAAGTTTGATTTTATCAAGACATGTTTAAAAAATGAATATTATTCCAAGTTATTTCCTTTCCTTTTCTTTATTTTATTTTTCTGCAGTCATTATCAAAAGTGTTTGCTAGGGACTATTAAAGGCAATTATAGTTGGTGATGAATCTCTATTTCTTCACCTTTAGTCTTTCATTTTGAACTTAAATCCCTAGCTAAATGCATGTAAATAACATCAATCTATATAAAATAGCACTCAATACTTGAGAATAAATACTGCATATATATATATATATATATTTCCAAAATAAAAGAATAAAGAAAAAAAGAAAAATAAATAAAATGTCAAAGATAGTGAATGACCATAGACCCTGAGACCATGCCATCGTGATGACTTGGTCGACAAGGAATAAAGTAGGGGGAGAGAGGGAGAACTAGTTCTACAAAAAAACATCTTCAAAACCCTAATTCTATTTACCAATAAATAGTAATTTGGCCCTATTTTATTTTTCTAATTTTTATACCTCAAATAATAAAATCCTCAACATTAAAGTTGTGCATAAAAATATAAAAAAGTACAAATTTTATTTCACACAAAAATAAAGCACAGTACACTCAGGACACGCAGAACAAAAGGTCACATACAAAACTTAACAAAACTGTATCTCCTCCATACAAAATCAAAATTGACCAAACTCAACCTTAATGTTCATAAAATTAAATTATCTATTTAATGACATAATTTCATTTAAAATAGTCACATTCAGGATGAGTTACCTTGGTGTATGTTATTTGCTGATGATATTGTGTTAATTGACGAGACTAGAGATGGAGTAAATGAGAAACTTGAGGTCTGGAGACATGAGTTGGAGACTAAAGGATTTCGTATAAGTAGGGCTAAGACAGAATATATGGAGTGCACCTTTGATGGAAGCAATGGTGAAGGAATCGAGGTGAAGATTGGTGACGATAACATTCAGAAGAGAGATTCCTTAAGATATCCGGGATCTATTCTGCAACATGATGGGGAAATTGATGGAGATGTTACTATTAGAACAAATGCAGGCTGGCTAAAGTGGAGAGGAGCCTCTGTTGTTCTTTGTGATAAGAAAATTCCTTTAAAGATTAAAGGAAAGTTTTACAAAGCAATCGTAAGACCTGCTATGCTTTATGGATCTGAATGTTGGCCTGTGAACCATAGACATGTGCAGAGAATGAATGTAGCAGAAATGAAAATGCTAAGGTGGATGTGTGGACACACACGTAAAGATCATATTCGGAATGATGCAATCAGAAAGAAAGTTGGTGTAGCTCCGATCGAGGATAAGATGCGAGAAAACCGCTTAAGATGGTTTGGACATTTGCAAAGAAGATCAGTTGATGCACCAGTTAGGAGATGCGAGTGTTGGGATGTTGAGCCGACTAAGAGAGGGAGAGGACGACCCAAGAAGTGTTGGAAAGAGACCATATGAAGGGATCTTAGTTTTGTGGATATAAGCCCGTGATTGGCCCAAGATAGATCTGAATGGAGGCGAAGAATCCATGTAGCCGACCCTTCTTAATTGTGGGAAAAGGCTTTGTTGTTGTTGTTATAATTTCATTTAAAATAGAGTTAAAATGCAAAATTTTGCCTTTTGGTCCCTATTGTATTGTATACATGTATATAATATTCAATATATTCATTCTTTATATTTTTACATCTCTTATATTTTTATATACTTGAAAATGATATTTTACACATATTTAATTAATAAACATAAAATAAAAACATGAAAAATACATAAAAATAAATAAAGTATCAAAATATATAGGTAAACTATGCCTATGTAATAAAATACAATAAAATTATGTACATAAGCAATTGAATAAGTTATAAATATATAAAATATGTAAATATAATAATAAATTATAAAATTCAAAATAAAAATAAAATACTATAAATATAGGTAAATATACCTATGTATATACGTGTAAATATTAACATCTAATAAATAACTTTGTAAAATAAATAAAAATCATAATATAATAGTACATAAAACAACAAATATCTTTTATTTTTGACTTAAATTAATAAAATCATTTGTTATTGATTATCTATTTAATGAGGGATTTATCCCTCTAAATTTTCTAGTTGGTCCACGTGGATCAACCCGATCTCTTCTTCCGTTGACCCGACTGATCAATTGTACGTCCCCCGCCACCCCTTATGTCAGAGCTCACGGGTGACCACCTTCTCCTTTTTTGGGGTTTGATCCATTGCTTTATGGTCCTTGGTTTATTCACCAAAACACTTCCCCACTCTATTTTCCATCTCGCCCTGACATTTCCATCCACAAATGATGTGTCTTCTGATCTGTGCAGCCTTTGCAAAGTCACCTCATCCCTTATGCATAAATAACACCCCGTTTTCCCCTTTAAAATTTTGATACTTCTTTCTCCTCTATAACCCCGATGAGATTAGTGAGGTTGAATCACCTAGTGACAGCGAGCGCTTCACTGCCCTTGTCGATGAGGATAAGGTCGAGAATCGGTGTGATCCAGGTCTGTCAGAGCTCCTTCGACGAACCTCTCTGCTCCTTGGCCTCAGTCAGATACCAGATGCTTTAGGTAGTGTTTCTTATCACATTTTAATTCTGCATGTTATTTTAGCTTTTAAGTCATGCATTTAGCATGTAACTCAGTGTAATTTAGGGATCTTCGATTGCTGGAGCTTCATGCTCCAACTCTAATTCGTTGTCAACCATTGTGTTTCGAGCCGCCATTTCACCTCATTTTCCATCCCCATCGCCTTGTCCATATTTTGTCTACATTTCCACCTCGGATTCTGAAAGGATATGAGCAATTGAGCTACATCCATTGTTCCTTTGCCAGAGCTATTTACCTAACCATATCCCTGTGTTGCAAGCTTCATCGTCCAGTCAAGGACCATCCCTCGAGGAAACATTTTTGTGCAAGTTCTGGACTTCGAAGATCCTCTTACAGATGAAACCAAGTTCATCTCAGAGCTCCAGGCCCTTATCAATAGGGCCCGAACCTATTTGAGACCATCTGCATGTGCAGTGACACTCCAAAAAGGTAGATAGCCCATCGACGAGGAGATTAGAGGCTGGAGCAAGGAGAAAACATCTATTAAATCATCTCATGGCTCGTGTTCTTTCAGGTTCTTCCATCAACGTCCAGAGCCATAGGATAGACAACACGACCCAAATTTAATCTAGGTCATCCAATATTTGATGATGCGGCATGTGATTGGGATCGCAAGCTCGAACACATGGCCTGTTGAGTGTCATTTGATAGCAAACATTTTGGGTAATATTTGAATAGTCCCACCAACTTTTTATATTTATAGCTTAGTCCTGTAAATATGTATTTATGTTTAAAAACATTTTTGAAAGTTGTAGTGTACCCCACGTACTTCCTAGAAATTACAAAGAGGTCCTCGCGCCTCATGTGTTGCGCCACATGATGTGCTATAAAATTTGCAAAAAAGTTCACCAACTTTTATTTATTAATATTTAGTTTTTAAATTTATAAATCAAGTGTAAAAGTTCTAGGTAATTTTCATGCATGCCCTTATAATTTATTTTTAATATAAAAATACCCTTTCCAACATTGTACTTTATTTGCAGTTATTTTATTTTAATTAAATAGTCATGTATACTATATTCTTTTGTGAAAAATATGTACATGCATGATCTTATGCAGATGAACGCCCATATTTTTATTTAGGTTTTTATTGTTCTACCAATTATTAAAAATCATTTAGGACATATTTATCCCTTACCCAAGTATAAAAATCAAAAATTTTATAAAATCAACTTTAAAATTCCAAAAAATAGTATATATATTATAAATCTGACTCTAGATAAAAAAATCAAAAAATAATAAAAAAGAAAACACTAAAAATTATAAGACCCTAAAAAATCATAAAAATCGATAAAGAAATTCATAAAATTAAAAAAATAGTTTTATGTTCTATAATTTTTATTTATATGATATAGTACATATTAAAAACAATTTTGAGAAATTTTTAACCTATTACCCAAAACAATTCGGCATATATACTATATTCCCTATTTATATTTAACACATTAAAATCAATAAAATTTAGAAAAAATATTAAAAAATACAAAAATATTATTATTTTCTGAATTTTAACTATACTTACATGTATTTAAAATTACAAACCCTATATATTTTATATATCTTATATTACTCATATATTATATATTATTATTGTTTATAAATACCTAATATATATCTAAAACTATTAAAAAATAAAAAGAAATGTCCTTGAATATATTTCCTTATATTTATTTATATATATTCATTATATATCTTTATATAGTACTTCTAATATATATTGTTATTATTCCTATATATAGATATATATATAGAATATACCTTAAAAATTATAAAAAAATAGCAAAATTAAAATTAAAATTTTAATATATAAATATAAATAATTAAAATCCATAAAAAATTAAATATAATTTAAAAAACATGAAAATAAAAAAGTAAAGTAAAAAAATTATTAGTAGTATTTATTTTTATTAATTGATAATAATTATACATGTCCTCGTTTGCTTCCACTAGGACCCCTACTACTTTGTTACTATATACATTTTATAGGGTATAATAAATTTCACCTAGTATTTATTCATTATTTTATCTATGTTGTGGTTTGATTATATATTGATGATTTGATTGATTGGGTTCTGAGTACCATGAGAGTGGTCGCTACAGTGATTGATGTCGGACACTGCACGCCCTCCAAGACCAGGTATTGAGAATCTCTGATCGACCTCTTCTAAAAGTAGAGTGGAACCATTTATGTGAGCATGCCAGATAGACCAAGTATTCTGCATTGAAGATAATGCCAATTTGGATAGGAAAATACCCATAAAAAAACTCCTAAGGGGTTTAATCAATGTTTTGACAATGAATAGTACGATGATGATGGGGTTGATGCTTACCAAGAAGATGCAGATATATGAACTCCGATATGATTCTAAAATTATTTTATCTTAAAAGTATTCATTTTTAAATATACATGTGAAGATTATTTTGTAGGTGTAAATATTCATTACTTTACATGTTATATAAGTGAATATTTCTTTTACATGTTTAAATATAAATGAAAATGAATATGAATATTTTTTGTAGCTATGGTTTTTTTATAATAATGAAGATAGCTTGGAACTTATTTTTTATATGGAATGATCGAGATGAGGATGAGAGAGGAGGTGAGCCACCATAGTCTGAGGTGGTTGGGGGGTTGCAGAGAGCCCCTGAGATGAGGAGGATGCCGATGGGGCTGCGGTTAGTCCACAGGGTCCTCCAGTGACTGGTGCTGATGGGGCTTCGTCGTCTGGTACGAATTTAAGTAGTATCTTATTCTTTAAAATCACACATATCAATGAGATGTTCTTATATAGGTCAGCGACGTAAGGGGAGGGGTCCAGTCAAATTCATCCAATTAAGTAAACTAAAGCCAGAAGAAAGGGTGAAGGTGCAACTGAATAGGATAGGGTAGGCTTTTCTGGAGTGTGCATGGTCATTTTCCAGTCGGTTTTCCACCGTGGTATGGATTGCTGCTACATATCACGAACTTTAGGAATATCCCTGCTGCTCTGAAGATCTCCATCGTTTTATATATGAAGATATGTTCTATTAAACAAATCATTTACAAAATTTGTTAAATATTTGGTTTATCTATTTTGACGGGGTTATGATCCCGAACTCAAGAAATGGATCATGCATCGGGCAGCGAAGCTACATTATTATACCGAGCGAGTGGAAAGAAGGTATGTGCATTCGATAAGTTGATGATTCCATTATTGTGCTATTTAACCTTCTTTGAAGATTCTAAAAGCACTACGAATGATTCGTGATGGTGGCTAAGGCATTAGCCAATCCACCTCTTAGATTGGCATCTAGCCGAGTGGGTGGTGTCCATCCAGTATTGGGAGAGTGATGAGTTCAAAGTGAGATGTGTGGCATGCTTTTCTAATTGTAAAATTATGTCTAGGTTTATAATGTTGGTGTGCTCTCCTGAATTGTGGGATTATCTAGCAAAAAATAAAGGAAATAGGAATAAGGTACCGTGTCTTACTCATACCTTAGGAAGGACTAGTCTGGACAATCTGAAACACAAGCATGCAAATTATTCTATTCTAATGTATGTACATAAGAAGAATGAATTGATATAAATTTGATCACCATATACTTGTATAGGAATAAGGTATTGAGTCTTACAAGAATGAATTCAAAGGCTTTCTTGATGTAGATATTGATATTGAAGAGGATGCTCCAAAAAGGAAACCATCACTATAGGAGAGATTGATGCATTGGAGGAGCTCTCTGACTTCTTTTATTAGCAATTTCTCTTCATATGATGCATTATTTACCTTTTTGCTAATAATGATGTCCTCGCCCAATGTAATATAGAACTGCAAATAATCAATTAAAGTTAACACGTGCAGCTCCTCGCTGATGAATCTCGTATTCATCATACTAAAAATCACATATTAAACCCTCGGCTTAATCAATCCAATAAAAATCTCCATTAATTCTTTGTTTTTATCTTATATTATATTGTGTATAATTAACATTAATTAATAATATTTTAATTTCTTTTATTTTTCTTGTAATTTTTTCTCATCAAAAAACCCTAAAAATTAAGTAGAGTAGTTGTCTATAAGTCACTGACCTTTAAAAAGGTTAAAAAATACAAAAACAACTAAAAAACAAAAAGTCGGTGTTTTTAGCCCTTTAAAAATACCTCAAAAATACTTTTTGTACAAATGACCTCTTTTGGATTTTTATCCAACATGAAACTTGTAGATCTCGTCGAGACGAGCAACTTTTATGTTTTGACTTTTTCCTAATATTGTCTCTAACTATTTCTTCATATTTTTCTTTTTATTTATACTTCTAAATTTTCTGATTGGGCCACGTGGCATCTTTTGGGTCGCCCATGTGGCCTGCCTCTCCTTCCCCCACCCGGCTCCTTCCAAGGCCGTCAGATCCTCTTCTCCCACTTCAATCTTGGCCG
This sequence comes from Ottelia alismoides, assembly GCA_037367405.1. Lineage (NCBI taxonomy): Eukaryota > Viridiplantae > Streptophyta > Magnoliopsida > Alismatales > Hydrocharitaceae > Ottelia > Ottelia alismoides. The sequence continues at coordinate 69,590 of JAZKJV010001984.1, forward strand.
CTCACACCTGCTTCAACGCCAGGCATCTGAACTGATCTCGGATCAGATCCTCACCACTCCCTAGCACCCTTTCACAACCCTCCGATCCACTTAACATCCTACGACCTATCACTCCACGTCACCTCTTTCTCCCACCGTTGTATCTCCCCCATCCCCCAATCTCACCCGCTCCTTCGCGCCTCCACCTCAGTCGTAGATCTCTCCTAGATCCAATGGCTACTCACCTTCCACGTCACCCTTTCATTTCCCACCATTAAATGGAAACCTACTTCCATTTAGACCATCCCTCTCCGCGCACTCCCAGTCCTTCAATCAGATCCTAAGGATCTGATCTACGACATACATCTACGCCTACACCTGGACCGTTGGATCGCAAGATCCAACGGTCCAAAACCCTTCGTCAACCTCCACCCGCCTCAAGCATGTTTTTTCACCTTGCGACTAGTCCACCCCCTTCCTATTTTGGAAGGTACCCCCGGTCACCCTTCTGCTCCGTAACGTCTCCTCGACGTAGTCCTGTCCTCCGCCTTCCTCGCATGACCACCTTTACTACACCTCCCTCACTCCTCGCCATTATTTCGTTCGTTACATCTTCGTCGGTGATGAATCCCACTTCATCACCCTTTATTCCTTTATTTTAGCTAGAAACTTAAGCAAAATACATTGTAAATATGTGTAAATATCTTAAATTGCCAAAACACATGCATCTTGTAAATATGCATAATTAGCATGTTTTTGTGCCAAAATAAAGGAATAACGAAACACAAGAAAAAGAGGGAAATATTTAGAATAAATATTGAGTGACATAATCCCAAGGGAGGGCTCAGCATGGGCCTGACCGCAAAAGGAACCACGTAGAGGGAGATAGGGTCATCCACATGTGTACATATACCTATGTATATAAAGAAAATTATTTTCCTCTTAATAAAAAAATAAAAATGTGTGTTTATTAATTTGTATATATTTGTAAAGATAAAACCAAAATAAAAAGAATTGGAAAAAATACAAGAAAAATAAAAGGAAATAAAATTCCTTCACCAGTGTACATGGACCATGTATATAGAATAACTCATCTATTTATTTTCCCCTTGTAAATAATTAATAAAAAATCTAATAAAAATATGTTCACATTCCATATTTCATGATGTAAATAAATAAAATAAAAACCAAAATACACGTTGTATATATACCATGTAAATATGTAAATAAAAGTATGTATTTAACCTATGTAAATAAATCATAAAAATAAAATAAAAATACCCTTTCATTCCAAATTTTATTCTATAAATAAATAAAATATTAAATTGGAATAATTATATAAAAATAACTCATTAAAAATAAAAATAAAAAATAAATACATGTATATACATATATATAATAATAATATCTTGTAAATACATAATTTATATTTAAATAAATAAATAAAAATCACTAAAAATTAGTTTGAAAATAAATAAACATTTTTCATGTTTTAACTTTTTCAAAATAAAGTCATTTCTTCTTTTAATCAAATTTTCAAAATAAATATTAAAAGGCGAATTCTGATTAGTCCACGGGGGAATGTTGACCTCCGGTCAACTTCCCCCTTGGACCATCTTTCCCCGCGGATCTCGCATCTGACCCGACTTCGCTTAATTTTCGTGCGAAGATCCGACTGCCTTCCACCTAAACCCTGGGTCCTAAGCATACTTCCTACATCCAAGATCCACGCCCGGTGGTTTTTCCTCGGGGTCCGAGCTCCGACAACCATGCCCGACCCATTCTTCTCGGACCCCTAGCCGTATAAAGCCCCACCTCCGCCGCACTTTCCTCTCCATCTTTGGCGCTACTCCTTCGTCCCAGGACCTCCACCCTAATCCCTAGAGTGACAGCAATCGATTGGTGTGTTGCAGAGAGGATCCGACGACCCCTTGTCGTCGTGCGCCGCTGCGAGGTGTGTCAGAGCTTCGGGCACCGACAACCCTTCGAGGCTACAACCCAGAGCTCCGTGAGATCATCCCCAGTCGACTCCGTCCATCAGGTAGACCCTAGTCCCTCTAGTTTCCTCGAATTTTCGATTGCGCCCAAATCCCCCCATCACCTTCGCCTATCGATTCCGCCTGCTCCGGTCACCCATTTCATCATCAGACTCGACCATCACCTATCGAGTCCTCTCCCCACATTCTGCACACATTCACTCCCCTTGATTCGCCCCGGAACCAAGGTCCGACCTCCACCGCCGAAAATAGAGACTGTGGGCACGGTCGGACCTTGGTTCCGGGGCGAACCAAGGGGAGTGAGTGGGTGCAGAATGTGGGGAGAGGACTCGCGGAGGTGATCGTCGAGTCTTATGATGAAATAGGTGACTGGAGCAGGCGGAATCGATCGGCGACGGTGATGGGGGATTTGGGCGTAATCGAAAATTCGAAGAAACTAGAGGGACTAGGGTCTACCTGATGGACGGAGTCGACTAGGGACGAGCTCACGGAGCTCTGGGTTGTAGCCTCAAAGGGTCGTCGGTGCCCGAGGCTCTAACGCACCTCGCGGCGGCGCACGGCGACAAGGGGTCGCCGGATCAGTGGCTGATGACCTCCTCCTCCTCTCTACAACACGCCAATCGATAGCTGTCACTCTAGGGATTAGAGTGGAGGTCCTGGGACGAAGGAGCAACGCCAAAGATGGAGAGGAAAGTGCGGCGGAGGTGGGGCTTTATACGGCTAGGGGTCCGAGAAGAACGGGTCGGGCATGGTTGTCAGAGCTCGGACCCCGAGGAAAAACCATCGGGCGTGGATCTTGGATGTAGGAAGTATGCTTAGGACCTGGGGTTTAGGTGGAAGGTAGTCCGATCATCGCGTGAAAATTAAGCGAAGTCGGGTCAGATGCGAGATCCGCGGGGAAAGATGGTCCAGGGGAAGCTGACCGGAGGTCAACATTCCCCCGTGGACCAATCAGAATTCGCCTTTTATTATTTATTTGAACATTCGATTAAAAATAGTAAATGACTTTATTTTGAAAAAGTTAAAACATGAAAATATTTATTTATTTTCAAATTAATTTTTAGTGATTTTTATTTATTTTTTTGAAATATAAATTATGTATTTACAAAATATTATTATATATAGGTATATACATGTATTTATTTTTTATTTTTATTTATAATGATTTATTTGTATACAATTATTCCAATTTTATATTTTATTTATTTATAGAATAAAATTTGGAATGAAAGGGTATTTTTATTTTATTTTTATGATTTATTTACATAGGTTAAATACATACTTTTATTTACATATTTACATTGTATATATACAAGGTGTATTTTGGTTTTTATTTTATTTATTTACATCATGAAATATGGAATGTGAACATATTTTTATTAGATTTTTCTTAATTATTTTGAAGGGGAAAATAAATAGATGAGTTATTCTATATACATGGTCCATGTACACAGGTGAAGGAATTTTATTTCTTTTTGTTTTTCTTGTATTTTTCCCAATTCTTTTTATTTTGGTTTTATCTTTACAAATATGTACAATTTAATAAACACACATTTTTATTTTTTTATTAAGAGGAAAATAATTTTATTTATATACATAGGTATGTGTACACATGTGGATGACCCTATCTCCCTCTACTTGGTTCTTTTGCGGTCAGGCCCATGCTGAGCCCTCCTTGGGATTAGGTCACTCAATATTTATTCTAAATATTTCCCTCTTTTTCTTGTATTTCTTTATTCCTTTATTTTGGCACAAAAATATGCTAATTATGCATATTTACAAGATGCATGTGTTTTGGCAATTTAGGATATTTACACATCTTTACAATGTATTTTGCTTAAGTTTCTAGCTAAAATAAAGGAATAAAGTGTGATGAAGTGGGATTCATCACTCCCCTATACTTTACCTTTGCTAGTCCCTTAGCAAACACTGATTTGAAAAAGAAGTGCAATAGAGAAAGAAAAAGAGTCGAAATCAAGGTTGATTATTAAACTTTCCTTCATTAAATTGAAATATGGAGCTTGGTCGGACCTTTGGATTATTAATTTGTCGGAACCTTATTTGGACTTAAGCTAAAAGCTCAACAACCTTTAAATTCCACCAATCTATGGTCAAGACTCCTCAATAAACCAGATCAGAACAAGTCTACATACAAAAACTCTAATGACCATGAATCTTTCATTATACAGTGTAAATGATATGTAGCTCCCCACCTCAGAAGTAATAAAGAAACAACCTCCCTCAACCCGGTAACTCTAATGCCTCGGTCTAGCAACTCTTTCCTCGAGAAGCGGGGTATTCCCTTCTAAGTTCAAGTGCAACCGGCTCAAGAGGAAAAACTCCTTGTCCATTAACGTACAAGCACTTCTATTTAAGCATCCCCTCCGTCGCACGACAACCGTCATCCACCATTCACGGGGGCTACGGCCCAGCCTCTGGCTCTCCGGTGACAATGAAGGAACTGTATCTTGAGGTAACGACGGCCGCGACACCCCAGGTGTGATCCATGTCGCGGAGCCACCGTGCTCCGCCAAGCACCGAGGAAGGGTCAGCCTCGTTGTGCGAAGACCGAGGCTCCATTTAAAGCCCAGCCGAGGCCACTACCTTCACGGATTCCCCTCTCCGACGAGGTCCCCTCTCACCTTCTTTTTCTTTGATCTTCTCCTAATTTATCCACCGTCTACACCCCACTTCACCACCATCTGATCATCCCACGAGCTTCACAACTCCACCCTCGTCTTCGCCGACCACTCCTCCCTTCTCCAGAACCCCATACGCTCCGTCCCACCTTTTGCTCCACTTTACCCGAGAAGAAGACTTCAGGCCACCATCTCCCGTCGCGCCACGGCCCTCACTCACTCATTAATCACGCACTGTCCACTGTACGCTTTGGCTATCTAACAATTGTTGGTAATCAATCTTCAATGGTCGGAGTTTGCATCGGCGCTCCTTTACATCCTTCTACTCCGGCGAGGCTCCATCAACCTCCATCTCCGACTAGCTCTGGAGCCTCGTCGCGCCTCCCGGATCTTCACCAGCCTACAAGCCGTCTTCTCCGACCCTCAGATACTAATATAAATCTCAGAGGAGCAAAGGGCAGGTCACCGGAGCCCCGCCTTCTCCGGTGTCTGCGGTGGAAGACGAAGTACAGGTGTCGTCCGATCATCTGGATCGGATGACTATGCTGAAGATACGTGGACGCCCAAGCCTCAGTCCGAACCAGATGCCTCGGATCCACCGAGCCATAACCCGAGCCACCACTTCGCGCCACGTGTCTCGAACCAAAGGCGCCTCCCGAGCCTAGCACGTGAGGGATTGGGAAAATTGCATGAAAGACCCTGGTCTTTTGGTAATTACACAATGGTCTCCAGGAACGTGCCTCATGTGCGTTCCTGGGTATTTTACAGGGAGACCCTCGCAGCTTCTAGAAATTACAAAAATGCTCCACGTGCATTTGGGAAAATTATATTGGGGCCTAGGCGATTTCTGCTACTTGCATTTAGGTCCCTCCAAGGACCTAAATGTAAAATTTATCCTTTTATTTTCTTGCATTTTATTTACAAGTATGCCCCTGCATTGTTTTCTTCATAACTTGAGCATCGTAGGTCCAAATTGCATGATTTTAGTGCCGTTTTGATCCTTGTTTCTTCCTCTACATCATGGCATGTTTAATTTTCTCATCCGATATCATATTAAATGAAGTGAATTTTTATGTTAGATGAGATGCTGGCTTCATATGTGTGTGCCCTGATTAGATGATGTCTTTTATTCTTATGTTCAATTTGACTCTAATTTCACCCAGTATTTTGTTGCTCATTTATGTGATCTTTCTTAGGCCTAATTGTTTGCATTATCATAGCATATATTTAACCTTGCATAGTTGTCCATTAATTGCATAAAAATCAACTAAAAATTTCATACATCACTTTATTGCATTATAATTAGCATAGTACTTCATGCATACTCATGGAACCTGAATCTAGAAATAATTCACACATGTGTGGAATTGATCGAAATTCGATAAATAGATGGAGTGGCTCGTGTCCCTGTGATCAGCCTTGGTTGACTTGCCAAGTATAAATACTCCACAACATTCAAAGATAGTGATTTTTGATAAACCATTTTCACCACCTGTACTATGATAAAATACGACAATTAGGTGAAAATGTCGTTCATCAAATGGCGTCGTTGTCGGGGACACGACTTAACTTATTTACTTATTGATTTATCTCTGTTGAACATTTTCAAGATTTACAGGTCCTCATTTCATGCATCATTTTTGTATCATGTCTGCTGATTAATTTCCTCTATGTTTTTCTAACTTTTCTCTTTTGTGGCAGGGCCCATGAAAATTAAGGACGCTTAATCTTCATGGAGGCGTGAAGTCCGGAACTTCCACTGAAGAGGCCGCAAAAGAATTTGTGAAGAAATTGTAGGATCTTTTATCAGTCAGCTTGCATTTGCATACTGTTAAAAAAATTGTGTTGCATGTGCATATTTATTTTAACAGTCCTCGTAGAGGGCTTGCATGTTGTAAAAAAAAGAGTAAGATCTACCCCCCCCCCCCCCCGCCACACACACACACACGTGCACATACACACTCTCAACTCCCATTCCCCTTCCCTCTATATAATTCACAATCTCTCTCTCTCTCTCTCTCTCTCTCTGCGTGTGTGTGTGTGTGTGTGTGTATTTCACCAACCCCCCCCCCCATCTGCCCCCTAGCAATCTGTAGAAATACAACACCCCCCTCCACCTTTTTATCATAGTTAAAATACTTCTCCAAATACAGACTCCTCTGACTCAGGATTTTACTTAGGCTATTTGTAGCCTAAGTATAGGGGGGTCCCGTCTACCCTTCTATCCCTCACATTGTCGTCCTGTACTTAGGTCAATTTTTGACCTACGTATAGGGGGACCCTCCTCCTCAGTTCCGCTATATCACCCTATATTTGATCGAGCCATGGCTTCATGACACTTGTGCTATGAGGGCATAGAAAAATTTAAGTATAGAGGGGTATACCATATATAAATGTATATTTACTTTAGCCATAGCTTGTGTTTTTAAAAACTTTTTGAAAAATTTGTTTTCGAGCATGGTTATGGTAAACCTGTGAACTGAGTTTTGTAAGAACTTTGTAAAGTTATTTTCTTAAAAACCAAGGGATTATTCTGTGTAAATAACCCTTTTCAAAAAAAATCTTTGAATCAGACTTTGACTACTAGGCTTAGTAAACACCTTCAGTGAGGGAACTTCGGTCTCCCTTAGCAGAGTGGGTGGTTTAGAGGACACTGCGGAAGGAACCGTCCGTAAGGAACACAGGTCCGTCTGTCGGCCCGTACTTACACCCATACTGGCTGAGAGTAGATACTTTTATTCATTTGAGCCTTGTCTAGGCATTGTCTCTCCAAAGATTTTAAAAAATTAAAATCCATAAAAATCTGCAAAATCAAAAAGTCACCAAGGAGTTGGTGTATTCCTGATACAAACACATTCACTCAAGGCTAGAAGATTTCGAGGACACTAGATTTCTGTGATCTTGAAAGTTTGAGTTAACATGCCTTAGTCATTAGGGTTTTTAAGCTTAATTATCCACACGCCCCTAGTTTGAAATATTTGAGCGCTATATTGCACTCTTCATCTCTACTTTCAAAAGAATATGATCAGCACAGTCACATGCACAACTGCATGACTGATGAGATGAGTTGAGATATCACTTGAGGAACTATGATTAGAGATTTGAGTTTAGACCCGATTTAATGATATTCGAGGATGGGATAAAGTTAATGAAGGCTTCAGAAAACCTGAGTGTCAACAAAACCCTAGCCAATATGTGAACAAGATTCATATGCTATCTTTTGATATTGACCTAAGTGCCAGGGTGTGTTGAAACTTAATGATAATTGTTATTCAGTGTGCGCCAACTTTTGGTAAAAGCAGTGGAGCTAGCTAACAAAAGCAATGAAATGTCAAAGAAAAGCTTTATCATCCAAAGTCAAATTATAAATGAGCTTCCACCAATGGAGAGCGCTCCCAAATATTTTCAAAGTGTCCACTTGGACCAAGTGCTAATTAGGACCAAGGAGTCGGGCTGACACCAAAAAAGAGCTCTGCATCGTAAATGCTACAAGTCTGGGTGTCGAAGGTATCTTAGATACTCAAAAGAGACACACCCCGGTGTACTCCCAGAAAAAGAAGTGCAGATGACTCCAACTCTCTTGATGGACACATTGATCACCAATCTAAAATTTTACATGTGTTGAGTAAAAAGGCACTCGAGAGGCCCCTTGTTCCAATGTGAGGGAGAGAAAAATAGACACAATTCCATTTCCTCCATCATCTGGTCGTCCATCCACATTTCAAGTCTGACAAACTAAAGAGACGGTTGACTGAAGCAAGAATATACTTATTCCCTAGTATTGAGGATGAGGTCTAAAGGAGAGTCTTTGGGACTGGAACTTTGAGTGATGCCCCGACTCGACTCTCATGAATTGCAGTACACCTAATTTCATATCCTTATATTATATGTACAAGAAGAGAGTCTGATAATTAGAGAAGTTGGATTCCTTCTGACTAAAGCTTGGATAAACCCAGAATTTCAGGATCTCTTAAATTAAGGGTCTTCGAAAGATTGAGCCTTGAAATCTTCACTTACACTTTCAGGAATTAATCCAACTCCTTCATTCCTTAGATACTCGAAGACGAGCAAGGTTCAAGTATAGGGGTATGATGAATCTCGTGTTCATCATGCTAAAAAACACATATTAAACCCCTGCCTTAATAAATCTAATAAAAATCTCCATTAATTCTTTATTTTTATCTTGTACTGTATTGTGTATAATTAACCTTAATTAATTGTATTTAATTTCCTTTATTTTTCTTGTAATTATTTTTTCATCAAAAATCCCTAAAAATTAAGTAGAATAGTTGTTTATAATTCACTGACCTTTAAAAAGGCAAAAAAATACAAAAACAACTCAAAAATAAAAAGTCGGTATTTTTAGCCCTTTAAAAATACCTCCAAAAATACTTTTTATACAAATGACCTCTTCTGGCTTTTGATCCAACATGAAACTTGTAGATCTCGTCGAGACGAGCAACTTTCATGTTTTGACTTTTTCTAATATTGCCTCTAACTATTTCTTTCATATTTTTCTTTGTATTTATACTTCTGAATTTTCTGATTGGACCATGTGGCACCTTCTGGGTCGCCCATGTGGCCCGCCTCTCCTTCCCCCACCCGGTTCCTTCCTGGGCCGTCAGATCTGCATCTCTTGTCAATCTTGGCCGCCCACACCCGCTTCAACGCCAGCCATCTGATCTGATCTCAGATCAGATCCTCACCACTCCCTAGCATTATCTCACAACCATCCGATCCACTTAACATCCTACGACCTATATTGCTCCACATCGCCTCTTTTTCTCCCATCGTTGGATCTCCCCCATCCCCCAATCTTACCCGCTCCTTCGCGCCTCCACCTCAGTCGTCGATCTCTCCTAGATCCAGTGGCTACTCACCTTCCACGTCACCCTTTCATTTCCCACCGTTAGATGGAAACCTACTTCCATCTAGACCATCCCTCTTCATGCACCTCCCAACCCTTCGATCAGATCCTAAGGATCTGATCTACGATGTACATCTGCGTCGACACCTAAACGATCCAACGGTCCAAAACCCTTCATCAACCTACAGCCCACATCCAGCCTACCGTTTTACCTTGCGACCAGTCCACCCCCTTCCTATTTTGGACGGTACCCCCGGTTACCGTTCTGCTCCATAACGTCTCCTCGACGTAGTCCCATCCTTCGCCTTCCTCGCGTGACCACCTTCACTACACCTTCCTCACTCCTCGCCATTATTTTCGCCAGCCATCTCCAGTAATGCACCAAGACTTCTATTTAAGCACCCCCTCCGCTGCACGACAACTATCATCCACCATTCACGGGGGCTACGGCCCAACCTCTGGCTCTCCGGTGACAACGGAGGAGCCGTATCTCGAGTTAACAACGGTCGCGACACCCCATGCACGATCCATGGCCTTCCCGGCCATGTCACGGAGCCACCGTGCTCCGCCGAGAACTGAGGAAGGGTCAACCTCGTTGTGCGAAGATCGGGCTCCATTTGAAGCCCAGCCCAGGCCACTACCTTCACCGGATTCCCCTCTCCGACGAGGTCCCCTCTCCCCTTCTTTTTCTTTGATCTTCTCCTAATTTATCCACCGTCTACACCCCACTTCACCACCATATGATCATCCCACGAGCTTTGCAACTAAACCCTCATCTTCACTGACCACTCCTCCCTTCTACAGAACCCCATCCGCTCTGTCCCACCTTCTACTCCACTTCGCCGGAGAAGAAGACTTCGGGCCACCATCTCCCCTCGTGCCACGGCCCTCACTCACTCATTAATCACACACTGTCCACTACACGTTTCGGCTATCTAACAATTGCAGGTAATAAATCTTCAATGGCCGGAGTTTGTATCGACACTCCTTCACGTCCTTCTACTCTGACGAGGCTCCATCAACCTCCATCTCCGACTAGCTCCGGAGCCTCTCCGTGCCTCCCGGATCTTTGCCAGCCTACCAGCCTTCTTCTCCGACCCTCATATACTAATATAAATCCCAAAGGAGCAAAGGGCAGGTCGCTGGAGCCCCGCCTTCTCCGACGGCCTACGGTGGAAGACGAAGTACAGGTGCCGTCCGATCATCTGGATCGGATGGCTATGCTGAAGACACGTGGACGCCCAAGCCTCAGTCTGAACCAGATGCCTCGAATACACCAAGCCACCACTTCGCGCCACGTGTCCCAAACCAGAGGCGCCTCCCGAGCCTATGCCCCTCACGTGCGGAGCACGTGGGGCTTGGAAAATTTGCATGAAAGACTCTGGTACTTTTGGTAATTACACAATGGTCCCGAGAAACGTGCCTCATGTGCATGTTTGGGTATTTTACAGGGAGACCCTCGCAGCTTCTGAAAATTACAAAAATGCCCCTACGCATATGGGAAATTTATATTGGGGCCCAGGCGATTTTTGCTATTTGCATTTAGGTCCCTCCAGGGACCTAAATGTAATATTTATCCCTTTATTTTCTTGCATTTTATTTACAATTATGCCCCTGCATTGTTTTCTTATTAACTTGAGCATTGTAGGTCCAAATTGCATGATTTTAGTGCCGTTATGATCCTTATTTCTTCCTCTACATCATGGCATATTTAATTTTCTCATCTGACATCATATTAAATGAAGTGAATTTTTATGTTAGTGGAGATGCTGGCTCCATATATGTGTGCCTTGATTAGATGATGGCTTTTATTCTTATGTTCAATTTAACTCTAATTTCACCCAGTATTTTGTTGCTCATTTATGTGATCTTTCTTAGGCCTAATTGTTTGCATTATCATAGCATATATTTAACCTAGCGTAATTGTGCATTCATCACCTTATAATTGCATAAAAATCAACTAAAAATTTCATACATCATTTTATTGCATTATAATTAGCATAGTACTTCATGCATACTCATGGAAATCTGATTCTAGAAATAATTCACACATGTGTGGAATTGATCGAAATTCGATAAATAGATGGAGTGGCTCGTGTCCCTTTGATCGACATTGGTAGACTTGCCAAGTATAAATACTCCAAAACATTCAAAGATAGTGGTTTTTGCTGAACCATTTTCACCACTTGTACTGCGATAAAATACGACAATTAAAGTAGTGAAAATGTCGTTCGTTAAATGTCATTTTCACATGTTAATTTGTATAAAAATTATTTTTGGAGGTATTTTTAAAGGGCTAAAAACACCGATTTTTTGTTTTTGAGTTGCTTTTGTATTTTTTTTAGTCTTCTTAAAGGTCAATGAATTATAAAAAACTACTTTACTTAATTTTTGGGGTTTTTGATGAAATAATTACAAGAAAAATAAAGGTAATTAAATACAATTAATTAAGATTAATTATACACAATATAATACAAGATAAAAATAAATAATTAATGGATATTTTTGTTGGATTTATTAAGCTAGGGGTTTAATATGTGGTTTTTAGCATGATGAATACGAGATTCATCAATTGCATGGGTTGAAAAAACACCCGGCAGTTAGAGCACGAGTTGATATGTAATTACATTTTTTTGTAATGTAAGTAATCTATGAATTAGCTCATATATTTATTTATATAATTAAATTTAAGCCAAGAAGGGTATTGATGCCAATCAATGCAATCTTTTTATATACTCAAAAAGTAGAGAAGGAAAAGATAGCTCAAGAATGTGGTATAAAAAGAAATTGCAAAAGCAAAATGTAAGTTAATTTAATTAAATTTCAAATCATTTTAATATATGTATTAATTGAAATTCTTTTTTATTTCACTGTTTCAAAGCACATGATGACAGTTCAACACACTAATGATGGGTCTCCTGCTGTCTCCCCAGATGCAGCATATCTGCAAGCTATTAGGCCTAAACGTCGAGGCTGCATGAGAGGAGTAGGCTGAAAGGGGAGGGGGAGGGGGTTAATCCATCCAAATACTATGGATGTAGAGGCCAACCATATCGTAGCTTACATGATCGAGTCACAAAATTCGAGGTCATGTTAGGACAGAAATCAAAATCAGTTGTTGTCATTGCCAAAGCACAAGAGCCATCATCATTGAAGGGCAGTCATTCACCACAAAGAGAGTGTTCATCAACTGGAATGAGCAAAGGCATGGGTGCAAGAAGAAATGATGCTGAAGATTCAGAAGATGATGTAGAATGTGATGATTTCGCTTTATGTGACTAGCAATTACTTTTGGATTGGTCTTTTTGTTGAACCTAAGTTTACTATATTTCAAAGTTCAAATACTTATTTATGTATTGGACCTTAGTGACTTATTTTGTTAAGAACCTTCTATTGGCATGAGGAATATGCACTTTTTTTAACATGTGTGTTTATGTTTAGCATAACTTTTTTGTGTTAGCTTGTATGTGAATTTATGATGTGTATGCATGTTCAGCATGTGATTGTGATAGTACAGGAAATAAGAACCGAATACTTTATGTATGTCCTATGCGATTTTGTTAAAGAACCAATTGGCACATGCATAGGAGATTTTTTTTTATATGTCTGCTATTTTTTCCACGGTGCAACTCCAGTGGAAAAAAGTATGTAGCCATAACCATTTTACCATGATCAAAGCATATGCTCCTTGGTACGATGGTGTTAGCCACAACCTAGTTACCGTGGCTTAAATGAGTTTGGCATGATATTTAACCGTGGCCTAAATGTTTTTTCATCGGTATAATTACCATGGCCAAACCTTCATAGCTACAGTAAGTTCAACATGGCTAAAGAGTGCATTCTTTGGCCACGGTAAACTATACGGCATGGTGGTATAAACCACGGTAATATTACCGTTGCCAATTCTATTAGGCCACGGTAATATGACATTAAGCCACGGTACGCCACCGTGGCTTATTCTTTGTCTTCTAGTAGTGAGGGGACAAGTTGAGTCGTGTTAGGCTCTTTAAGATGACTTGACAGAGCATAGGTAAGGAGAGAAACACATTTTTCATTCATGAGACCGACATGGAAGCTCACGTAAGTCATCATTGATTTATTCGATTCTTTTACCTCTAAAGACATATATGTTACATAGTCAAAATTTTAACATATGTAGGGACAAATGATGTAGTTTATCAACAACCAATCACCTTCGGATCAAGGCTCTTTGGACCCCAGACATTCGAGCAAGGAGGTATTTCACCATGTTTTCCATCCATCATCGCAACATTCTAGACGAGTCCTATTAGGTTACTCGGCTGCCACCAAATCGAGCTTCTATGGACGAGACGATGGTTCATCATAGCAGGAATTTAACCAATTGAAGGAGAGTATGGCGGAGATGCAATGCGACCTCGACAGGTCATATGAGAGGGAAGATCAGTTGTAATAGGACGTGCAACAGAATACCCAAACTATGCAGTAGAATGCACGGACGATGCAGAGATGTTTAGGCTAATTGCTGAGTTATCTGGGAGGAGCACATGCAGTTTGGCTCCAACCCTTCCATGTTGTGACCACGATGACGATCCACCCCAAACTTGTGCTTAGGATTTACGATGTTAATTGTATTAGCCTAGTGTGAACATGTAGGATTTTAGATAAGAATATATCTATATATGTTGTATGTAACATACATTATAATCTTTAATATGCATATATGTAACTGAATTTGATGGTTTCTGTAATTCAATTTAGATTTAAAATTATGACAATAGGCCATAGTGTTCTTGAGTGCTGCATGGGCATTTTAGCCATCTATATATTTCATTTGACAGGTGACTTTGTGTAACACAGAGGAGAACAGCGGCTGCTGTTTTTGTTACAGTCCTTTCATATATGGCGATTGGAGCGACCACTGCATATAATAAGTCACTTGTATATACGGTGGGGTAACATGGTTGTTGTTAATATAAAGATTATATATTGCGTTCAAGTAACCACATTTTATATATTTACCATTTCGCGGCGGCTTTATTGAATGTGGCGGTCGATATTTACGACAATCAGCAAGAATCGTCGTGAATAGCTTATACGATGCTTAACTTAGCGTCATCGCAGAAGCGGCGGATGAGGATTAATAGCTATGCTTTTGACCGACGTAATTAAGCTAGATTCCAATGGTGTATTGACACCTCTTTTAAGAGAAAAAAACACTACAAAATTCGTAAGCACGTGCTTAATAAGTGTCGGACTTTACAGAAGTCACTTGTTTTGTATACAAGTGAGTGTAGATTTAAAACATGCTAATCACATAACTCATATGTTTTTGCTTGACCATAGCAAGGGTTGTTGTTTCTCTCCTTTTTTTTCGCAAAATCAAATTAAAAAATCCAACTTTATGGATTGAATATAGGTATTTTGTTCCATGCGTACGTCAAGTTTCATGCTGATCCGATACCGGCAACTTATTCATCTTAAACGATCAAGATTATTTGGACTTTCAGAATCATTTTAAAAGTGGTAGAATCTTTCTAAATGAGTGCAGGCCTTGAAGCAGATTGGCACCCAACATAACTTATTCTTCAGAAGCATCTTTGGATTTATTCCAATCCTACCTTAGACTGCTTGCTCGAATGATGAGAGATATTCCAATGGGTTGGAAGAGGACAACGAGTAGAGAGATGTAACGGAACGGGTCGGGACGACCGGCGGAAGCATGCAATTATAGATCGCATGACCGAACCGTTACCGAACACTTGCATGGTATTCAATGAGCAGATAAAATAATCATTCTCAAAAAATCCATTACTCTATAGAGTTCCATTATTACATTCCAACAAGGAAAAATGCAAAATAAACTACGAAATCAAATAACATAACAACGTTCCAGTGGGCATAAAGACATCCTTCCGTAAATAGTCCATCATAGTTCGTACCGGTTCAACTTCACAAAGATGGGTAGTTGCCTTGAACTAGACGTTAGATCACAGCTCGTGCTCTCCTGAAAAAAACAACAACATATGTCGTGAGCTAACGCTCAGTATGTGCTGAGTTGGGGTCAAGCCGGCTAGCGTAGCAAACAAGTCTCCCTATGCTACCTTAAACTATTATAACATAATCTCTTCTATCCAATCAATTATCAACACTACTTTACGATTTGCATAAGTGTCTGATTTCATATGAAACTAACTTGTTCTCATGTTCCATCATCATGCGACTCATAATTTCACATAAACATGCATACGGAAGGTATTCCTTGTGAAGACTTTCGTTAAAGCCATAATTACATATATACCCATCAAGTTGGCCATATTTGCATATACGCCTTAACATTTTCATAATTTTCACTTATACCATCGGAATTTCTCTGTAGTTGCATATATGCCCCAGAACAATCATAACATTTGCATAATGCCATTACTTGGCCATAGTTGCACACATGTGCCTTAGCAATTTCAGAAACTGTATGCATACCATTGGTTTGTTTAGTGGTTAAAGTTGTCTTAATTGTTACTTCTTAATGGCTTTGGTGGCTTTGCTGGCTTTGGTGGCTTTACCGCTGGTACAAGCGGTCCATAACATACATGACAGTGTAGCTACAACTGTAGAGGACTTATCCTTCGCCTCAGTCGGTTCCTTGAACCGTACGCCCCATGCGGCGTTGCCCCTTGGGCCTACGATAATTGGACTCTAGAGGTGGCTCCCACCATAAGGTGTAGCACTTAGCTCCGCTTATCGTTATCATATCATTATTCATTTTAATGAAATTCAATTCTTTTATAAACACTTCCTTTTTCCTTCATACATTAGTAGTTCATATGAACAATTCCAATTCCGACCTCTTATATTTAAGTTCTATAACATGACATGTTGCAGTATTTTAGGTATAAAATAAGCAAGACTTTAATCATATATAATATTTAGATATAAGATAAATGCGCACAACACTGCATTGCATATTACTGTATACATTGAGACATGGAATTACTATTGGCGATAATAATTGTATACAGTGTACTTAATCCTGCCGTCAATATATTATGAAGGAAACAATATGGTATTTTGTCTTTCATATTATCTTCTTTCTGGAGGTTGGTTACTTGTTACATGTACAATTCTCCCGGAGTAATTAAGTAACAGTGGGGTAAAACAAATACACTGACATGGATGGTTGGTTCGTCTATGACAACCACGTCCTTATAAAAGCCACTAATATATGCACTTTACCTTTAAAACAACACACGTGATTGTAACAATAAAACAAGAATAATTTTCTTTTCAGAGGTGTATATATGTATACCGTAAAAGTAGGCTGTAGAAAAGGGACATTATGAATCCATTACTTTCTAATTTTATTGTTTTCACAAACTTTATGACCATCAATATATAACATTTGAACATATTCCTAATTCACCATGGATTCAGAGTTAAACGAGCATCAAAATTCATAGAGACACATATGATCATATAAGACCATTAAATCTCCTAATCACAATACGGTGACATGGAGTTATATTCAGGCATGTGTGAACGTATATTTGACTAAGAAAATTTAGAAGTGACGGTGGGTAATTATAACATTGATATCAAGAATAACGTAATCCTTCATTCGTAGACAGGCCTTACAGCTTCATGAGTTATTCCCCAACGGCAAAGCCATTATTGTGGGGTGATCTAATTCCGGATAAAATCAACCGACATATAATTTAACCCGAAGATTCACCACATATATTTCATGGTTCTATTCGAAAGTTGAATCATCAGTAGTGTGTATTATTCAATGGCTCTGCTATGTATATACGTAAATCTCATTCTAACTCGGACCTAAATGTATATTATCCTGTATACTGACACGTATTATAAGATTGTATTTTGTGCAAGTAAGTACACATTTATCACAATTATTGATGGAAAGCATATGTCGATTCATCGTATAGTATTCCTAAGTGATCGACACATACCTCGAGTTGACGAAAATATCTACGAGCCCCTCCTTGGTCCTAAGCCGACTTGCTCCTCTACCGGATCGTCACCGACGTTCTCTGCGACGGGAACAATTCTTCCGGTGAGATCTTTCTCTAACTCTTCTTCTCTCTTTTTTTTGTAAGAAGCAAGTGACGTGGGGGAGGCTTCCTTTGGCTTTTTAAGCCTCTAAATAGGACAATCAATTGGGTAATAATACCCAATAAATTTTGTAATAATATCCATGCTATTCAATAGGAAAATAAAGATGGATTAAGGGCTGGAGGAGTTACAAGAAAATCAGCCGTTACAATCTACCCTCCTAAAAAAATTTCGTCCTCGAAATTTCTTAGAAATAGGGACATACCGAAAAGCTGTGGATGCTTCTTCCGCATTTCGCTCTCCAGCTCCCAGGTGGCTTCCTCCTTCTGGTGATGATGCCAGAGGACCTTGACCATCGGAACTATACGTCGACGAAGATGATGGTCTCTACGATCGACTATGCGAACAGGTTTCTCCTCAAAGGTGAGATTAGGTTGAATATCAATAATCTCATGTTCGATAACATGCGAAGGATCAGGAGTGTACTTCCTTAGCATCGATACATGGAAAACATCGTGTAGCTTTGAATATTGCGGTGGTAATGCAATACGATATGCCACCTCTCCGATTCGCTGTAAAATCTCAAAAGGTCCTATGTATCTAGGAGTAAGCTTCCCCTTCTTGCCGAATCGCAATACGCCCTTTGTCGGTGAAATCTTTAAAAATACATGATCTCCAACTGTAAAACTCAACTCCCTTCGATGACGATCTGCATAAGATTTCTGCCTACTTTGAGCTGCCAACAATCTCTTCTTGATTAGCTCAACACCTTGCTTGCTGACCTGAATTAGCTCTGGTCCCAAAATGTGCTTCTCACCCACATCACTCCAACATGAGGGTGATCTGCAAGGTCTCCCATACAATGCCTCGTAGGGAGCCATCTTGATGCTCGAATGATAACTGTTATTATAAGCAAACTCTACTAATGGAAGATGTCTATCCCAGCTACCAGCAAAATCTAGAGCACAAGCTCTCAACATATCTTCCAGCGTCTGGATGGTCCTTTCTGATTGACCATCAGTCTGCGGGTGGAATGAAGTGCTGAACTTCAGTTGAGTTCCCATAGCATCTTGAAAACTTTTCCACAACCGAGACGTGAATCTGGTATCCCGATCTGACACAATTGATGTAGGAATGCCATGTAATCTGACGATTTCATTCACGTACAATTCAGCTAAACTGTCTGTCGATTGATCCAAGCGGATAGGTAAGAAGTGAGCCGACTTGGTCAATCGATCAACAATCACCCATATGGTGTCATAACGATATTTCTTGGTCTTGGGTAGACCTGTAACAAAGTCCATCGTTATGTGCTCCCACTTCCATTCAGGTATCTCTAATGGTTGAACAGGGCCTGCAGGTCTCTGGTGTTCAATCTTGATCTGCTGACACACCAAGCATTTTGAAACAAAAGCTGCGATGTCATTCTTCATCTTCGACCACCAGAAATTTCGTTGCAGATCCTTGTACATTTTTGTCGTACCTGGGTGGATGGTGTACATTGACCTGTGGGCTTCATCGAGAATCTCCTGCCTCAATTCGACATCATTGGGTACCCATAATCTGTTTCGGTACCTTATAACTTCATCAATTCCAATTGCGAAATCGAAACCTTCTTTCTTAGATGCCTCCATCATTTTAGGAAGATCAACATCAATTTTCTGTGCTGCCATGATCTTCCCAATTACCTCGGGTTGGATTCTAAGGCTTGCAAAAGATATCTTCCTTTCTTCACTTAAGAAAGGTTTCCAGTCTTCAAAATCTTTCATCATCTTCCACTGCAGTTTCAAGCTAGATAGCCTGCCTTCCCACTTTCGACTTAATGCATCAGCAACGACGTTTGCTTTTCCAGGATGGTAATTAATGGAAAAGTCATAGTCTTTTAGGAACTCCAGCCAGCGTCGCTGCCTCAAATTAAGTTCCTTCTGAGAGAAAATATATTTGAGGCTCTTGTGATCACTGAGTACGTCAAACTGTTCACCATAAAGGTAATGATGCCAAATTTTAAGAGCAAAGACTACCGCTGCTAACTCCAAATCATGAGTAGGGTAGTTTCTCTCTTGCGGTTTTAATTGTCGTGAGGCATAGGCAATGACTTTCTCATTCTGCATAAGGACACACCCGAGTCCTGTGCCTGATGCATCTATATACACCACAAAGCCTCCACTGCCTGATGGTAAAGCCAAAATCGGAGCTGTAGTCAGTTTCTGCTTTAATTCCTGAAAACTTCGTTCACACTCCTCAGACCAAACAAACTTCACATCCTTTCGGGTGAGCTTCGTTAATGGTAGCGAGATCCTTGAAAAGTTCTGGATGAATCGCCGATAGTAACCGGCCAAGCCAAGGAAACTACGGATCTCTGAAACATTTTTAGGCTGACTCCAATTCATCACAGCTTCTACCTTAGCTGGATCTACCTCCATACCATCCTTGGATACGACATGACCAAGGAATGCAACTTTATTCAGCCAAAAGTCACACTTAGAGAATTTTGCGTATAGCTGGTGTTGCCGCAGGGTTTCAAACACAATCTGCAGGTGCACTCGGTGCTGCTCCGGATCAGATGAATATATCAAAATGTCATCTACAAATACGATGACGAACTTGTCAAGGTATTCTCGGAATACCCTATTCATTAGCTCCATAAAGGCGGCAGGTGCGTTAGTAAGACCAAACGGCATGACCAAGAATTCATAATGGTCGTACCTCGTTCTGAAAGCGGTCTTTGATATATCCTCCTCTTTTATACGGAGTTGATGGTAACCCGTACGTAAATCAATTTTTGAGAAGACTGTTGCTCCTTGCAACTGATCAAATAAATCATGGATGCGAGGTAGCGGGTACTTGTTCTTCACCGTTACTTTGTTCAAACCTCGATAATCAATGCAGAGTCAGAGAGATCCATCTTTCTTTTTCACAAAGAGAACGGGTGCTCCCCATGGGGAAACACTGGGACGTAAAAATCCCTTATCCAGTTGCTCTTGTAGCTGCTTCTTTAGCTCCTCAAGCTCTGCAGGGGCCATTCTGTATGGAGCTTTAGATATCGGTGCCGTTCCTGGAATAATATCAATTGAGAAATCTACCTCTCTATGAGGAGGTAGTCCAGGAAGATCGTCTGGAAATACATCGGCAAAATCTCGGACCACATCTAAATCTTCTAGACGTGCCTGCGACGATTCAGTGCTAATTATACTAGCTAGGTACGCGGTGCAACCTTCGGCTAGTAGTTGGCTTGCTTGTAGAGAAGAGATAACCAATCGTCCGCTCTTACTAGTGCCTCGGACTACTATCTCCTTATGATTTGGTCTGCTCAGGACCACCTTCTTCTCTCTACAATAAACTGCAGCATAATTCTCCCATAACCAATCCATACCCAAGATGACATCATAGGTTGTGATGGGCAGTAGGATCAAGTTAGCAGTGAGGGAGTCTTCTCCTATCACGACCGGTATGTCCTTTAAATACATACCCGTTGCTCTAATATCACCCATTGGTGAAGAAACGGTAAGTGTGTATGGAAGCTCAACATCTTCAAAGTTCAGTTTTCTTGCAAAACTACTTGAAATAAATGAATGTGTGGCTCCATAATCAAAAAGAACATGGCATAAATGACTTGCAATGAGAAGGGTACCTTCCACGGTGGTGTAAGCATCCTCAGCATCCTCGTGCGTAAGGGCGAACACCCTTCTTGGTATCTTCTTCTTTTGCTCAAATGGTTTCCTCTGATCCTTGAGCTCTTTCTTGCAGTCTTTAATGAAATGACCCTTTTCTCCACACCTCAAGCATGCTCCTGTCAATTTGTAGCACTCGCCTGGATGTCTTCCGTCACAATGCGGACATACACCCAATACATTTTTCTGGTTGGTTGGAGCGTCATCAGTCCTTGTCTTCTTGACATTTATCGCATTGTGACGTCTCTTGTCATTGTAGCTTGGCTTGTGAGGGCGCTTTCGAGGGTTCACTTGCTGCGTCCTTCGATATGCTGCATCAATTTCTACACTTGCTGCAACGGCATCAGATAGGGTCGTGGGACCCCTAGTGAGTACTCTAAGGCTCAAACCACCATTCAAACCTTCCACAAACTTTCTCGCTCGCTGCTTTTCATTTGTACAGATTCCCTTGCCATATTTTTCCAGCTCCTGAAACCTTGCAGCATACTCGTGTACCGTCATGTTACCCTGGCGAAGATCTATGAACTCCTGACGTTTAGCATCCCTAGCATGCTCAGGGATGTAACGCTCAGAAAAACGCTCCACAAAGTCACCCCAGCTGATGACCGAAGTCTCGGAAAAGTGAATTCCCTTGCAGGAAGTCCACCACTCCTTAGCACTATCTCGTAGACGAAAAGTACCAAAAATAACTTTCTTTTCTTCCGGGCACTCGGTCGCTTCAAAAGCCATCTCCATCTCCCGTAGCCAGTGTTCGGCTTTCTCTGGCTCATGCTCACCCTTGAAGGTCGGTGGATCATGCTGGAGGAATGTTTTCAAAGTAAGTCCTCCAGAGCTCGATGGGCGGGTCTGATGTTGCTGAGCCATCAATGCCATCAGCTCCAGCATCTGCCTCTGCATGTCCACAATGGTCTCCTGACTCGTCGATGACTCGCGGTCTCTGTTGGCTTCAATCGCACGACGAGGAGCCATCTAAATCAAATCCAAAAGCATCAATGAGTTACTGTGTGGGCCTAATTCACTCTAAACGTCTAGATCTATATCATTATAAATTGTGGATATCTTATGCCGAGAGGAACTCTAGCTCTGATACCATTTTGTAACGTCCCGGGCTTAGGTCCCTGGTTCGTTAACGGAGCATTACTGGCCCTAACAACCTCTTGGGATCGGGCCCATACGGACCCGATTAACCACCCCAAAATGCTTAAGCCGGGTTGCTAGGTAGTAACCTCCTCACCATTTATCCCACCCAGGAATTTTGTATTCCACGGTGTGGGACTTTTTTCACTATTTTGGGAGGTGTTACAACCTCCCCCACTTATATTCGCAACATCCTCGTTGCGACATGGCACATCACTTCTTCCCAGTGACAGTGGCGGTTGCACGCTCCGGGTAGCCATTTCCTCCAACCTCTTTGTAGGGGCGGCTCCACCTCTCGGGTAGCCCTTTCCACTGTCAGAGGGCGTTCGGCTCTGATACCATTTGTAACGGAACGGGTCGGGACGACCGGCGGAAGCATGCAATTATATATCGCATGACCGAACCGTTACCGAACACTTGCATGGTATTCAATGAGCAGATAAAATAATCATTCTCAAAAAAATCCATTACTCTATAGAGTTCCATTATTACATTCCAACAAGGAAAAATGCAAAATAAACTACGAAATCAAATAACATAACAATGTTCCAGTGGGCATAAAGACATCCTTCCGTAAATAGTCCATCATAGTTCGTACCGGTTCAACTTCACAAAGATGGGTAGTTGCCTTGAACTAGACGTTAGATCACAGCTCGTGCTCTCCTGAAAAAACAACAACATATGTCGTGAGCTAACGCTCAGTATGTGCCGAGTTGGGGTCAAGCCGGCTAGCGTAGCAAACAAGTCTCCCTATGCTACCTTAAACTATTATAACATAATCTCTTCTATCCAATCAATTATCAACACTACTTTACGATTTGCATAAGTGTCTGATTTCATATGAAACTAACTTGTTCTCATGTTCCATCATCATGCGACTCATAATTTCACATAAACATGCATACGGAAGGTATTCCTTGTGAAGACTTTTGTTAAAGCCATAATTACATATATATACCCATCAAGTTGGCCATATTTGCATATACGCCTTAACATTTTCATAATTTTCACTTATACCATCGGAATTTCTCTGTAGTTGCATATATGCCCCAGAACAATCATAACATTTGCATAATGCCATTACTTGGCCATAGTTGCACACATGTGCCTTAGCAATTTCAGAAACTGTACACATACCATTGGTTTGTTTAGTGGTTAAAGTTGTCTTAATTGTTACTTCTTAATGTCTTTGGTGGCTTTGCTGGCTTTGGTGGCTTTACCGCTGGTACAAGCGGTCCATAACATACATGACAGTGTAGCTACAACTGTAGAGGACTTATCTTTCGCCTCAGTCGGTTCCTTGAACCGTACGCCCCATGCGGCGTTGCCTCTTGGGCCTACGATAATTGGACTCTAGAGGTGGCTCCCACCATAAGGTGTAGCACTTAGCTCCGCTTATCGTTATCATATCATTATTCATTTTAATGAAATTCAATTCTTTTATAAACACTTCCTTTTTCCTTCATACATTAGTAGTTCATATGAACAATTCCAATTCCGACCTCTTATATTTAAGTTCTATAACATGACATGTTGCAGTATTTTAGGTATAAAATAAGCAAGACTTTAATCATATATAATATTTAGATATAAGATAAATGCGCACAACACTGCATTGCATATTACTGTATACATTGAGACATGGAATTACTATTGGCGATAATAATTGTATACAGTGTACTTAATCCTGCCGTCAATATATTATGAAGGAAACAATATGGTATTTTGTCTTTCATATTATCTTCTTTCTGGAGGTTGGTTACTTGTTACATGTACAATTCTCCCGGAGTAATTAAGTAACAGTGGGGTAAAACAAATACACTGACATGGATGGTTGGTTCGTCTATGACAACCACGTCCTTATAAAAGCCACTAATATATGCACTTTACCTTTAAAACAACACACGTGATTGTAACAATAAAACAAGAATAATTTTCTTTTCAGAGGTGTATATATGTATACCGTAAAAGTAGGCTGTAGAAAAGGCACGTTATGAATCCATTACTTTCTAATTTTATTGTTTTCACAAACTTTATGACCATCAATATATAACATTTGAACATATTCCTAATTCACCATGGATTCAGAGTTAAACGAGCATCAAAATTCATAGAGACACATATGATCATATAAGACCATTAAATCTCCTCATCACAATACGGTGACATGGAGTTATATTCAGGCATGTGTGAACGTATATTTGACTAAGAAAATTTAGAAGTGACGGTGGGTAATTATAACATTGATATCAAGAATAACGTAATCCTTCATTCGTAGACAGGCCTTACAGCTTCATGAGTTATTCCCCAACGGCAAAGCCATTATTGTGGGGTGATCTAATTCCGGATAAAATCAACCGACATATAATTTAACCCGAAGATTCACCACATATATTTCATGGTTCTATTCGAAAGTTGAATCATCAGTAGCGTGTATTATTCAATGGCTCTGCTATGTATATACGTAAATCTCATTCTAACTCGGACCTAAATGTATATTATCCTGTATACTGACACGTATTTTAAGATTGTATTTTGTGCAAGTAAGTACACATTTATCACAATTATTGATGGAAAGCATATGTCGATTCATCGTATAGTATTCCTAAGTGATCGACACATACCTCGAGTTGACGAAAATATCTACGAGCCTCTCCTTGGTCCTAAGCCGACTTGCTCCTCTACCGGATCGTCACCGACGTTCTCTGCGACGGGAACAATTCTTCCGGTGAGATCTCTCTCTAACTCTTCTTCTCTCTTTTTTTTTTGTAAGAAGCAAGTGACGTGGGGGAGGCTTCCTTTGGCTTTTTAACCTCTAAATAGGACAATCAATTGGGTAATAATACCCAATAAATTTTGTAATAATATCCATGCTATTCAATAGGAAAATAAAGATGGATTAAGGGCTGGAGGAGTTACAAGAAAATCAGCCGTTACAAGAGAGGATCTGCTTTTGGTGTCGGATTGAGAGATCTGCTGTAATGACCACTTAAACAGGAAACGTGCAGGAGCGTATTAGCCTGTCTTATGTACCTGGGGGCCCTCCATATCGGTCATCCATGCCTGATTAGATTAGATGAATAATTAATCCCGGTTTCATGCCATGTGATTATCTGACAGTGGTTTCATGCATTGACTGGAATCGTACTGCTTTGGCCACACTTTAGTAATCATCTCCATTAAAGGGAGATCGCTGGTTCCTGTGTAAAAAGGACAGGTTATGGGTTGGGTATGCTGCATATACTTATCCATGAAAGCCTAAGGGTGCCGGTTCAGAAATAAACAGGAATAAGTAGAATAAGGGTCTATTCTTTGTTCTGTTGAAGAATAAGAATAAAGAGAATAAGGTGAAATAAATGTAGGTACGGTGGGATAAAGATAGGAATAAGAGTGAAATAAAATGGAATAAAGGGAAATACTCGTATCACTGAGAACCGTGTCAGGAGGAGAATTGGTCCCTTATTCCAGAGCCTATTCTCCAACCAAACAGAGCCTAAGTGGAACATCTTATGTGGGGGGACAATGGGTTGAAGGCAAATAGCAATAGCGTCACTCTCTTCTCTCCACTGTTCAGAGGGCACCTGAGCCCATTAATTGCACTGTGCACCTCAGCTGATGAGTCCCATGACGCCCACTTCATGTTTTGCTTCTCCTCCAACACTGTTCAGCTCCAAGCAAGGACCATGCATTTTTTGATCAACTTATCTTGGTCATCGTGGCTCCACGATTCCGCCGTCGTATCAGATCAGTGATCATGCCGTGGATTTGATGATAGTTGGTGTTACAATCGATCCAATGTTGAGTGGCTCGATCACATTGGCACAAGGAAAGAGATGGTATATGTAAAACAAAACCGGTCATTTTTTGCTAGATTGCTGAAAGAATCTTATCTATGGATAGTAGGGACACTCATGTCTCCCCCAGTTGCATAAAATCTGATTGTATGGAATATTTTCAGAGCAGTGTCAAGATATATATAGAAAATGGAGATCCTTCGGAACTTGAGAAGCGACGTGTGCCACCTTATGCGTTGACAAGATGACGTAGGGGGAAGTGGATCGTCTGTTGTGCCATGGGCTACAGTAGACTCTGTTGCATGTTCGGAAATCGTTCGACCTTAATTGAGCGGTATCCATGAATTTGCACTTTTTGTAGCTCCACATAATTCGCTCGATCAAGATCGAGCAGCTCTTGAGTGGACAATTGAGTCTACTGCAGCCCATGACATAGCAAACGATCCTCTTCCGACGTAGGGATGTAACGGTTGGATTAAGATCTGCTCAGGCACCTAGTCATTCAGCTATCCCTTTTGTGCTGGGGATATATTGGAATCAAATCAACCAAAAGCGAACAAAAAATCGACAAATGTAACTATATATCCGCCTGCGTGGGGCTAAAGGAGGAGATGGGTTGTTCGTCCACGAGTACTTTTCTTAAAATTAACAGCAGAGAGAGAGTGTATGTGTGGATTCGAGTGCCATGCGAATCCCATGCTCCCTTTCTTTTCTATCATTACGTGCAAGCAAAGCATCGATTTGAATGCGTCGAATCCATCTCTTCTGATGGGAATGTGGACGCGATTGGGGTCGCAGTTCATGATGGCAACAAAGGAGGTTCGAGATCTTGCCATTTGGTTGAGATTATGACCAGATAATCTGAGGAGAACGTGATCAGGGGCTGCTGTAAACTAATGGGTTGTTGTTGTGGACGGATGGCTGGTATGTGATGGTGACATCTGATATCTGGTAGGTGAGAAACTATAAGTGAGGAGTGAAAGTGAGAAGCATGGCTTTTGTTGTATGGGTTATTATTAAGTTGGGATATTTACATATATGTCCCTGTAAAAAGAGTTTAATGGGGCTGCCTCGCTTCATTTTCGGCATTTTTTTATTTTTTTTCAAAAAATGTCACCATGTATATTCATCCCTATATCACTTTTATATGGCATTCGGATTTCGTCAGAAACAGAGATCCCTATAGTCTCCATCCATACAGTCATTTTTTAACGGTAACAAGATTTTTTTAAATCAACACCATCTCGATGGAGGTCGTAGGAGTCTCTGTTTCTGACGAAATTCGAATGGCATGTAGGAGGGATATAGGGATTAATATACATGGTGATTTTTTTCAAAAAAAATTGACGAAAAATGGGACCGAGGCAACCATGTTGGCTGCCCTTAGGGGGCAACCCGGCCCATTTTTTCCTTGTAAAAAATATACATTGTTATTCGATCTTGCGAGTTTCTAATGTCATCATCTAGGGTGACACTTCTTGGACCTAATAAATTCGAGAGTGAGAAAATGGTGAGAAGAGAAGGATATCGCAGGGTCATCGAACTATCCTTGGAAGTAGGGATGCAATGCGGATATATCCGTATCCGTGTTTAAGTGGATAAGGATATGAATTTTTAATTTTGACGGATATGGATACAGATATAGATATGAGTTTTTATTTTTTGCAGACACGGATAAGGACACGGATATTGTTTTCATTTTTTGAAAATACATATATAGATATAGTTATATTTTTTACGGATATGGTATGGATATTCGTATTGCTGAATTTATGTCTTATATTATTTATATATACATCAATTTCTATGTATCTCCGAGCATAGGATTACTTAACAAAATTGATTTCATTATTTAAAGAACATATAGGGACTCAAAATAGGTGTATTCCAATTCCACAGTCATGTCAATCTCTATCTAATCCACTTGATCGACTCGTGATTCCTTTACCTTACGTCTTACTTTTTCACTTCCTCCATGCCAAAATCAAATGGCTGGATTCATCAAAATATTCATTTCCTAAGCTAATTTTCATATCTTCTATTAAGGAGATTGTTTATATATCTCCCTATCTCTAGCACACTCATATAGCTCAGGATCCTCAATATATGTTCCTTTACTTTCGTAACATGTATCATAATTTCTTAGAGTGTGTTTGGTTGTCGGATTACATCACAGTAAACTGGAGGAGGATAACCCATTTTTTGTATTTTGGTGTTTGGATAGAGAGTTTTTGGTTGAGAGGGTTTGTTGTGATGTGATTATATTGAAGTTTGTAAAAGTGTGTAGTTATTGCGATATGATTATATTGAAGTTTGGAAAAGTAAGTAGTTATTATTATATGATTGTATTGAAGTTTGGAAGAGTGTGTAGAATTTGAGTATTTTATAATTTTTTGATGATATGATGGTATAATATTTACTATTTGAAATGGATAAAAAAGAAATGATTTATTTAATATTTTAAAAAAGAGAGGGAGAGTGCATGGGAGAGAGAAAAAAGGAGATTTTGGCGGGTAAACCCCCGAGTTACACCCCTAGTTAAGGTTTCGCTACAATTACCCATCGTCGGATTTGGGATCGACTATGACTTGCACTGAGATTCCTATCTTCTTATATCTGACTCCTATCTTCTTATATATTACTCAAATCACTACACTATGATCATCATGAGAAATAGAAGATAGTTATGGATCGTGTCTCAAGAAGAGATCGAGAGGATTTACGAGAAAGGGAAGATTGAACCAGAGAAAGAAGAAGAAATAATAAGCTTCTCTAACACTATAATTAACACCATGTCTATTTCCCCACTTTCTTCTAAAACAAAATATAATAATTAACCCAATAATTGTCATCCCAAAAGCCTTAGAACTTTAGAAGTAATACCATAAAAATAAAAAAAAAGAGAAGAATCTGTCCTAAAAACAAAAGAATTATTAAAGAAGATTCAATCAAAACTTCTATGGCTAAATGTTTTAGAGCACTTCTGGATTTGCGACAATTCATGCATGGAAAATGTACATTTAACAAAGCTAAGAAAAACAAATGGAACATATAGAAAAATATTTTTTTCTTTGTAGCCTCTTCTTTGATCATTACAACTTAGATGCCAAAGAAATCCACAAGGACAACTATAAGAACCATGATTTTATCAAGTGCTTCATGACGATGGATCGTTTGTGAACATAAGTCTCTTAGGGATCGTTTGGTGGTTGGTGTACATTGGTGTACACGAGCATACCCCTCGTTCCAACCCTCCAAACCTGAGTTGGGATTACTTGTAGTGACCCTATAATTTCTTTGGCATAATGTTTTTTTAACTACGTTCAAATAAAATTATTAACATAAAAAACATATTATGATCATTAAAAAAAGTTAATATAACACATAATCAATATCACATCACCGTTACCATTCCAACCCTCCAAACAGCTACTACTCACAGGGGGATACCCCAACTTGACCCAACCCAATTACCAAACAGACCCTTAGATATGTGATAGGTTTGAAACCAAACCGCTCAAGAAGACCTTCGTGATCCTATTCCTAGCAGACATATTTGTTACGAGACCATGAGGCATTTTAGAGGATGTGATCGTGATGGTTTAGGGCGCCCAATTCCTTCTTAGCCTTATCATTTGCATCATGTATTTGAATGCTCTATTCATTCTTTGATTATTTTTGAAATAGCATTTTTGAGATCTAGTAAGGTCAATATGGAATTGTAGGATGGACCTATTTACTTTTAAGTGGACAGTGAAAGTATTTTATGTTCTTAAGTTCACCACAATGTAACCATCAAGAGAGAATGTGACATTAACTTCTCCAATGACCACTGAAGAAGATAAGTATAACATAAGTTGTACTATGGATCTTGAGATAAACCTTATGATTGGAGCAAAAATTATAATTATGACGATGGCCTAGGTTTAGATTGGATCTAGGATTTAAAATTCTGATACTTTTTTTGTGTACCTTGCAAATAGATCTATGTGTTGACTTTTACTTCGTATCAATGAAATTAAATATTCGGTAAAAGTGAAACATTAAGCACATGTGACAGAGCTTGAGTGAAACAAACAATGAAGTATGTGGCCACCACAATTTAGTTATTTTATCTATTATGTTTTTTAATATATTTTTAGCATAAATTTTATGCTTAAGTGCAATCATTTATAACTAATTATGTAACACCTCAACCCTAAACATAGTCTTGCATCTGAAACTCACGAAGTGTGTGTGGGTTATAAGTGGCAAGGATTACCTCTTTATAACTTGAGCTTAAGTATTTTAGATTGTTGTTAATGGATCCAATTTAATTGTCAAGACTAGTTTTCCTCGATAATGGATCGGGGATCTAAACCCGAGATATTACAAACTATATTACCGAAATGTAATGATAACACAATCAATGTCTCTAGTTATAGATTGTACTTTGTTGTATTCTATAAATGCTTCATAAAATAAAGGAATTTTTACCCGGCAGACCCAATAATCTTTGTCAATTACCTCCACGACCTTTGAAACATCTTCATTCCTCCCTCACCCCCGTAAACTTATTAACCTTTACCCTACAGACCATGTGGTCAACCTCCATCCTTTTGACCGTTAAAACTAACTTGATTCTATTATCTTCTTTTACATTATATCCATTTTATTTATCAAATTTATTATAGATGCCACTCCCTCTCACCGATGTTAGATCTGCCCTCCAGAACCTCCTCTCCGCCCCGAGCGTCACCAGAAGTCGTACATCTGCTTGAGCGCGATGACGACGGCCATGGCCACGATGCTGTCAGCCCCGCCCAGGTCGAGCCTCCTCTACCTCCACCTGAACACGTCGCTCCCCGCCAACCATCTCCCCCTGCTCGAAGCCTCCCCTCCCTTCACTTCATCCTGTCTGATCGAAGCCCCTCCCCGTGCTTAAAGCCCGCCACCTCTCCTGCGAAGCCCTCCCCCCCCCCCTGCCGATTTGAAACCCCTCCCCATCTCCCCCAGCCGATGGAAGCCCCCATCCCCCCTCTATCCCACCGTTGGAAGCCCCACCTCCTCCAGGTCGAGCGCCGCCCCCTACCACCTTCAGTCCAGGTTGAGTGTCGCCCCCCAACCTCCTCCAGTCCAGGTCGAGCGTCGTGGGAGGGGAAGCTGTCAGAGGAGAGAGGATTATTTTTTCTTCTCTTAGTTAATTCTAGTCGTTCGATCATGGATTGGTTAGATTAACTCATTTTTAACCCAAGGAAGTTAAATTTAGATGTGTCAATTTAACGGTAGATTTCGTGGAGTAAGATGGAGCAAGTTTACGGGGGTGAGGGAGGAATTAGGATGTTTCAAAGGTCGTGGAGGTAATTGACAAAGATTATAGGGTCTGCCGGGTAAAAATCCCTTAAAATAAATCGCATGTATAACTTGTTTTGATTTTTAGAGTGATATTATTTTCTGAGATCTATATAAAATTTATTTCAAGTTATTTTAATTTAAAAAATTATGTCGAAGCATGTAAGTAATCTGGAATTAGGTTTTGAATGGATTTCTTTGATTATTATTCTCGTGTGAACGGAAAAGGAAATACAAAAATTAAAACATTATGAATTTAATAGAAATTTAAGTAAATATTCACATGTATAACTAGTTTCAGATTCCGCCTCCTTGTGAGAAATATCTATTTCCGTATGAATATAAATAAATTATAAATTTTACATATTAGCATTTTAAAAAGAGGAAAATGGGGTTGCATCCCAGGGTAGCTAACTTAGCTCCCCCGCCTTATTTTCTCCATATTTTTTTTATTTTTTTTAAAATAAAACCATGTAAATTCATTATTATATCCCTATATTATGTCATTCAAATTTCGTGAGAAATAAATACTCCTACGACCAACATCCAGACAGAGTCGATTTAAAAAAATCCTACAAAAATGATTATTTAGATGAAGGCCGTATGAGAATCTGTTTAACATGAAATTTGAATGACATAATATAGGGATATAGTGATGAATATTTACGGAAAAAAATTTTTAAAAAAATAAAAAGACCAGGAAAAATGAGGCGAGGGAGCTAAGTTAGCTCCCCCTAAGGCAGCCTCATTTTTCCCTTTTAAAAATTACAACTATTAAATATATAAAATCAAATAAAATTTGTAGAAAAGGCACCAAACATCTCGATTTTGTTCCAAAATCTTCTCCCTAAAACAAGAAATCGCTCTGAACAGTATGGAACATAGGAGTAGATGCGAAATAAATCCAAGGGAAAATCACATACTATGGTCATGACTGCATTGTTACGTAACATCTTG
Source organism: Ottelia alismoides (assembly GCA_037367405.1). NCBI lineage: Eukaryota > Viridiplantae > Streptophyta > Magnoliopsida > Alismatales > Hydrocharitaceae > Ottelia > Ottelia alismoides. Next base: position 102,011 of record JAZKJV010001984.1, read on the forward strand.
GGCTTAGGTTTTCGAACCATTTTCAAAAAAAATCTGATTTTGACAATTTGTTAGATCGGGTTCAAATGGTTTCGTTGATAACCATTCGAAATGCTTGTCAAATTGACAAGTAATAATTCTCACCACTTATAACCCATTCTCACACCTCGTGAGTTTTCACTGTGTGGCCTGGGATATTACAATAACAAGGACAATCATGTTGATGTTGTTGATGCTAGACTCGATTTAACGCGAGTCCTTGTAAAACTCGCCATTTTGAGTTTTTTTTGCTCATATGTTATGTATTGACCCAGTGTATGTTAGTGGTAAGTAAATGCTCTCTTGTGTTCGCTTCCTCATGTCTTTTTGTCATTGTGAGTATACTTTATATATAGAATTCGATTTCCAAGATATATGTGTAGGACATCATTATGGTACAACATCGAAAACTCACGATGAGTGAGAGTGGATTATAAGTAGTGGGGATTACTACTTGATTATATATGTTCAATTATATTCGGATCAATGAGTATTCAACTTGGCTCGTTCATTTTGACCTTAAACTCATATGTTCTCTTATGAAAATGATGGGTGGAGTACCCGCTATCTTATGACAAGTGCCCCATCTGAAAAACTTTTTGGATTAATAGGTATCCACGGGTACCCGATTAGAAGTTTTTGATACCCAATTGATCCAAAAATATGCAAATGGTTAAGCACAGATACTGACATATAATCATTGTTCTTATCTCTTTTAAAAATACACATGGATGCAGATGATGATTTTTGTAAATCTAGAATATGTATTATTAAATTTTTTAAAAGGATATGGATATGAAATAGATGCAAATCAGATACAAAATAATAGAAGTTAATATAGTATAGATTAGACTAAATTTACGTGCATTTGATGACTCACAGGTGACGTATCCATGTATGCATTTGTTTTGAGATGAGCATACATATGGATACAAAATTTGAATCAATGCATATGATAATCAACCAAATACAGTCCAAATCGAAATATATCCATCTCGACATTCAACGAAGATGATAATGAATGCAATAACATAGAACCACATAGTACATATGTATCCTTCATGACAACCAAATGGAGGTGATAATTAATGCGATTAATATGAATACAACTATATATATCGTTTGTCAATTTACATCTCATTTATCCGCATTCGTTTCATTCCATAAGAATGAATCTATTGTGGACGTGGCATTTTTGGATCTATCCGATTGCACTTCTTCCAATTTTCATATAATCATATGGTTTATATTATCCACATAGTTTCATATATCCACCTCACTTAGATTGTGTTCCTTATTTTTTAGATTATTGTATACATAAACATTATCATCATGAATATGATATGATTAAGAATGTATATATTTACATATCTATTGTGTTCTTTATATATGTAGCCTCTCATTAGCCAATGTCTCTTTTTATTTAGACGAGCATACTCCACCTTGGTAATGTTCACTTGTGTGCACATATTCACGAACATAAATATTTTGTACCCTAGAATCCGTAAATAATGATTCATTTGATTATTAAATAACAAAATGTATAACAAAATTGACCAACGTAATGAACGAAGAAATGGATCCGTGATGGAGTGAACATACCATGAATTTCGAAGTTAATAAACATGGTTCATGAAAAAAATATAATTATCAATTTTATCTCTTGATTAACAATTATCTAATAAATGAGTAATTTTCTTTTAATAGAGGTAGCATTTCCACGGGTACTTGCGGGTACCCATTATCCGTTGATATTAGTTGAGTATCCGTTACAATCGGGTACCCCTTGGAAGAGGATGGGTCGGCCAATGATCCAAAAACAACGGATCGAGCTGGTCACAATCAAATGGGTCGGGTACCCAGCCCACGAATACATGTACTTCACAACCTAAGTTTAAGCATTTTGGGTTAAGCTTGAATACAACAAATTATTACAACCAGTTTTCCTCGATAACGGATAAGAACCTGATATCGCAATGTTAAGATATGTGATTAGCTTGTGCATTTGGAGTTTAAGGAAGGAATTGAGGGATGTAATATGCTTGTATGTTGGGAGGAAAAGGGTGAGGTGAAAGTGAAATTTGAAGGAATGGTGGATGTGAGGGACGAGATGCTTAATGAGTTGAAAAAGGAAGCTCATGGCATTTTACCAATTGAGAACCATGTGAATCAGCGGGGGTATTTGATTATATGATTGTTTGTATAGTATACAATTGTATCAACTTAGCTAAGGATCCAAAAATAAGTGTACATTGTAAAAGATGGTGCAAATATTGTTGATGATGGATATCCATTTGAATTGAATGGAGAATAAATCTTTATTCTCCTTATTCTTTATCTTTATTTTCAAACCGAACGCCCTTTAAGAAAAGGCATAATTTATGTCATGGATTAGGGAAAATATCAAAAAAGCATCCATCTTTGAACCTCACTCCTTGAAAAATCGATGTTATGCAGACCTATCTACTTGGGGATTATAATTGCACTTTCATATATGTTTCCCAAACATCATTTGATCATATATTCCTATCCATATTTTATCATATAAAAGATGAGGTCGTTTGACTTGTATATTAGAAGAATCTTGTGCTTTTTTTTTGATAGTGCCATGGGAGTATATCAATGGTTGTTCCTCTCTTTTTTATCGATGATTCAGGGCATTCCCCATCTTTTTTCTAGATTCCATTGGGATTTTATGCCGTTGAGATAGATTTCGTACCAAATTCCAAGAAAAAATATGGTACCTGCAAGCATATGCCAAGGGAACATGCGTTGTTGATACTAGTAATGGCATCCAACACTTTACATCCCCCTTCACATTCTTTCCAAGAATAAAAGCATATATAGTTTTTATTCTAGTAGAAGAAACACATTTAAGACTATGTCATACATGTTAATGTGAAGTACATAATAAGGACTTTGACAAGGGAGCATAACAATCATATTGCCATGAAGTGAATGATAAACAACATTAGGGTTGTTAATCAAATTGAACATATTCATATTCGATTATAGTTCATTCGATAATAGTTCGAAAAATGTTTGTTCGTTTCTAAATGAACTGAACATGAATTTCAAATTTTAGTTCGATGGCTTAATGAACTGAACATTAACATAACATATGTTCGTTCGATAAAAGATCAAGTTTGATATATGTATGTGTATTTTTGTGTGTAACTTCGTATTTATACACATGATAAATTTCGAGGCTAAAGAAGATGTGGCATTTATTGGGCTTTGTACCACTTCAATTTGAATAATTTCTTATATTTACTACTTATCGAACCTTATTATCGAACTCCAGTTTCAAACTTGTTCATATAAACAAGTTTCAGTTAAATTAAATAGTTAACGAACCATTATCGAACCGAACTCGAATGTTCGTTATCAAAACGAACTCGAACTCAAACATATCCTATCGAACATTTATTGAACCAAACTCGAACTCGAACTTTCGAACTTCCTTATCGAACCGAACTCGAGCATAAGTTTGTTCGCTACAGTTCGATTCGATTAGCAGCTGTAACCATAACACTGTCATAGACATTAGGATGAGTATGCGAAAGAACTTTTCTTAAAAGTATAGCAACATCAAAGTAATTAGGGGTTATCGTACCAATTGATCGACCAACCAGATTAATGTGAAATTGATGTGTATTATATTGTATGTTCTTTTGGCCAAAGGCATGTTCCTGATGCTAGTTACAGTCGTTATCGGTACTCCCAACCATATGTGCTTTGCAACTATATTTATTATTTTCTGATTTATACTTGAAGAGGTTTTGACATTCAACATGGAGGTTTGGTATTAAAAAGCGTCACCTCAGGCAGCCAGGCGTGCGTCTCTTTTTGGTGAAACATAGCCAAGGCGACGAGGAGAGGCTGAGGCGTAAGCCTCTCAAAGGGCTTCAGAATATGGTCCTCCGCGGTCATTGCTTTGCACATGACCTTTATATGTCCTAAATGCCCAACGAGGGAAGTATGGGTGCGCATTCGTTTGGTTTGAGTGGGTTTAGATTATTTGATTTGGGTTGAAAAAATTGCACTCGCCACTCAATCAAACTAGATTAAGTTGAGATGTCTGGGTGAGCAGTTTGACGATAAGTTTGGGTGAAAACCAAATTACCTGTCTGAAAAGTCTTGTAAATTGAATTTTAAGTGGTGATGGGGCCATTGATGTATGAAAAAGGATGTCAAAGTATGCACGTACCAAGCTTGATTGAGAAGAAGAAGGTTGGAGAAATTAAAGTCAGCATGGATGAAGAAGGCAAGGGTATGTTCAAGTAGATATAGAGTTGTTCCAAGAATAATTTATGTCAATTGAAGTGGATTGGGATTGGAGTGTAGGTATGTGGTAATAAGGCAGACGCTCAGTTGTCTATAGTATCTTCTAGTCATGTTATGGTTGCTAGAGAAAAAATACATTCCACAACACATAATAACAATTGAAATAATGCTTGGTGAGACAAGATTGATTAACGAGTTGATAACTTGGATGGGAAAATGGACTGTAAATTATAAATATACAAGAGTTTAGAATTCCTAACATTATATATTAAGTATATATTAGTTGGATTGGGTGGGATTAAACTTTAAATCATCCTAATAAATAATTTGGGTTATTCAGATGGATTGGATGGAAGACATTAAACTCAGCAACCAACCCAACAGCCATTGAAAGAATATGGATTGCATCAAACCCGACCTGAAATCCAAATAACCCAATTCATTCCGACTCCTTTTCAATTATTTGGTTGGATTATATGGGTGGCCTCATATAGTAACCACCGAAGTCACAGATGTGTATGTTGTCATGATTCCATTTCAAATTAATATGCATTAGTTGTATTTTTTTCTCAAAAAAATTGAGTCTTACGTCGTGTCTTGCATTTTGGAAAATCATCTGAAACCACCTCACGGTTTTTTAAATCTAGCTTTGAGCATATTTTTGTACTTGTTGATACTTTAGGTAGTACAAAAGACATGGTTTTTATGGGTTAATTGATTTTGGTGCATTATGTGAAACCCCGAGTTTGGATCCAAAAATATGATTAAATTGGTGGTAACCAAATGAGTGCGGACCAATAGAAAATTCACCATAAATTACATTTTTTAACTAATTGTGGCGTGTAATAGCTTGAAATATTTGTATTGTCGTATATAATCCACAAATCAAATATCATATGTGAGATTTACGATCATTTTAGTAAAAAGGGATCGAGTCTGAAATGGGTGAACATGAATTTGGACGGATCCACATAAGGATTCGTCGAAACTCAAATTGGAAGATATAAAATAATATTTGGTTGTCATCTCTTCTTTATTTGACATCGTGGCCGATAGTCCTGATAGCAGGAGACCGAGCAGAACAGAGGACAAGATTTTCATTATAGAAACTCATGGTGGGGAAAGAGTTGACTGCTGGTAAACCCAGAAATCTGGTTTAAGCTGATCCATAGCCTGAGGAAAATCTGTATCCTGCTCATCTTTGAGTAGCCAGATGAAAGCACTCAACATGAGAAGCCCGAACACTTTGTTGGAGGAAGGCCGTCAACTCGACGAATCTGGAGCCGGAAGATGAAGATCAAACACTACCATCGGCGGAGTTGCAAGCGTCCCATCTACCTGTTGCGGAAAGATAGAGTGAGGTCGGTCGGTAGTGGTTGTCGTCTACCTCCTCTCCACCAACACCCTCCCTAGAGATGATCAGAAGGTTGCCGGTGAGTTGTTAGAGTTGGCCATTCACCTCCATCTTCGTTTGGAAGATTCTCACAAGTGAAAGGAAGCTTGATTTCAAGTTTTGACACCTCCGTTCTCCATCACGTTTCCATGTTTTCATAGTGGCTTTAATTGTAACCATTGGCTCTTTGTGTATGGATACAAGGTTTACACAAGTGAACATACGTGTAGTTACCCCTCTCCATCCCTATGTAAAATTAGCCAAGTACAAGACCTCAAAAAACAAGAAAGATCAATGGAAAATAACTGTGGAGCCCCCCCTCCCCCCCAAATCGTGTCAGTTCTTTTTATACTAGCATATGTTGATGAGGTTGGTCTCATCGTGGGTCGGAAAACCCTACTTGCTGAGATGTCTTTCCTCCTAACAAAAAGCGTTAAAAGAGATGCGGTTGTTATTGGATTAGCATGCTTGTTAAATTAAGTAGATGCATATTGGGATGATTAACTAAAAATATGAGGGAGCACAAGGGACGTCTGATGAATCTCATATTCATCAACATTATATTGATTTTTAACCATCTATCTTAGCCTAATCAATTGATTAAATAATTAATTTGGTATAATTAATAATACTCACCATGTAGATAATTAGTGTTAATTTATATAAATAAAGTTTCAATTTATTATATATATCTTTATGTTCTCTTTATTTCATGTGTTTCCTTTAAAATTCCATAAATTAGAGTAATATTGTTAATAATATGCAGTATCTTAATTCCTATTAAAAAATACAAAACAATTAAAAATTGGTATTTTTATATCTATAAAATACATATAAAAATATTACTATGTATATAATGTATGTTGGTTATAAGTTCTACGTGAAAGTTGTAGAACTTAAAGAAATACACAACTACTTGTTGAATAATTTTTATTTTGACTTCATTTACTACTTTATTTCTATTTAACTTTATATATATATATATATATATATATATATCTCTAATTTTTAATTGGACCATGTGGCATCTTCTAGGTTAGCCACGTGATCGGCTCCCTCTTTCATTCTCCACCGTCTGATATGTTGATCAGACAATTCATGGCACTCCTATCCCGCCTCATCATGGACCGTTTGATCAAATGATCAAACAATCCTCTTCTCTCCACACATGCCTCCATCTCCACCGTTGATCACAAGATCAGATAATCAAGCTCCATCGCCAACCTCTAGTATGTTCCCCCTCTAGGATGCACCTCTTCACTAGCGACTCTTCGTCAATTAAACGCAACCTTCTCACATGCCATCTTCTCCTCTTTCCAATGCCTATCGATATCCCTTGTAACCCTCATATTTGTCAACCTCTCAATCTCCATCTTCCATATCAAGACAACTGCTACCAATGGTTGAAATTTTCACTTCCACCTAACTGTAACCTTCACAAAACTCGAGTGAAAGGAGACAATTGACCGCGTCCGCCCTTGTGTGAGTTTCCTCCAAACTTCTTCCTCCTTTCGTGACAGTGAGAGAGATTAAAGTAAAGTGGTGAATGAGGTTTAATTCCGATGAGATCTACGACCATCGTGAATGTGTCGCAACACCTTCCACCATTACTCGAGCTTCACGCCCTTGCAATACGTGTCAAGCGAAGATGAGGAGCCTCCAAATCTCTAGCCTAGGCTTCCAATTCCGCTTTGATTTCCTTCTTCATCTTCTAGGTTAATCCAAGTTCTTCCTCTTCGTGTTTTCTCCATTTTTATTCAATCATCACAAACATCCTCACATCGATTTGATTATAACTCTACCATCGCAAGCCACCCCCATTTATGTGTAAACTTCGATTTCACCTCTCTAGATCCTCCCCAACTTTTATCCTTTCTTCACCTCGCTCAGGCAAAGAATCCATTTAGGGCTCCAATTCTAGACACTCTGATAGTCCTCTATTCTCATTCATTTCACTCCTTCAATACCCCCAAGTGCTTCGGCTTTGTTCTAACCACTCCATGTACTCAATCACTTCATTGATCAGAGGCTTCACTGCATCTCTATTCTCAAGCTCTACCTCAAATGAGCTCTCATCAATACGACTTTCCAGCCATCGCCACAATTGCTCTGCCTCTTTCCCAACTTAGCCCAAGTCCCAGCATCCTTCTCTGACCTTCAGATCCACATGATGATGAAGTGGAAGCAGGAGGAGGATTGTTGGAGCCCAACCTTCACGTTACAGCTCAAGGAGGAGAGTCGAGGAGGAGAGTAACATATGCCATTGGATCGAATTTCCTAGATTTAATCATAGTGTCCACAGCAAACCTGAGGCTACCCCAATCCTCTCAGCCTTGGCATACCCCAACTCTCATGAAGCAGTCGAAGCACCCACATGGCCCAAGGATGTCAGCGATAAGATCCTAGAGCCGAGGCTACCTCACGTGCCCCAACATGTGCCGTTTGGGATAATTGCAGTCGATCCCTACCAACTTCTCAAATTTACAGGAAGTCCATGTGTGCTTGATATTTGTTGAAAAGCCGCTCCGACCTTGTATATTCTAATTTTAGCCCTTTCGAACCTATTTGTGATGTTTTGTTAATTAATGTATGTATTTTCTTTGCAATTAGACCATTGTATTGTTAGTTGAATAACTTAAGCATATGAACTTTAATTTTAATGAAATTAATCTTGATTAAAAGCTCTTTCCATCATCTTTCTAACTGCGTATGTATTCTCTGAATTGATCAATTTGTATTTATTTAATAATTAGAGAAGATCATTGTTTATATTATCTTGATTTAATTGTCATTATTAGCACCTAAGTCCAATCTTTATAATTATATACATCTTAGAAAGCTTATTCCATGTAGAATTTACTTAGGTATATTGATATCTAATTTAGGTTCATTAATATCCTAATTAGGTGTCTTATGTGAATTAAGTATTGTACCTTAAATTTTTAAGTGCATTATTATCAAGGAGAAATCAGAGCATACAATTGATATAATGTTTGACTAATTTTGTTATTTGATTTGAGTTTAAGTTTGAAGCACTAATTCAGGAGTAATTTGTGTGTATTATTATTATTTTTTCTTCAGTACATATCATGTCATTAAACTTGAATATAAAAAGATAAAATTATCATGCATACATTCATCTTGACCTAAATCACATTAGATTTCATAACTTAGATATTTAAACCTTAGTTGAATAACTCTATCGCTCGTGTTTTTGTGTTTGATCATGGACTTACCCGTGTATAAATTTACACTACTCTCTCTTCACCAAGATACATTAAGCTGGGTGTGATCAGTCTCTTTAGGCTCGTATTACGATTATACAATATTAGCATAGTTAAACTACGATTCTCCAAAATTTCACAAAATAGAGAGCGTGTGTATCAGTGCACCACATTGTGCATCGATACTCCAGTGAAAGTCGTAGTTGAATTGCTGAAAGTAATTGTCACACTAGTACTCCTCAAGTGCATACTAGTATATCGTTGTGATCTAAGAATTTGGTTAATTTCCATGGTACAATGATACATCAGACTATGCACCAGTGCATCTTGTTCCACCAAACCCCTTCCATGGTGTACCGATACAAGATTAATTGTATTGATACACCTGAGACTCTTAGCCAACCTTTTTGTGAGATAATTATACATATTAGTACATTGGATTTTTCCTATGAGATTGGGATGAGTTTTATAAATAAATTTGGGAGCTTATTCCCATAGAATTATAAGGACATGAACAATGGAGAAATAAAAATGCATAGGCTAAATGTAAATTCCCATACGTGCTTTTGTATAAGTAATTGGATGATTAATTGGAAGGTTACCGAATAACTGAATGATTGGTATACATCACCCTACTTGCTTGTGAAGGGTTTGGTTAATAAAAGTGTGTGACTATTAATATAAGAAATATATGGATCCCCGTGATTAATTAAATACGGATGTGATGGAATATAACTAAATGGATGGATAGGAAATTCCGCAAGATTGTGTGTGGAAGATTGAAAATTGGCATTCTTTCTTGACTTCTTTAATAAATAAATAAATATGGTGAGAGTCCTGATTGCTTTCTTGTGGAGACACTTAGGTGAATTAATAATGTAAATTACATAATTGTCCTATGGATGTGTTCCCACATTGGATAGGTTGAAATGAATAAGATGTGATGGATTGAGACCTCGGGCCATATAGGTTTTATGAATTCCATAGGAAACATATGTTAACTTTGAACTTCCATACTGGTAGAATTGTATTAGTGGTTATAGATACTTTTATAGCTTCTGCATCTTTAATTTCCATTTCATGTAAAATACTGTAGACCTTGTTTAAAGTTGTTTAGTAGCAAATTACTTTGGGAATCACAAGTATAAAAGTTATCGATGGAATTTGTTATTTACTTTTCCTTATTTAGAAAAAATCTGGATAAGATCAAGTATACTTTTTTGATTTATTATTATCATATATATATATATTCCCAAAATAATTAGTCATTATACTAAAAACACAAAAAATATTCAAAAACTGCCAAAAATCACAAAAAATACGTAACATCCAAAAAACTGTAACACTTACACCCCTACCCCTAGGATCCCGATACTCAAAAGCCACGTACATTACATTATGATTAACATTCAAATTGTAAAATAAGAAAGAAACTACACATAATTTCCATTTCCAACAATATATATATATATATTCATGGTTCCCAGTAGTTTATACAGTAAACAATTTATAACAGAGTCCTCAACTTTAATGAAATTTACATGACTGAAAACTTTTGAAATGTGGAAGCTATAAAAGTGATCTAAAGAAGAAACTATACAGCTCTACCAGTAGTGTGTACTTTGAATAGTGCAAGAAAACAAGGCCAAGTCTTATCCCAAAACCGCTCCTTGATGGGACAACACCAACAACACATGTTATGAGAAAAGATGTCGAGAGTGGAACTAAACAATTAACAATGTAAGATAAAGGTTGTAAAGTATACAAATAAGTAATAAGGGTACGCCGCCTACGATAGTGAAACACTCCCGAAAAGTGCAATTTGAACTCACACTTAACCGCTACTTCCATTGATAGAGAAAATATGATGAATTATTAAAGTGTACAAGAGTCACTACCAAAACTACCCAAACTCAAAAAACCATTGGTCATATTCCACATGGTACAGATTCCTAAAAGATCTTGCTATCTATATTTTCATAACTCATTTCTTATTTATTCAAACTCAAGGAAAGTACAAGGAAATGTTGTTGCTCTCATTTTACTTTCTTGTAAATATTATTCTCCAGACCATCATTTTTTTATAAGTATCCACCAGTACAACCTATCTGCAATAGTTCAGTATTTTATGCTTTACACAACTCATTACTTATATTGTATAAGTGTCGATCATCACTAATCATCATATCTATAGTTCAACATGCTTGTCCACACTGTTGTAAAAGTCGGCCGACTAGGCCGACTAGTCGGTCCGACTAGTCGAGTCGGGGGACTAGGCCAAATCGGCTAATAGTTGGTCAGATCCGATTAATCGCCCGATTAGTCGGCCTAGTCGGCCGACTAGTCGGCCGACTTTTGCATAGAGATTTCTCGGCTGATTTTTTTGTTAAGCAGAATTGAACCGGATTGCAGATTTTCTTTTATCTGCATCGACTCTACTTTCTTTTGCAAGTTTCCAAAGTTCATCCTCTCTTTTTCACTTATAATTTGTAATCTATCCAACTCATGAGTAGTGTTCGAAAGACGTATAGAAGCATTGTTGTTCCAGTATCATAATGCAACAAGTTTATATTACAACCAATTAATTAAATAAAGCATCATCTATAAACGATGCAGTGCAAAGTAACCTATCAACTATTTAATTTGTCCATGCTTTCTAATATGGTCTTACCATTTAATTAATGCATGTGAAAGTAAACTCCCAACACGTTCTCATGATAATGCTCATTACAGAAATTTGGAAAATGGTCATAGCAACCCATCCCGATATTCAAAGTAAATTGTGTTACCAACTGCTACTGTCACTTATAAATTACAACATCATTAATCACAAGATTACCAACTACTTTTATCATGTCATGAACAATTACTCTCTTTCACTAGTTCCCATCCTCTCTTTCTTATATTTTATAAATTGGAAAGCACCAATGATAATAAAGCAAAAAAATGGTGAAAGGAAACTATTTTTCTCGTCATATTGAATGAACAGTTGAGTTTATCACCAGACTTGAATTAAAAAATGCTTCTTAAAGTAGATACCAACATCAATTTATAGTGAACCTACTACTTTCAACAACATAAGCACGACTTAATCATGCTTCTCTTACCAGATCATACTGATTCACTAATGCATATTAACCCCTGAGATCGATTCAGTGAACAATCTTGTGGTTGTTGATTAGCTTTGTATAAATTTTTTTCTAACTTCAACTCGTGCTATGTACAAAACATTTTGTTCTTAACATTTTGTCTGTGCTATGAACCAAACATTTTGTTCTTAACTTGCTTCATTTTTTCTTCTGTTGCTATAATTTTTTAAGCTCTCAAAAATATTAAAACTGCTAAATATATGAATATAAATGAGAGTATATGTTATAAAACTTGATTTATATATTTAAAATAATTAAAAAATTCAAAACCGACTAATGTCCGACTAAATCTGATTACTCTCCCGACTACCGATTAATCCTTAGTCAATGACCCTGCCGACCGAGTACCGACTGTCGACTTCTGCAACCTTGCTTGTCCATATATTATCTTGGTGTTTAATCCTATAATATACATATACGTCTACCGGAGAGTACAATACAGAGCATCGGCCAACCTGATTTGCTTAGTTTCAAATACACGTTCAAATTCTCTCAACAGCCACACATAGTGCACTGGAGAACTGACTCAAGCAATCAAAATCCCAATTTCCAACTTCAACCCATCAACATTAGCTTACCTGGCACAAGGAAATACCTGGAAATGAGTATATCCTATATTAGACGGGATCGTGTTGGGTACATCGTTATGACAAAGTACATATCTTCGACTGAGTTCACCACTCATCGTAGAATTATAGACCGAGAAAATCGTAGGTACAGACTGGATCAGATAGACTATCCCACCGTTCAAGCAACAGGAGAAACCACATGAGATGTCGGACCGAGACAACACTCATCTAGGATCTGCCGGGACCACGAGAGTTGCACCCCACTCTCGGTTATGCTACTACTCTACACATAACACGAGAAAACAAACATTCATAATTCATTTTATTATTATTCTTTTCTTACTCATACTAACTCTATTGGTGGAATATTTCTATGAGTCTAACATTAAACTGATAACTTTCATATTCTCTCACCGAGCTAATACCAACATGTGAGGCAAAAGTAACAACACATGAGATCACCATCGCGATGTTAACCATGTGAACCTAGGGCGAACCATTTCTACAATAAATGTTATTGTAATCTTTTATATATCAATAAATGTTATTAGTTTATTTCACTCCTTCTCTGACATTAAATGAACGAATGCACTTATATGGTCCCTTAATACAATTGTGGTTATGTACCATAACCATCTTAATAATCATACAATAATTTATTCAATGGTTGAATCATAGAGGTCGGTCTTTGGATGATACCTAAACAGTTAGATTGAGGAATTGTCAAGCATTGTCAGATGATTATTAAGAAAGGATCTCCAGCCTAAGAAGGAGATGGTAATCTTTCTCTAAAGGCTTATATCCGGTCGATCTGCATAAGAATAGAGATTCGGAGGTGTCAGATAAGTTAGTTCAAAGAGTTGAGTTAACGAGATCAAGATAACCATGACCTATGTCGTACTCTATCATGATATTGGCAAGCATCCTCTGACCGGATATAAATGTATTATTGTATGTCTAAATATATACATTAGGCAAACTATTAGGTTGATGAACTAATCAAGTTCTATACGACAGTGAGCTGGTGTTTATATGAGGGCAGTAATATGATCTCTCAAAGGGATCATACAGATTCACTACTGAACCGAAAGACACGAGCTCACTCATGGGGTATTGGTACCGATCAAATTTCATGCATGGGTGTCTTGCTTTGGAAGCATGACAAGAATTTGTAGGTATGATATATATACTTTGGACAGCATATGATCGATACTAACTCTCAATGACTAAATGAGAAACTTAATGATAAAACCATGAAGAAGGCAATCTAAATATGAACTAAAACTTCGGATTTATTATAGGTCCTCTGGTATGCACGATGTATGGATATTAGGAATGCTCGAAGGTAAGTGATCGTAAACTATTGTATAACCATGACACTTCCATTCTGAGGGAATGATGAAATATGTTTGGATTTTAGTGACTCCTTTTAGTAGATTAGTGATCCAATCTCTGTCCAAATGTTGTACATAGATCTGAATGTGATTCGAATGCAACTAAAATATTATATTTATATTTTGATTTAATTTAACGTCTTTGAGAGGTCCTCGAGATCTGGATTTAAGATATGATCTCAATCCAAGTCACTATACACAGAATATACAATCGTCATATCCTTATCTCTAAGTATCTTTGGAGAAAGTACATTATTCTTGAAAGAGTTCAAGAATAATTCAATTGGTGATATGTATTTGGACATTGGAAATGGATAAATAAATATTTAATTATCATAAATAATGTGAATAGATTGATATTATTTGTACACATGAGAATAGTCATCTAAGATAATTAAATATGATTTAATTATCAATGATTAATGTAGATATCACTATCTATAATAATCATAAATATTATAAATATGCTTTATAATATATTGGAGAGATTTAATTGTAAATAGTATTACGAATTAAATGATGTGAATTGGATTCACATTGAATAATTAATTGTAAATAAAATTTACATTTTATATTGGATGTATGAATATGATTCATAATTGTTGATGGTATGATTCAAATTATCACAAAATAATTTGGAATTATTTTGATGAATAATTATGCAGCAAAATTTGTTGCACATGTAGAATATTTTTTAAAAAAAATAGAATGAGAAGCCACATTTCATACATGGAGGGTAGATGACCACATTGAGGTTATTTCAATGTGGTCGTCCACTCTATGAAAGGACGGAGGCTTGCTCTCATTCTCTTCATTCTACTTGTTGATTGATTTAATTCAAATTAACTATATTGATGAATGTTCAATATATTTAATTTTAAATTGATTATTTATAGTTGCAATTATGCAACAAAATCATGTCATTGATTGAAAGTACAAAATAGTCTACATCATTGATTATGTGTGCACATGGATTGCGATCTATGGACATCCAATATGTTAGAAAAGAAAGGCTAGGTCTAACTCTTTCTTTACAATAACAACTGCAAGAGCAATAACTCTTCCTCTCTCTCTCTCTTCTCATATACGCCCTTTCTCTCTCTCAATGTTGTGGCCCTCCACCATATTGACCTAGAGACACTCGTAGTCGTGGTGTCACCGTTGTGTTGCTAGATCGACTGCATGAGGATTTCCAACCTTTTTAGCATATCTCTTCGTGAGGAAGGCTATCGATTTTATGAGACAAAATCAGGAGACTCTGGGCTCGGATCTTCAACTCAGATTGTGGAAAGCATGCGTCTCACCCGCGCGCTCGCAAGAGCATCCTTCGTCGGATCGGACTTGCGATAGGAGGTCTCTTCACTTAGAGACATACGCGATCACAAACACACTTCAAGATGTAATTCTATTACTCATTTTTATTTTGATGAAATGATATGAGAATGGTTCTAATAACCGAGATTTTGCGAGGATCTAAATGTGTCTCACACAAGGCGAAGACACAGTCATTGTGGCAGTCACTCACGAAATCCCTATTAATCAATAATTAACCCTAATTTAAATATTAAGCAATGAAATAAATGTGGAGTTAAAATTTATTTTATTTAACTCTACAAAATGTATGTATAGTGCAAGTAGTGTAGAGTGTCAAACACAGGGAGCAGAATGGATAGATTGAGGAAATGAATGCAAAATGTGATTGTGAACTCTTTGTCTATATTTCTTTTTGTAAGTTTTTATTTTTTATTTTTGTTTCATATTTTTAAAGTTTTATTTTATATTTTTATATTTATTTTTATATTGTTATCTTTTTATATTTTCTTTTTCTATTCAAAATATATAATATAGCAATATATAAAGTATATATACAATGTAGACTAATATAGATATGAATATTAATAAAAATTGTCAAATAAAAGAGACAAAATATTTTTGGGTTTAATTAATTTTTTATTGTTTTATGATATTTCAAAAATTTTGTTAATTTTTATATATTTATAAAGTCCAAAATACCCTAAATTAGGGTTTAATTAAATAGGTAAAATTGAAATGGAAATTAAAAATATCAAATGATGTCAAAAATTTTCAAATCAATTTTAATATCAATATAATAATATAAAAAATTAAAATATAGAAATCTTTTTTTGGAGTTTTTAGGAATTTTGTAGATTTTTCTAAGTGTTTTTGGGGGGGGTTTCAATTTTAAGAGTTTTCTTTTGTAATTTTTATTGTTTTTTGTCTGGAGTTGTAAAATAACTAAATAAATACAACAAATATTTTTTTGGAATTTTTCAAAAACTATTTATATTTTTTATGTATTTCTATTATAAATAGAGAAAAATAATGTTCTTTTTTATTTTTATAAAATATAAAAAGTCCTAAAATACTAAAATAAATTATGGGTGTGAAAATGCAAGCATCCATGAATCTATCCTATTTTTTGTGAATTTTTCGAGCATGACATATTTAATTAAATAAAGGAAACAAAAAGAAACTACATTACTGGTAGAGGTGTTTCGTAAATAAAATAAAGTTCAAGGCCAACAAGTAATTTTTCCGAAAATAAATAACTGAATTGCAAATTTTAAGTACCAAAGATAAATAACCCACAAGATCGAGGACCTTTCTGCAAAAATCATGCACCTCATGTGGATGGACACGTGAGATGCATTGTCAAGGGACCGATATGCAAAAAAAAGTAAATATGAGGTCCTTCACGCTATTTTACCCAAAAGTTTTAAACTAGTTAATCAATTTACAGAAGTAAATATTAAACTGCAAAAATGCAAGGGTATGGCTGCAAATTATCCCCACTTAGCGGCTTGATCGAATGGTTGCCAGTCATTCACTTGACACATGTCGCATTAGCATTGCGTGATACCACTTTGCATATCAATAGCTCAGATTAGATCACTCAGAGGGATCCAAATAACTTAATCGAATCCAACACCTCATGATCTTCACAAAGAACTGTACAACGGCTTAGAGACGATCTGCAAGAACACTCGAAGAACTCGAGCCCGACGAGTTTGAATCCGTCGAGGCGCGAGCTTCTGAGCACTTGGACCTCCTCTGATTATCCCAACAAGCTCCTGCAGCTACTCCACGATGCCCAGATCACTCCAATATTTTCGGGGGTTAGTGATCGAGCCCCTGGAGCTCACGTTCCTTCATCTAATCCGGAAAGTTTTCCCTTGGTGAAATCGGGGGGCAGAATCCCCCTTCAGGTCATGCAAAGAGGGTAGAAAACACGGTAGAAAGACAAAGAAGGAACCTAATCTTTATTGATGGGTGGGTCGTGGAATGGATAGTGGTAGCCGGAGCTCAAGGGCTTCGGGGAGGGCGTTTGATCCTAAACTATGCTAAAATCTTTGTGCAAAACTCGCACAATTGAACCTACAGTTATGCTACACTAAAAGGCAAGAAAGAAGAAAGGAAATGGACCTCAACTGGCACGTGACCAGGAGATGGAACCTCAACACCGATGACCGACGAAGGTAGTGGAGAACAACTTTAGGCGGCTCCTTCAATCAATCTAAAAACATGGCGAGGATGTTTTCACCATCCTCGACCATTTGGGTGCAAAAAGGACAAGAAGGAGTGGCCAAAAGAGACTCAAAAATGGAGGAAGGTGATGGGGGTGGTTTTGTATAAAAGGTGGAGGAGCGAAGTTCGAGGGGATGTGGAGATTGAAAGAGGAAGGTATGGGAAGAGATATGGACCCGACGTGGATCCTGGATGTACTAGGGATAAATTTTATGAAGGGTCAAATCTCCCTCGAGCAATTCATCATTGCAAAAAAAATTGAGAAGGAGGGCTCCTCGTGATCTGTCAGAAGCTAAGGCAATAGGTCAGGCAGTTGACCTGTGATCAACGTGCCAGGAGATCTGGACCAGAAAAAACCTAGCCTGAAAAGAAATGTAATTCAATATTAAATATAAAATGATTTTACTAATTTAAAATTAAAATAAAAATGTTTATTATTTTATATATTATTTTATTATGATTTTTATTTTATTTTTAGAGGTATATAATTACAAGTTACTTTTTAGGGTTAATGCATAGGTATATTTATTTATGTTTTAGTGTCTATTATTTTTATTTTGTATTTTATATTTTATTATTTTAAAATTATAACTTATTTTTATATACATAAATATATTTTTATTATATTTTTTTGATGTAATATATACACTTAAATAAATATATCTATTTATGATATAAGTATAAGTATAGGTATTTCATCTATATATTTTACATACATGTTTTATTTTAGTGTTTTCTTTATATTTTTATTTTATTTTAATACGTACACATATTATAAATAATATTTACAAAGTTATAAAAATATTAAATAATAAATAAAATGATTATTTTAATCGTGTATATTATACAATAGGGTTCCAAAACCTAACTTTCACACCTTAACTCCCAAAAAATGAAACAACCTTCATTAAATATCTTATTAAAAGCTATATATAATTAAAGTGGTTTTTATATATTGTGAGTTTTTATTTGAGAGATATGGGTTTGAGAAGTTGGGATTTTGGAATTTTATTTATATTAACTTTTATTGTCTATTATTTTTGTATGAAATTAATTTTATATTTTCTATATTTTATTTTCTACAACTTTCATCTTCAAAGTTTCTTTATTTGAGGTATAAAAAGTAGAAATAAAAATAGGTCCCAAAATGATAAAATAATGAATTAATAAAAGCGATTTGTATTGACTTTTTGGACTCTTATCTCCCCCTACTTTATTATTTATTGGCCTAGTCATCGAGATGCCTAGGTCTCGGGTTTAGGATCATAAAATATCTTCAATATTTTATTATTTTTCTTTTCTTTTCTTTATTCTATAATTTTGGCATCAAAAAAAGTATTTTATACAGTATTTATACAATAATGCATGAATGTTAAATAATGCAAATTAAAGGTATTTACATGCATTTACAATGGTTTTGAAGGCCAAAATGATAGAATAAAGAAGATGAAATGGAGATTCATCACCCCTCATACTTGCTTTTGCAAATCCCTAGCAAACACTTGTGCAATAAGTGCTGAAAAAGAAAAAGAAAAAAAAGAAAAGGAAAGTAAATGGATTCAATTTAGTTCTCAAATTTGTCTTCACAAAATTAAAGTTTGGAGCTTAAATCGGACCTTTGGATTTTTAGTGTGGGCGGAACCGTATTGGGAATCAGATTTGCAATTCAACAATCTTCGATAATCCCCAAAACTCTGCTCAAGTCTCTCAATATACATATCAGAATATTTCAACTCATACGCAAACCCTTGTGACTATGAATCCGACTTGTACAATATAAGCGGTAGTGTCTCTCCCCAACTGAAATGACAAAGAGACAGACTTCTCCAGCATGACAACCCAGTTATTCCCCAATCCAGCAACTCCTCCCTCAAGGAGCAGGGTATTCCCTTCTAAGTTCAAGTGACAACCGGCTCGAGAGGAGGGGTGAGGAGAAGAATGGACGATATTCATTGTAGCTACCTATCCTAGGATGCATGACCAGTGTAGTCAAGTCATCCAACTGCATGCTCACATGATTTAACTTTGAAGCTCAAGCTTGCTTATTGACTATACAAATACATGCACTCTGGTAGGCATTTTATTTTCAATCAGGCGTGTCCACTTTTTTGGAGTTTTTGATTTTTTTTTCCTTTTTTTGAAATAATATATACAACAACATTTACATAAGGAATTCTTCCTCTTGAGCTAGTCGACTATCTCACTTTTGAAGCATTATTGCAATCCACACTCTTTTGTCTTTAGACATCTCTACTATTGGACGGGTTGGGGTGCACTTCCCTCCCTAGATGAGGACAGATGTTTCCACTTGTGTGTGTCTCGCAATAGCAAATCCAATCCCCTCAGCACTCCAACTGAGTTGAGCCATGTGAAAGGTGCATGTGTCCAAGTTAGGTCATTATCAACAAGAGCCATGTGTGTGATCTGAAATACTCTACTTAGGTAGTCAAGAATCCATGAACCACGTCTCACGATTCTCAAAGAATTAAGTCAACTAGACCTAAAGCACCTCAATTCCAGCTCCTTTAAGGTTCCTTTATTACATAGATTTAAGGTCCAACTAAGCTCTAGTCTTCATATTTTACTTAGAGTTGTTCAATTATCAAACACAATCTGAAAAATGTGAATGCTATACAAATGCTATGCGTGATGCAGGAAATATTTTTGTGATGCAATTTTCAAAGTTTCAACTTTCTAGGGATTTTTGAAAAAGATGGTGCATATGCAATTTTTTGTGTAATTTTCAAACATATTTTGCAAATGTTTTTGGTATTTTTGATTTTACAAATGTTTTTGGGATTTTTAAAAATAGAAGATTTTGGATTAAAACTATGTACAAATGTTTTACATGGGGATGCATCTTATATTTACAAGAATCGGGTATTTAAGGGTTTACAAGGTATAAGTGATCAATTTTGTATGATGTACATATTCCTCAAACTTATTTGAAATTCATTTTACATACAATTTTTGAAAACTTTAGTCCAAATTATTTTTACAAATAATTTTTACAAACATTTACACACATTTGCAAATCATTTTGCAAGGGGTTTTCAAATAGTATATATAGATTTTTCTAAATATTGTTACAACCATTTTCCAAACATTTGCAAATGATTTTTCAAAATTTCTATTTCATACAAAGAAAAGAAATTTTACAAACAACATATTTTTACAAAGGTTGAAAATATTTAACAAAATATTTTCCAAAATAGTTTTCAAAATATTTTGCAGAAGGATTTCAAACTAGTTTTAAACATTTTGCAAAAAATATTTTTTACCTAATTTATTAATCAGTGAATACAAAAAGAATTTGAGGAATAATATGCGTCCTTTATTAAGTGAATTTAATGAATTTTCATAGGTATTTTATATAGAATTTTAGACATATTTATTATTAACAAAAAAAATATGAAAGTATGAGTTATGGCTAAAGTACATACATAGTATATACGACCATGTTATACTTAGCTTGAGCTATGTCCTCATAGATCAGAGAGAAAAAGAGAATGCATAAATCATACCGAGTATAGGAGAGCGTAAAGAAGAAATGAATAAGGAATGAATAAACGAATGAGAAGTTGACCGTCCCCCCTATATGTAGGATCAAATAATCCTATGTATAACAGATTGTACACAAAGCAGTGAGGGTCAAGGGTGGGAATGAACAGATCGTACTCAGACTGTCTCCCGCTATACTTAGGGTAAGATATCCCTAAGTATAGAAAATAAGAGGGGACAATGGAGAGGATCAAAGAATGAAAGAACTTGGGGGTGCATACCCTATTATACTTAGGACAAAGTACGTCCTAAGCATAGAAAACTAACAAAAAGAGGCGAAACCTTTTCGGTAGAAAATGAAAAATGAATAGGAAAAGAATAAAAGAGAGATGAAGATAGAAGAAAGATAGACGAAGAGAATGTACACATCACTCCCCCTATACTTAATTTAAAAGAACCCTAAGTATATGCATCAACAAGAGTGATGAAATGGAACGAAGAATGAACACTCGGCTCGTCCACCCCCCCTATACTCATGACAAAGTACATCCTAAGCAAGGCACACATGAATATGGAGTGGATGAGTGATACTGGAGACGAACAAAGAAAAGGAAAACGGATATACAACATAGTGGATATAAAAAGGGTCAAGAAGGTCGAAAGCGAACCTTCTTGTGGGACCGTTGAGGAATAGATCTGATAAGGTGTATGTTGATATTAGGGTCCACAGTGGACGGAAGCTGATCAGGATCGACCTTGTAAAGATCCTCAGCAGTCATCGAGTGAGAAGGCACAGACGGATCGGTGGAAGTAGTGTGGCTAGGTCCGGCAATGGGTGTCTCACCAATGTTGAAGTAAAAAGGGACGAACTCATCATCAGAAGAAGTAAGGTCAAGTTCGTCTTGCGAGGTCTCTCCTAGGTCAAAACCAGAAGGAGTGAACTCATCTGTGGAAGTAGTCGAATCATGTTCATCCTCAAAAGTCTCAATTGTATCATCATTCTCATCAAAAGGCCCCAATTCCTGGATAAAAGCAACAAGATCAAATTCAACCTCAGTCTCATCAATATATGCCCTCCTCTCAACAGTATCAATCGTGTAAATCCCGTAGATGTCATCAACACATCGCTAAGTACACGAAGAAGGAAAACCAAGGTCTATGCTTTTTGAGTCTTCCTCCTTGGAGAGGAATTCTCGGGTCTCAGTGGAATCCAACATACAATAAAAGTCTTTTATAGTCTTATCAAGGTCATAGTCCTCAGGGTCAGCTAAGATAGATGGTCATATCAGATGTAGGTCTCTAGTCAGCGGTGGGTGCGATGATGATCACATCGCTTTCGTCAATAGGATGAAAGCAAATATCTCCTGATCCATAGTCAATAACGACCCACGCAGAGCCGAGAAAGGATTGTCCCAGGATGATTTGAGAGTGCTCCCCAGTGGAGGTCTCCATAGGCAATACGATAAAATCAATGGTGTAGCTCATGCATTGAATCGAAATGAGAGTGTTTTCTAGAATACCCTTCGGTCTCTTTATTTATCCATCAGCAAGCTGAACGAGTGCTACATTGAGGCGGCGGTAGCCAACACATATCCACCCAAATGTCGGTATCTGATTAGAAATCTCCTCTATCATTTGTAACCATGGTGAACCCAAATTTCTTCAGAACTGCATATAGAGGGCTCACCCATTTTGAATCAGAGATGAGATAGATGAAGCCTACATCACACCATTTTGTGATTTCTTTCATAACTACATCTCATAAATTTGGGTTTAATATTCTTTGAATCTCTTGAGATGGCTTTACATCTTCTACCAAATAGAAAAGATGTGAACACATGGTAGGATTTATCCCACAGAGGTCTAAAACTTGTCAACCAAGTGCCTTACGATTTTTCTCTATAATCTCGAGAAGTCGAGATTCTTGATATGGGGTCAGCATGCTGATGATGATGATTGAATACATAGTGTATGCACCCGTAAGGAATCCATACTTGAGGCATGTCGGAAGTGGCTTTAATTCTGATTCTGATCCGGCATGCTTCTCGGTCACCTTGGAGACTGTGCTAGTAGGTGGATGATCTGGCATGACCTTGGAGGTGTTTCTCATCTTAGTGGCTTGTTGTTCAACTGACAATGTGTTGAACAGATCTGCAATGAATTCATCATGTTCAGACTAGCATCTTTTGAATCAAAGAGATACAACAACAAATTGTATTCTGACTCCCAAGTGATATCGGAGCTTGCATCGACTGTGCTTTACTAGTCCTCTTCATGGGAGAGTATTTCCAAGGTCTATATGTCATTCAAAGAGATTTTTGTATCTCTGATTTATGCAATAAAGTCACAGTCTGCTTTCAAGCGATGCTGCATGACTTTTATTAGATACAATTTTTGTCTCACTTACCATGTCTATGCTAACTTTGTTAGTGCTCAAGCTGAACGCGATCCTGCCAGACCCATAGTCAACCACGACCTCTACAATGCACAAGAATGGTCGTTCAAGGATAATTGGGGTCTGAAGTAATGGTACGGGAGAGTCCATCAAGGACCACAAAATCAACAGGAAACTGCATGTTATGTACCTTTACGACAATATCTTCCAATAGATCTCGAGGTCGCTTGATGGATCGATCAATGAATTAAAGGATCGTGTATGTATGCTTGAGTGGACCCATCCCGAGTTCTTGCAGTAATGACGAGGGCAGGAGGTTAATGGAAGAACTGTTGTCAAGTAATGTTCGCTCGAAGACTTGGTCAAAAATGTCGCATCTCATCAAAGATGCTCCTTAGTCTTGCTTCTTCTGAGGGAGATTGATGATGGCTGCAACTCTAACCATGATAAGGATTTGCTTCTCAACTTGTTGGCTTCTATTATTGCGGTTTGATCGATGTTTGTTTATACACGCTTCCTTCAAGCCCTTCTTCAAAGCAGGTATGTATTCCATGGCTTGCATTAATGGTAACTCAACTGCTAAATTTTTAAGAATATCCACAACTCTTGGATCAGAAAATGCACTTGTTCTTTTTACATTTTTTGTATTTTTGTGTTTCATTAGGAAAAGGAATATTTATAGAACTGAAATCAAAACCAATGTTTTTATCTACAACAGAATTCTTGTCCACGATATTCTATACATCCGAACTGTAAAAAGATGTACAGTTTGGAAATGATGGTGATGCTGATGGTGGATGTGCAAAAAGGGCGGTTGTCACTCTATGGGTTGGCGCAAGATCGGTTGTTGGTATTGGCTCCTCCATGGTTAGTGTGGCATCACTTCGACTGCGATCTTTTTTTAGGTATTTTTTATTTTTTGTGCTTTTTTATTGTTTTTATTGAGGGAGATGGTGGTATCTGACAACTGGCATGGCTACTCCTTCTTCCTCTTCCTCACCGAGACCTGGAGCTGGCACGACTGATGTAGAAGATGACGATTCACCAGACAAAGCTTTATTCTTCCCTTTGATTGCGGCACACAGAGGCAAGGTCCTACTGCTCTTGAGAGTAACAACATTAGATAAAAGAAAAATTACAATCATTTGACTCTACAAGCACAGATGGGACATCACATTTTACCTGCTCTTTTCTCTTGAAATTATTGGGATTAGCTTCAACCTGGGCCGGGATAGGAGTTTTGGTGGTCGTCAAGTCGTCTAGCTTTATGGTCATCTCTATAAGACCATTTACGATTTTGGACAAGCAATCTAGGCTTGGGTTTACGGGAACTGCCTCAGAAGGTTCGGCATGCTGACCACGTTGTGTCTACTGGTGAGGAGACTAAGGCTGGGACTGTTGATAGTGTTGTTAAGAAGGAGGCAGTTGATACTATTGGTATGGAGGAGGAGGACATTATTGCTGAGGTGCAGCCGCGTACTGGTGGTACTGCTAGGGCAGACAGTACTGTAGTTGCGGGTATTGTTGCGACTAACTCCAATTATGGTAATACTTCAGAGACTAGTGATGTTGATATTGAGGCTGAGGCTGGGAGGACCGTGCAAAGAGACCACCCTTAGGTTGATGGTAAGGTCGGTTGTATGGTGGCTGACCTTGGGGTTGTCCAGCAGGACGGGCCAACTA
The DNA here is from genome assembly GCA_037367405.1 of Ottelia alismoides. Classification (NCBI taxonomy): domain Eukaryota; kingdom Viridiplantae; phylum Streptophyta; class Magnoliopsida; order Alismatales; family Hydrocharitaceae; genus Ottelia; species Ottelia alismoides. Next base: position 127,170 of record JAZKJV010001984.1, read on the forward strand.
CGCATCGTTGCTCCATACACTGTTGACTTCCTGTATCAGGGTGGTGGCGGGAATGTTGGATTAGAAGATGGAAGGTATTCTGGCTGGTAAACCACCATCTGTTGTTGTGGCGGTGCCTGCTCGGTTGCCTGCACATAGTACATGTGCTGGATCGTCGAATGCTGCTGACTTGGCTGAGGCTGTTGTGGCGATGATGGTTCATCCTTCTTCTCAATAGGAGTCTCTGACGATGGTATCGTCGACTGGCATGAACTGATAGTGCTCACCAGAAGTTTCAAGTGCTTGGTGATTTGGTCTAGCTTATCCAAGTTTTGTGTCCTCTATTCGGTCACAACGAGCTTCTCTAGATCCTGTGACCACTTCTCGATAATGTCAACCTTAGAGAGACGGACCCCGATGATGTCGAGGTTGGAGCTCTCATCTCACTCTACCTCACAGGACATTGCCATGTGAACTGTCTTGTGGAGGACCTAAGGCTGTCTTTGATAAACACGTGATGAAGAGAGGGTTGCCTCTCCCTCTGACATTTCTCCAAAGATTTGGCATACCACATCTTCATCTTTGTTAAAGTGGGATCCCCCACAAACATGATCAACTAGTCTTTGGTTCTCTACATTCAGGCCCTCGAAGAAGTGTTGGACCAAACTGGTCTTCGTTATCTCGTGGTGGGGGCATTTCTCCTACAACTCAGCAAATCACTCCTGCAATTCATGAATTAACTTGTGAGTAGCTGAGTGAAATTGTTGATCCAGTCTCACATCTGGTTGAGTTGACCAAGAGGGTAATACTTGTAAAGGAACGAAGATTTAAGTTCCTACAATGTCATCATGGCCTTTCCCAAATGATTGACCCAATACATGGCCTTGTCTTGTAAGCTGAAGGGGAATGCAGTCATCTTGAGTACACCTAACGGAATGTTAGAGTAGTGGGTGGTTCTACATATGCGAGAGAACTGTTGCAGGTGAATGTAGGGCTCATCATTGGTATTCCCATGAAAATAAGGTAGAAGCACAATTAACTGGGGCTTTAGCTCAAAGTAAGCATGGACCAGAGGGATGCAAATCCACTCGGTCATCTGATTGTCTCCAGGATTCTATGTCTCCTTCAACGTCGGTTTTGGGTTCCATTCCTTGGTTCTTCTTATTCTTTTGGTTCATCACAGGGTCTTTCTCCACTTCCTTCTCTTGCCGGTCTGTTCCTCATCATTCAGTATATCTTGAAAGGTAGTTTGCACGAGGGCTTGTCCTGCTAGTTGTTGTTGTTGTATGGCTTGGATGGAAGCCAACAATTAAGCATTCACTTGATCTGATATGGAACTTGCCCATGCTCTGGCTGGGGAGGTGATAAACTGCAAATTCAGCCGTTTAATATTGTGGAATTAATACTTGAGAACGTTGCAGTCGGGCTGAACTAGGTCTATCAAAAACCATCTAATTTAGATATATCAATGAAATCGGATGGTCAAGAATTTTTTTTACTTGGTAAGAAACCAAGATCGAACTCAGGGACACGAGCCTCTCTCGTGATTATTCAAACTCTTGTTCATTAACTAAATGTTGAGTTAAAGGTCAACTAATGCACTAAATCAAGACAATGAATCAAACTAAGGCCAAACATGCATTTTTTAGTTTATTTTTAATCATGAAATTTGATGCGAGGAAATGCAATGCAAAACATTCCCTAGGACAGAATTATGAGCCATTTAAAACCTGAGTTAATTTCAGACATGTATCATGAGATAACTTGTTGAATGAATTAGGCAAAGTTTGAATGTACTACATAATGGACACTTAGCTATTTAAAATAACCCATTAAGATCTCAGTGTCAAAACAGAAAACAAATTATGCCATTAGAAAGTTCATTAAACAAGCTTCGAAATGAAACTGAAATCAACTGAAACAGAGATACGATGCTCAAGATATACATGAAAGAAGACAAGGGCATAAACGCAAGAAAACATGAAAGATAACTACAAACAGGACCCTAGGAGGGACTAAAATGCATATACGAGAAAGCTAGGGACCTTCCCTGAAAATAGCCCACATGCACAGGGGTATTTGTGCAATTGAAAACCCGCGAGGGCATAACTGCGAAATTCCCCAGGTACACGTGTGTTTGATGAGCCGCAAAATCGGCCCTTTAATAGTGTGAAATTAACACTTGATAATGTCATCAAAGTCGGGCCGAATTGGGTCATCAAAAACCATCTCATTTAAATATAACAATCAAAATAAGATGGTCGTATTTATTTTAGTTTACTTGGCAAGAAACCAAGGTCGAACTCAGGGACACGGGCCTCTCTCGTATTATCCAGATTTTTATCTATTTAACTAAGTGTTGAATTAAAGGATCATATAGGCCAAAGTATGCATGAAGGACAAGACAATGCATTAAAACAAAAGTAAGCATGCATTTTTTATTTTTAATTTTATCATGCAAGTAAATGCGATAAAAATGCAAAGCAAATAGGCCCTTGATTAAAAATCATGAGCGACTTAAATCATTAGTTAATTTCCAACTTAAATCAAGCAATAAATCATTTGACATATAGTGTAAGGTTTGTCAGTAAGGCATAAAAGACACTTGAGTTGTTTAAAGAAATATATTGATATCATGTCAAAACAGGAGAAGAAATATGCCATTAAAAAGTATGTCAAACAAGCTTTAAAATGAAACTGAAATCAACTCAAACTGAGTTACGAAGCTCAAGATATGCAAGAAAGAGAGCAAGGGCATAACTAAAAAGAAACATGAAAAGATAAATACAAATCGGTCCTTGGGAGGGACTAAAGTGAAATTAAAATAAAGTGTGATGCCTTCTCTATAAAAGTTCCACACACGTGGGGGCCTATCTGCAATTATTAAAACCTACGAGGGTTTAAATGTAAATAACCCCAGGAGCGCATGGTCAGCACGTGACTTCAGGACCGATCTGCAATTTTGAAGAAGATGGTGGGTGTCTCCAATGTTGTAAAAGTCACCCGACTAGCCCGACTAGTAGGTCCGACGAGTCTAGTCAGTGGGGTGGTCGATCGAGTACTGACTAATTCCGACTAGGTCAACTAGTCAAGCAATTTTTGCTTGGAGATACCATATTTTCTTACTTTTTAAAAATAAAATTTAATCTAATATGCTTAATATTTTATTTAAATTCAATTACTTCTTTTAATTCATTATGATAGTAAAAAATATATAGAAATCTATGTAAATATATTATAATATATGTATAAAAATGACTTATATATTTAAAAATCAAAGCCGATTAAAGCCCGACTAAATCCGATTAATCGTCTGACTACCGATTAATCCTTAATCAGTCACCTGACCGACCGAGTACCGACTACCGACTTTTGCAACCTTGGGTGTCTCTGCAATTTACCCAGATTGCGCGTGCATCCAGGCTCGGAGGACGGAAGATGCTCGGCGGAGGCTTGGCATAGGATTGGGAGCTTCGGCTCGGTTTGGAGGCACCCGAAGCTCCAGAAGACTCCGTATAGGTTCGGGACGCCCGAACCTCCTGGTCTGGCGCTGAGGCTCGGAGTTGACTCAATGTTGACACGTGGCTGATTGGAGGCCGTTGGATCGTGAGGATCCAACGGTCACTGAAGATAGCGCTTATGGCCGACGTGGATTCATCTAGACCGTTGGATGATCCCTTGGAGAGGGTCATCCAACGGTGAATGCTCCTCTCCTCCTCTTTAGCTGGCGGCGTATTCAGAGCTCCGGCGAAGGAGCTCCTCCTCCTCCGCTCCTTCTCGGACACGACAGACCTCCCCGGAGCTCCTTGGACTGTCGTCGAGGTAGCTGGGGGCTCGGGGAAGGTTCAGGAGCTTCTAGAGCGGTCCATCAGAGCTCGGGTGACTGCTACGACATTGACGAAGTGGGCTCCGGTTGTGCTCCGACCAATGAAAGAATCGATGTCCTGCATAGTTAGCATATGACAGAAGCAAAAAGGGCATGTGTGCATGAATGAAGTGGGAGCTCGGCGAGCAAAGAAGGCGGGAGCTCGGAGAGGTGGTTCGGTGGTGATCTAGGGTCTGGAAGAAGAAGAGGGAGATCGAGAAGCGGCGCGTGAACGGGGGGTGCTTGGCGGAGCTCTAGGAGCAATCAATGGAAGAGGGGGTTGACTGAAGCGATCTATATAATTAAGTAAAAACTAGAAGAAAACACAGATGAGATCGGAGAGGCTTACCTGGTCGGGAATGAAGGTTGCGGCTTGTGCGCGAGCTCCGAGGAGGAGCCCTGGTCTTCGCTGGACCCCGTCAGCCCTTCGGAGCAGCTCGAGCGGACGCGAGGCACCGCGACACCGCCGTGCTCGGTGGTGGGTCAACACCGGAGGGAACGATCGTCTTCGCTCGATCCTCGCTCTTCCCCCTATCACAGGGAGGAGGAGGAGGGCTGGGCCTCCCCTCGCATAAAGGAGGACGAGGGAAATGGGTGGAGGGGAGGCCGTATTTGAAGGGAGGAGGTCGGTGGTTCAGGTGGTGACCGTGGAGGTTTGAGTGGGGAATATGGGGCGACTGAGAGTGGATCGAGATTAGTGGAGACATGCGCGAGGATCATGGATGAATGAGCTCGGTCGTGGAGTGGTTAGAGAGTGGAGGGAATGGTCGGAGATACGGGAATAATGGAAAGGGCGAGGGTGGTGCGCGAGCTGGAGATCGTGGAGAGAGAGGGGTGATGTGATGTTGACGATGAAGCCCAGCCGTTGGATCTGGAGATCCAACGGCCTGGATCGAGGCGCTAAGGAGCGGGTACGATTTGATCCAGGCGAAGCGATCGAAGGCCGGTGAATGCGCCACGTGTTGCTTTAGAAGTGAAGCATGGGCGGACGGCTTGGATGTGATCCAGACTTTGATCGAATGGTTGAGGCGCGCGATATGAAGAAGCGGCTGTGATGGAAAGGCAGGGGTGCGATCGAATGGATCTCAAAGCGCCATGTGGCGGGCTGTGGGCTTGGCGCTGACGTGCGGTGTCGATGATAGATAGGGAAAGATCGAAGGACGGTTATATCCAGGCAGTGTGGAGAGCGTGGAGCCGTTGGATCAGAGGAAGATCCAACAGCCCAGAGCGCGGGTGGATACTGCAAAGATAAGCGGCCACGTGGCTCAGCCAGAACGGGCCACGTGGCCCAATCAGATTATTGCAAAAGTAATGTTTATTTTTGAGGGTGATAGTGGCTGAATTTGAGAAAACTCAAAACATGAAAGTTGTAGATCTCAATGAGATCTACAAGTTTGATGTTGATCAAAAGTGGAGAAGAGATTATCTGTAGACACCAAATAATTTTAAGGGTATTTTTAAGGCTAAAAATACCACGGATTTTAGTTTTGTGATTTTTTTGTGGTTTTTAATTTATTAGGGACTCTGATAATTACATGACTTTATCTGGATTTTATTGCAAGAAAACTTAAGCAAGTGGGTTAATAAAGCGGAATTAAGATGATGAAATTGGGTTTCGTCACCCCCTATACTTAAACTATGCTCGTCCTCGAGCATCAAAGAAAATGAATAAGAAGGATTAACCCCCTTGTGCATGTGAGTACAGGATCCAATCTGTTCAAGTCCACTCAACTTTTAGAGGTCCAAAATTCCGGAATTCAACCCAGCCTTAATCAAGAGGCACCCAATTCCTCTAATTTTCCAGACTCTCTCTGATATACATATAATCTAAAGGATATGAAGTTTAGTGTTGACTGCAATTCCGAGAGGAGAGTCAAATCGTCACCCAAAATTTTGGTCCAAGAAATTCTCCTAAGGACCCAATCCTCAACACTAGGGAATAAATCAAATCTTGCATCCAATCCACCGTCTCTTTAGTTGTCAGACTTAGAAAATGTAGATGGCAGGCCAGTAATGGAGGGCATGAGATTGTGTCATTTCTTCTCTCCCTCTCATTGGAACACGGATTCTCTCTAGTGCCTTTTACGCAACACAATTTTTTGGTGTTGATCAGTGCGTCCGTCAAGAGAAGTTGGAGCCGCCTGCACTTGTTTTCTTGGGAGTACACCGGGGTGTGCCTTTTTTTAGTATCTATCGTACCTTCGACACCCAGACTTGTAGCATTTATGATGCAGAGCCCTTTTTTGGTGCAAGCCCGACTCCTGGTCCTAATAGCGGTGGTCCAAGTGGACATTTTGAAAAGTTTGGGAGCACTCGCCTTTGGTGGAAGCTCTTTGATATGTAACTTTGTGGAATGAGAGCTTTTCTTTGACATTTCATTTATTTGTGGTATTTTGGCTAGCTCCAGTGCTTTTACCAAGAGTTGGCGCACACTGATCAACATTTTTTATTTCACACCCTGACACTTAGGTCAATGTCAAGAGATTAGTATAAGAACCAAGTTCTCATACTGGCTAAAAAATGCTGACACTCAGGTTTCATGAAGCTTTCAAATATTTTATCCCATCCTCGAGCATCATTAGATCAAATCCAAACTTGAATTCCTCATCCCAATCCCTCAGGTGAAAAATCAACCTATCTCATCGAAACTGCAGTCGTGCATGTGATGTGCTAATCATATTTTTTATGTCTGAGACTAAGCATGGAATATAGCATGCAAATCTAGAAACCTAGGGAAATGTGGGTGATTAAGTCTATGACCCTGATGGCTAAGGCTGGTTAACCTAAAATCTCAAAGACCTCATAAAACTAAGTTTCCTTGATCATTTTAGATCCTGAGTGGAAGTGTGAAAGTAGAGGATTAATCCAGCTCCTTCATTCGAAAACAAGATTTCTTTTTTTCTTTTTTTTAGCTTCAAGAGATAATAGGACTGCCTAAACTCAATTAAGCATCTGAATTCAGCCAGTATGGATGCAAGTACAGGCCGAAGCCCGTTGCTTGAGGATGGGGCCTTGCGCGATGTCCTCTAAACCATCCAATCTGCTAAGGGTGAACCCTCACTGAACGTGGCTACTTAATTGGGATTAGTAGTCACTAATGGCTCCTAAAGGATTTTTGGGGTTTTTCTCATTTTTATGGATTTTAATAGAAGGTTAAAATACAGGTTAGACTCAACTTTCCTTGAAAAAGAGAGAAAATTTTCAAAACCATGTCACACGAATAAAAAGTTTTCAAAAGATTTTCAAAAGATTTTTTCAAAACAAGGAAAACTCATTTTTCAAATCATTTTTGAAAATATTTTTATAAAAATAGTGTAACATAGTATAGAAAAGCCGTGAAAACGTTTGAGTCCTCTTAGTTCAAAGAATTTTACTTTAGCCCAAAAAGTTTAAAATTTTTCAAATTTTTCAGATTTTTGCTAAAGTAAGTAAGTTATATATACGGTATACCCCCCTATACTTAACTTTACTATGTCCTCATAGCACTAGATGTTACAAGTACATAGGTCCATTTAAATATAAAGGAATATACGGGAGCTAAGAGGGGCTCCCCCTATACTTAGGTTAGAAATAACCTAAGTATAAAGGCAAGGAAAGGAGAGTAGACAAAATCATGGGGGCTCGGGTCCCCCCTATACCTAGGCTGAGATTATCCTAAGTATGAAGATGGAGATTTGATGTTGGGAGGTACCCAAGGTGAACGAAGAAGATGGATGAATTTACAAGTGATCGGATGAATCTGCGGAGATGAATGGAGTGTTTAAGGATCTGGGGAGTGTATGTAAGCAAACATGACTCAATCAAGCAAGCAAGACCCTCAATTTCACCAACTCACACATGAAACCCACCGAGGTCGGTTTATTATCTTGTCGGTTTTATTGGTGATAAAACACTTGATGTTTAGGCGGAGAAAAATGTTAAGTGAAAATTAATGCGTAAACGAGGGTGTTGCTCTCCCAAAACCAAAATTTTACTCCATTTTAGGTTGACTTGCAATTACAGTCACAATTTTTCTTAAGGTTGTCATTGATTAATGTGAGCACATAAACCAAGCATTCATCGTCTACCGTTCATTCCCGTTTTCCATTAATCCTAGGTGATCAAACTAGGAAGGGAAACTGAGAAAAACCATGTATTCGATAAAAATCGTGATCTAGGCTAAGCGATAGAACATGCAGTGACTTGGCGAAAATCCATGAAAAACTTGGGCTGTTTTGAAAATCAAAATCAAAATGTATGCAAGTCGATCAAAAAGTCGTACCTAACATGCTTCTATTAACGGGGAAAAATTTCTTTTAAATTTGACTAAGTGAAGCGATGCTACGTGCGTCTTGAATTAAGGTGTGTCCAGCCTACAAGCAAGCACATAAAAATGCGAATTTTAAACTTAGCTTGAAGAGCCGCATGCCTAGTCCTAGGTCGACACTCAAGTGGGGACGATCCCCACACAACCACATTCGTTCGATTACATTCGCGAGTCTTCGATCGAAAACCGTTGTAAAAGACGAATTATTACAAGATAACATGACATGCAAAAATGACATTTTTTTTCTTTCTTCTCGACGTGCGTGCTTCTGCGGCTCCTCACAGCGGGAAGCGCCAGCTCCTCACCTCCTTGAATCATCAAGGGCCCTACCACAAAAATAATGGTTAGAGATCGATAGAGAAGAATATTTTACGATGCAAGACAAATTGACAAATTTACCTATATAAAATAAACACTAAATTAAATAAACAAAAATCCAAAAATACAAGAAATGAGTCGTGTTCCCCAGCAACAGCGCCATTTGATGAGCAGCGAAATCATCCCTTTAATAGTGTGAAATTAACACTTGATAATGTCATCGCAGTCGGGCCAAATTGTGTCATCAAAGACCATCTCATTTAAATATAAAAATCAAAATAAGATTGTCGTATTTATTTTAGTTTACTTGGCAAGAAACCAAGGTCGAACTCAGGGACACAAGCCTCTCTCGTATTATCCAGATTTTTATCTATTTAATTAAGTGTTGAATTAAAGGATCATATAGGCCAAAGTATGCATGAAGGACAAGACAATGCATTAAAACAAAAGTAAGCATGCATTTTTTTACTTTTAATTTTATCATGCAAGTAAATACGATAAAATGCAAAGCAAACAGGCCCTTGATTAAAAATCACGAGCGACTTAAACCATTAGTTGATTTCCAACTTAAATCAAGCAATAACTCATTTGACATATACTGCAAGGTTTGTCAGTAAGGCATAAAAGACACTTGAGCTGTTTAAAGAAATACATTGAGATCATAGTGTCAAAACAGGAGAACAAATATGCCATTAAAAAGTACGTCAAAGAAGGCTTTAAAATGAAACTCAAATCAACCCAAACTGAGTTACGAAGCTTAAGATATGCAAGAAAGAGAGCACGGGCATAACTGAAAAGAAACATGAAAAGATAAATACAAATCAGTCCCTGGGAGGGACTAAAGTGAAATTAAAATAAAGTGCAATGCCTTCCCTGTAAAAGTTCCACACGTGCGGGGCCTATCTGCAATTATTAAAACCCGTGAGGGTTTAAATGTAAATAACCCCAGGCGTGCATGGTTAGCACATGACTTCAGTACCGATCTGTAATTTTGAAGAAGACGGTGGGTGTCTCTGCAATTTACCCAGATGGCACGTGCTATGCACGCGCCATCCAGGCTCAGAGGACGGAAGAGGCTCGGCGGAGGCTTGGCGTAGGATTGGGAGCTTCGGCTCGATTCGGAGGCACCCAAAGCTCCAGAAGACTCTGTGTAGGTTCGGGACGCCCGAACCTCCTAATCTGGCGCTGAGGCTCGAAGTTGACTCAATGTTGGCACGTGGCTGATTGGAGGCTGTTGGATCGTGAGGATCCAACGGTCACTGGAGATAGCGCTTATGGCTGACGTGGATTCATCTGGATTGTTGGATGATCCCTTGGAGAGGGTCATCCAACGGCGACTGCTCCTCTCCTCCTCCTCTTTAGCTGGCGGCGTATTCAGAGCTCCGGTGAAGGAGCTCCTCCTCCGCTGCTCCTTCTCGGACATGACAGACCTCCTCAGAGCTCCTTGGACTGTCGTCGAGGTAGCTGGGAGCTCAGGGAAGGTTCAGGACATCTAGAGCGGTCCATCGGAGCTCGGGTGACTGCTGCGACATTGACGAAGTGGGCTCCGATTGTGCTCCGGCCAATGAAAAAATCGATGTCCTGCATAGTTAGCATATGATCGAAGCAAAAAGGGCGTGTGTGTGTGTGTGTGTGTGTGTGAATGAAGTGGGAGCTCGGCGAGCGAAGAAGGCAGGAGCTCGGAGCTCCTCCGCCGTGGAAGGCAGAGGAAGTGGTTCGGCAGTGATCTAGGGTCTAGAGGAAGAAGAGGGAGATCGAGAAGCGGCGAGTGAACGGGGGGTGCTTGGCGGAGCTCTAGGAGCGATCAATGGAAGAGGGGATTGACTGAAGCGACCTATATAATTAAGTAAAAACTAGAAGAAAACACAGATGAGATCGGAGAGGATTACCTGGTCGGGAATGAAGGCTGCGGCTTGTGCGCGAGCTCCGAGGAGGAGCCCTGGTCTTCGATGGACCTCGTCAGCCCTTTGGGGCAGCTCGGGCAGACGCGAGGCGCCACGACACCACCGTGCTTAGCGGTGGGTCAACACCGGAGGGAACGGTCGTCTTCGCTCGATCCTCGCTCCTCCCCCTGTCACATGGAAGAGGAGGAGGGTTGGGCCTCCCCTCGTATAAAGGTGGACGAGGGAAATGGGTGGAGGGGAGGGCGTATTTGAAAGGTGGAGGTCGGTGGTTCAGGTGGTGACCGTGGAGGTTTGAGTGGGGAATATGGGGCGACTGAGAGTGGATCGACATTAGTGGAGACATGCGCGAGGATCATGGATGAATGAGCTCGGTCGTGGAGTGGTTAGAGAGTGGAGGGAATGGCCGGAGATGCGGGAAAAATGGAAAGGGCGAGGATGGTTTACGAGCTGGAGATCATGGAGAGAGAGGGGCGATGTGAGGTTGACGATGAAGCCCAGCCGTTGGATCTGGATATCCAACGGCCTGGATCGAGGCGCTAAGGAGCGGGTACAATTTGATCCAGGCAAAGCAATCGAAGGTCGGTGAATGCGTCACGTGTTGCTCTGGAAGCGAAGCACGGGCGGACGGTTTGGATGTGATCCAGACTTTGATCGAATGGCTGAGGCGCGCGATATGAAGAAGCGGTCGTGATGGAAAGGCAGGGGTGCGATCGAATGGATTTCAAAGCGCCACGTGGTGAGCTGTGGGCTTGGCGCTGACATGCGGTGCCGATGAGAGATAGGGAAAGATCAGACGGCGGTTATATCCAGGCAGTGTGGAGAGTTTGGAGCCGTTGGATCAGAGGAAGATCCAACGGCCCAGAGCGCGGGTGGATGCTGCAAAGATAAGCGGACACGTGGCTCACTGATAACACGGTTTTTGCAAGGGTCTAAATAGTCCACACAAGGCGGGACCACAATGTCGCTGCGGCGACCGCTCACAAAACCCGTATTGATCAACAATGAACCCACAATATATAAATCAAGCAATGAGAAACAAATGTGGAGTCAAATTTATTATAACTCTACAAATATGTGTATAGTGTGCAAGTGTGTAGAGTGTCGAACATAGGGAACAAGCAGGATAGAACAAGCAAAGATGCACAAAATGTGGTTGTGAATATTTATCTGAATGTGCTATTTTTTGTGGATTTAGATTTTTTATATTTTTTATTTATTTTTAATTTTTGATTTTGTATTTTCTTTTTATATTTTGTCTTTTTTCTTGTTTTTATAAATAGACTATATATGCAATATAAGAAAAAGAGGACTAGAGTATTTATAAAAGTAGGTAAAAATAGTCAAAAAGTAGGGAATGAAATATTTTTGGTCTTTTTATATTTTTCTACTGTTTTTGTGATTTTTGGGTATTTTTCAGAATATTTTTGGTATTTTTAAAGGTGAAAATACAAGAAAATAGTGAATAAAGGTGCTGGCCGAAATCAAAATGGAAATGAAAAATAGCAACCACTAACAAAATTTTCCCAAATTAATTTTAAAATAAAGACAATAAAATAGAGAAATTAATTTTAATTTTAACATTTTTCCAAATTAATTTTCCCAAATTTTTAGGATTTTTCTATGATTTTTTAGATTATTATGAAGTTTTTAGATGTTTTCTAATTTTTAAGGTTTTTGTTTTGAAATTTTTATTGATTCTCGGACTGACACTAAAACACAATAAAATATACCTTAGGTAATTTTTTTTGGAATTTTTCAAGGTGTTTTAATATTTTTCTGGTATTTTCTAATGCAAATAGTACTGAAAATGCATGTTTTTTATTTTTAATAAATATGAAAATGCAATGAAAATGCAATGCAAAAATATGGCGTTAAACTACAATGAAACAGGAGCCTATGATATTTTTTGATAATTTTTCGAGTTAAAGTGATGCATGAAATAAATGCAAACATCCAAGCAAAAATGCAATACTAGCAAGGGCATAAATGTAAATCCACAAAAGTTCAAGGGCCTGCTTGCAATTTTTCCAAAAATATATAACGTTAAATACAATTTTCTGGACTCAAACTAAATACCCAATCCCGGAGGAGGTTCGATGCAAAATGTCCAACTCACGCGCACTGGGCACGTGACCTGGCAGGGGTATTTTTGCAATTTTACAAAGTTCCAGGGGCTCAGATGCAATTTTACCAAAATATTACAACTTAATTAAAAAGTGCATGGACTGAAACGAAATAAACAAACCCCCAGGGGGTCCTGTGCAAAATACCCAGCCCCCTCATGCGCACGGGCACGTGAGGTGACGTGGATAGGACCTAAGTGCAATATGGGAACTACGGGGGTCTGGATGTAAATATTACAGAAATATTTAAACTACAACTAAAAGTTTATAGACTGAAATAAAATACAAAAAATGGTGAGGGTGGAAGTGCAAAATACCCACGCCTAATATCCTCGTGCGCGATCGAACGGCGGAGGGTCGCTCACTTTTCCACGTGGCGCGCGCACAACGCGCGATGACGGTTCGACGATGGTCGGCTGAGATCAGATCTGGCGAAGGGATCGACGGTCGATGCGAGCCCAGATCGGACGGTTGACGATCAAACTGGAGCGGGCCTCGGATTGGACGGTGGAGAAGCAAAGAGGAAGAACGGGGAAGAACACCAGTGAGGCAAACTTCCCCGAGCTCGATCTCGGGCCTCCGACGGTCTGGAAGCGTGCAAAATGGTCCGGCGTGCTCCTGGGAGGTCCCTCTACGTGCTGGGGTGCTCAACTTCGTTGGAGAAGCACTGTGGTGCTGGTGCGATGGCGGCGGAGCTTCGAGCTCCAGGAATCTCTGGCGATGCTCCAAAATGAGTCCCTAGGGGCTTTGACTGTGCGTTGACCTACAAAAAGGGGTGAGAGGGTCCAAGGCAAACTGCATGGACCCCGCTGAGGTGGAATGAAAGGCGGAGATGGGCTATGGAAGGTGGAGGATCTTCGGCCGGCGGTGCGCGCCGGCGATGGAGAGCAATTGGTCGGGATGGTGATCGGCGAAGGGATCTAAGGGTGCTAAACTACTCCTAGGACTACGGGGAATAAAGATAAGCGAAAAGGGGAGAGGAGAGGGGTATACCTCGATGGCTGGGACCAGAGGTGGAGAACCTCGACGCCGGAGGTCGACGGAGGTGGTGGAGCCGCCTTGGCCCTTCCTCGACCCGCCCGAAGCCTGGAATGGGGAGCTGTCACCTCCCTCTATCTCTGGAGCACACTAGGTGGGGAGAAAGCGGCACGCAAGGGGTTCAAACTTGAGCTTGAAGGTGGCAGGTCCATTAAGTAGAAGGTGATGGCGTCTTCTTCAAGCGAGGGCCACACGCGCATCATGAGGGTTTTGCGTGATCTGAAGGCACGGCGTGGGAGAGTGATGATCATGGAAGAATTCCCAAGAAGGAGTCCAGGGAAGACGATGCAAGAATCGGGCTCGGAAATTGGGCGAAATCGGGTTCGAATCGAGCTGTCAGACGGTGATAGACCTCGGTCAGGGAGTTGACCGAGGTCAACAAGCGACCGCACCTGGTTGGTCCACGTAGACCAACCAGGAAATTCGAAGCTGAAATTATTTGTAAAATCGAAATAAAATAGTAAATGAATTTATTAAATTTAGGTTATAAAATAAAAAATGTTTCTTATCTTATAAAGAATTTTATGGTGATTTTTATTTATTTTTATAAGGTGTTTAATTACAAATTACCTTTTATGCCTTCTATAGGTATATATATCTATATATTTTATTATTTTATTTATTTTATGTATTTAATTTATTTATTTTTATTTATTATTTTATGAATTTATAAAATATTTTTATACACTTGAATGTATTTTTATTTTATTTTATGAAGTATTTTGTACACTTAATAAAATAGAAAAAGTAATTATATATGTATATATATAGGTAATATACCTAGGTGTAGTATATACAGGTATTTTATTTTGTATTTTATTGAGGTTTTTATTTCTGTTTTAATGTACATATATACTATAAATAATATTTACAAAATTATAAAAATATAGAATTATAGAAATAATGAATAAATAATAAAATGAATATTTTAATATGTACAAGTATACAATAGGGGTCCAAAACTCAACTTTCAAACTGTAACTCCGAAAAATACGAAACCACCTTCATTAAATAGTTTATTTTAACTATATACAATTAAAGGTAAGTCTGGTACAATTCGAGTTCTTATTTGCAAGATACAGGTCTGGGAAGTTGGAGTTCTGGAATCTTATTCAGACCATAACCTTTTATCTGTACATTATTTTCCAGTGAAATCAATTTTGTATTTTTCTATATGAAATTATCTACAAGTTTCATGTACAAAGTTTCTTTATTTGAAGTATAAAAAGTGGAATCAAAAATAGGCCCCAAAATGAATAAAGAATGAATTAAAAACGAAGGTATTTGTGTTGCATTTTTGACCCTTATCTCCCCCTACTTTATTCCTTGTCGACCTATTCATCGAGATGCCTTGGTCTCGGGGTTTCGGGTCATAAAATATTTAAAATATTTTATTCTTTTTCTTTTCTTTTATTTATTCTATAATTTGGGCTTTAATTATAGTATTTTATACACTATTTACATGCACATGCATGGATGCTAAGATGATGGAATTAAGGGTATTTACACGCATTTGCTAGGGTTTTTGATGCAAAATGATAGAATAAAGATGATGAAATGTGGATCCATCATCCCCCTATACTTTACCTTTGCTAGTCCCTAGCAAACACTTATGCAATAAGTGCAGAAAGAAAAAGAAAGAAAAGAAAAAGAAGAAAGATGGATTAAATTTGATTATCAAACTTGTCTTCACAAAATCAAAGTTTGGAGCTTA
This sequence comes from Ottelia alismoides, assembly GCA_037367405.1. Classification (NCBI taxonomy): domain Eukaryota; kingdom Viridiplantae; phylum Streptophyta; class Magnoliopsida; order Alismatales; family Hydrocharitaceae; genus Ottelia; species Ottelia alismoides. Next base: position 142,417 of record JAZKJV010001984.1, read on the forward strand.
AGTTAGACCTTTGAAATTTTAGTGCGGGCGGAACCTTAGCGAGAACCGGATTTGAAATACGACAGTCCCTGAGAATCCCAAAACTCTGCTCAAGTCTCCTCAATAGCCAGGTCAGAAATACCTCAACTCATACGCAAACCCTTACGATTATGAATCTGACTCGTACAGTGTAAGTGATGGTGGCTCTCCCCAACTGAAATGAAGAGATTGACTTCTCCAATATGACAACCTAATGATTCCCCAATCCAACAACCCATCCCTCAATGAGCAGGGTATTCCCTTCTAAGTTCAAGTGGCAACCAGCTCAAGAAGAGGAGGTGAAGAGAAGAATGGATGGTAGCCAGTGTAGCTACCTATCCTAGGATGCAAGACCAGTGTAATCAAGTCATCCAGCTGCAGGCTCACATGATTTGACTTTGAAGCTCAAGCTTGCTTATTGACTTTACACATATGTACACTCCGGCAGGCATTTTTATTTTTGTACAGGCCTGTCCACTTTTTTGGAGTTTTTGCTTTTTTTGCATTTTTTTAATATTATATACAACAGCATTTACATAGGGAGTTTTTCCTCTTGAGCCAGTAGACTATCCCTCTTTTGAAGCTTTATTGCAACCCACAATCTCCTATCCTCGAAACTCATCATCATTGGACGGGTTGGGGCGCACTTCCCTCCCTATAGGAGGACAAGTGTTTCCACCTGTGTGAGTCTCATACCGGAAAATCCAGCCCCCTCACCACTCCAACTGAGTTGAACCATGTGAAAGGTGCAGGTGTCCAAGTTGGGTCATTATCAACAAGAGTCGTGCGTGTGCTCCGAAATACTCTACTGAGGCAGTCAAGAATCCATTGAACCGAGTCTCATGATCCTCAAAGAATTAAGTCAACTAGACCCGAAGTACCTCAATCCCAGTTCCTATAAGTTCACGTTAATTAGGTAGATTTAAGGTCCAACCAAGCTCCAATCTTCGGATTTTACTTAGACTCGTTCAACTATCAAACTCAATCCGAAAAATGTGAATGCCATGCAATGCTATGCAGAATGCAGAAAACATTTTTGTGATGCAATTTTCAAAGATTTTGAACTTTTTATGGGTTTTTGAAAAGATGATGCATATGCAATTTTTTTAGATTTTTCAAAAAGATTTTTTCAAATGTTTTTTTTGGATTTTAATTTTGCAAATGTTTTTGGGATTTTTGAAAACAAAAGATTTTGGCAAAAAACTAGGTACAAATATTTACACGGGAGTGCTTCTTATATATACAAGAGGTGGATTTTAAGAATTTACAAGGGTAAGTGATCAATTTCATAAGTATATACATAGAGAATTTTTAGATGAGATGTATGTATTCCTCAAACTTATTTGAAAAAGGTTTTCCAAACAAATTTGAAAACTATAGTCTAAAATAGTTTTTACAAACAATTTTACACACATGTACACACATTTGAAAATCATTTCGCAATGGTTTTCCAAACAGTATATATAGATTTTTCACATATTTTTGCAACCATTTTTCAAACCATTTGCAAATCATTTTTCAAACTTTTTTATTTCACACAAAGAAAATATTTTTACAATCAAAATGTTTTGACAAAGTTGAAAACATGTACAAAACATTTTCCAAATAGTTTTCAAAAGATTTTTCATATAGATTTTCAAACTATTTTTCAAACATTTTGCAGAGAATATTTTCACCTGATTTATTAATCAGTACATACAAAAAGAATCTAAGGAATATAAACATCTTTTTAATGAATTTTAATACATAAAATACAAAAAATACGAGTTATGGCTAAAGTATATACACAGTATATACGACCCCCCTATACTTAGCTTGAGCTATGTCCTCATAGATCGGAGAGAAAAGAGAAGACATAGCTCGTACTAGGTATAGAAAAGTCTAAAGAATGAATAAACGAATGAATGAGAAGTTGACCATCCCCCTATACTTAGGATCAAATAATCCTAAGTATAGCATATTGTATACAAAGCAGGGAGGGTCAAGGGTGGGAATGAACAGATCGTACTCAGACTATCTCCCCCTATACTTAGGGTAAGATATCCCTAAGTATAGAGAGGAAGAGGAGACAGTGGAGAGGATCAAAGAATAGAAGAAACTCGGGGTGCACACCCCATATACTTAGAACAAAGTACGTCCTAAGTATAGCAAAATCATAAGATGACGATGGAGTGTGAACCATAAAGAATGAGTGATCGATGTACAGATGAATATATATATATATATACAATGTCGAATCTCAGTGATAATCATGTATGAGATGTTGAAGGTGTGAGTCAAAGAAACATCTCATACCAGAAGGATGGGGGCAACGTCAATCGTCGGTGGATCATGATCTAGATATGGTTTCAAGCGCTGACCATTGACTCTAAAGGTGGAAGATGATGATGGTTCGGATATATCAATGCTGCCATTATCATGCACCTTCTGGACCACATATGGTCCTTTCCATTTGCTTTATAGTTTCCCTGGGAATAATTTCAACCTAGCATCAAATAACCATACTTGTTGTTCTGGCTCAAATTATTTATGGCTGATTCGGGAATCGTGCCATACTTTTACTTTCTCTTTATACTGTAGGCCACTTGAGAAGGTTGTATCTCTTAATTCTTACAGGGTTGCCAACTCTGCCTTCCTTTGATCTCCTACACTCTTGGGATCCAATAATAGCTCTGTAACTGCCCAAAGTGACTTATGCTTTATCTCCACTGGTAGATGGCATGACTTACCATAGACGAGACGAAAGGGAGATGTCCCTAATGGTGTCTTGAAGGAAGTCCGATAAGCCCACAAGACTGAGTCCAAAAGTTGTGACCAATCCTTTCGGTCTGGGCGGACTACCTTCTGCAAAATTTTCTTAATCTCCCTATACGATACTTCAGCAAGACCATTAGTCTGAGGGTGATACGGTGTGGCAACACGATGGTCAATATTGAACTCGTCTGTAAGGGTCCTGACCTTGTCGTTAATAAAGTGAGACCCCCCATCTGAAATCAAGACTCTAGGCACCCCGAACCGTGAAATAATTTTTTTCCTCAAGAAATGACATACGATTTTAGCATTTGCGGCTCGGGCGGGGATTGCCTCAACCCAACGACTCACATAATTTACAGCGAGCAAAATGTACTCAAATCCCTGACTCTTAGGAAATGGGCCCATGAAATCAATTCCCCATGCATAAAAAACCTCACAAAAGTGAATGGGCTGCATGGGCATCATGTCTCTCTGTCCGCAAGTACCCATCTTCTGATAGTCAGTACACCTTCTCACGAACTCATCAAAATCCTTGAAAAGGGTAGGCCACCAAAGGCCGGATTGGAGCACCTTCTGTGTTGTCCGTCTCCCAGAATGATGTCCTCCTACCTCAAGCTTGTGGCAGTAGGTGAGGATGCTATGTTGCTCATCTTGAGGAATGCACCGTCTCCAGATATTGTCCCCTCTCTCATGATAAAGGACGGGATCCTCCCAATGGTACGATTTGGCCTTCGCAAGGAAGGTCTCAAGCCGCTGTCTGGGCCAACCTTGTGGAATGGATTTGGCAACAAGGTAATTCACAATGTCGTCATACCATGGAAGAGAGGTGATAGCGAGGATCACCTCATCTGGAAAAGTCTCAGTGATAGGTGCTATGGGCTCAGATTCCTCAAGGTTCTCTAGGCGGGAGAGGTGATCTGTCACAACATTCTTAACTCCAGGCTTATCCTTAATCTCAATATCAAATTCCTGGAGGAGAAGGATCCATCTGGTTAACCTGGCCTTGGCATCCTTCTTCAACATTAGGTACCGAATGGCAGTATGATCTGTAAAGATTGTCACTATAGATCCAAGAATGTAAGATCTGTACTTATCCAAAGCAAAGACTACCGCTAGCATTTCTTTCTCAGTCACTGTATAGTTCCTCTGAGCTGCATCCAAAGTCCGGCTAGCGTAGTGTATGGCATAGGGTAATCCATCCCTCCTCTGTCCAAGCACAGCCCCAATGGCATAATCTGAAGCATCCGTCATGATCTCAAATGGGAGAGACCAATCGGGTGGCTGAAGGACATGAGCCTCGACAACTAAATTCTTGAGAGTCTCGAAGGACTTAAGACACTTATCATCTACAAGGAACTCGGTGTCTTTAGTCAATAAATCCATCAGCGGTCAGGCAATTCGACTGAAGTCCTGAATGAACCGTCGGTAGAAACCGACATGCCCTTGAAAAGACCGCAGTTGTTTCAGATTGGACGGTGGATTGAGTTTTCTAATGATATCCACCTTGGCCGGATCAACCTCCATTCCCCTGTTGGAGATGATGTGACCAAGGACCGTCCCCTGAGTCACCATGAAGTGACTCTTCTCCCAAGATAATACAAGGTTTACTTCTATGCAGCATTGAAGCACTCGGTCTAGGCAGTCAAGACAAGCATCAAACCCGTCGCCATAGATCTAGAAGTCATCCATGAAGACCTCCAAACAGTCACCTATCATGTCCGAAAAGATGGACAACATGCACCTTTGGAATGTCGCAGGGGCGTTACATAGACCAAAGGGCATCCGTCTGAAAGCATATGTCCCAAATGTACAGGTGAACATCGTTTCATCATGGTCTTCGGGTGCAATAGTCACTTGGTTGTATCCGGAGTACCCGTCAAGAAAACAGTAATGACTCTTCCCGGCTAGCCTCTCAATAATCTGATCAATAAATGGTAGCGGAAAGTGATCCTTCTTGGTGACCTCATTCAATCGTCTGTAGTCCACACAGACCCTCCAAGAAGTGGGTACCCGGGTGGCGATCTCTTCTCCAGACTCATTCACGACTGTAGTGATACCCGTCTTCTCGGGCACCACATGTAAAGGACTGACCCACTTGGAGTCGAAGATGGGGTAGTGTTGAACCCAGAAAATCGAGGGTCGTACGGTTTCACAAGGCGAAACCGCAGTCGATGCGGTGACCGCTCGAAAATCCCGATTCAAACAACAATTAACCCACGACAATCAAGTAAAGAAGTGAAAGTGTGTGGAGTTAAAATTTATTATAACTCTATAACAAGATGTGTATAGTTCAAGTATGTGTAGAGGTCGAACACAGGGAGCAGACAGGTAGAACGGGGCACAAGTGCACAAAATGTGTGAATGTGATCAAGTGGCTACTAAGCTATTTTTTGTGGGTTTTTAATTTTATATTTTTTAATTTAATTTTTAATTTTATAATTTTGTATTTTGATTTTTAATTTTCTGATTTTTATAATTTTATATTTTATGTTTTTATATTTTCTTTTTCTTTTAATAAATAGATATAGCTACATAAAGAATGTATATATAAGAGAGGGGAGAGAGGGGTATATATAAATAAGCTAAAAATAGGTAAAATATGGAAAATATAGTGTTTTTGAATTTTTTTTATCTTTTTCTAATGTTTTTGTGATTTTCTAAGATATTTTGCTAATTTTTATATATTTTTAAAGTCAAAAATACTCAATACAATGAGTTTAATAAATATCTGATATTAATTTAGAGGTAAATAATAGTAAACGGTAGCAAAATTCCGCCAAACTATTTTTAATATAAATATAATATAGTAGAGAAAATTAAGAGACAGAAATTATATTTTTGTGATTTTTTATGAATTTTTAATATTTTTATAAAGATTTTTAGTGTTTTATACTTTTTATGGTTTTCTTTTAATATTTTTAGTTGGTTTTTGGACAGAAGTTAAAATATAATAAAATAGACAAAATATGATTTTTTTGGAATTTTTCAAAAGATATTTATATTTTTTATTGATTTTCTAATACAAACAGTGCAAGAAAAGCATGTTTTGGATTTTTAATAAATAATAAAATGCAATAAAATGCCAATGCACAAGTATGGCGTGGAAATATGATGCAACAGGAGCTTAATGCAATTTTTGTGGAATTTTTGGGTTTTTATAAATGCATGAAAGAATTAAAGACAACATAAAGAAAATACATACTGGTAGGGGCATTAATGTAAATATCAGAAAGTTATAGGACCCCTATGCAATTTGCGCACAAAATTTATAACGCAGTAAAATATTTAATGGACCGAATGTAAATTCAACAACCCGCAGGGGTGTCGATGCAAAAAGTCCAACCACGCGCGTAACTAGCACGCGCCTGGCAGGGGCCTAAAGGTGATTATGCAAAAAGTGCGGGAGTCAAGTATAATTATTACAAATGTAATTAAGCGCCGAGGAAAGTTTCAGTACTTAGTACCATATTACAAAAATCGGCGGGAAGAATATGCAAAATACCCGCCTAAGGGCGCTGATGAACGGTGGGATGCGCGTCACTAATACACATGGCAGCCCAGCAAAGCCCGATACTCCTTCGTCCGCAACGGTTAAGATTAGAAGCCTTGAGCAAATCGGACGGCTGGAGTGGCCCTAGATCCGACGACGCCTGGGGCGGCTGCAAGAACAGGATCAATATCAACGGCTGGGAGCGGGTCAGCAAGAATACTCCTCGAACTCGTGCATGGCGAGCTTCAGATCCTCGTTACGCACGTATCCGAGCAGCTGGGACTCAGCCAAGGGTCTCAGCTTGTTCTGCACGTCGCAGCGAAGCTCCCAGCACCACCACGAATGTCCAGAAACCAACGGCGGGCCCCTGGAGCTCGTCGACGTGCTGGTGGTTCTGGAGCTCCTTCCAGATCTCAGACGAGGCGCAGAAGCCCCCTTCAAGTCCTGCAAATGAGAAAGAAACTCGACAGGAAAAGCACGGCAAAGACCTGGCCTTTATTGGCGAGAGATCGGCAACGATGGAAGGTGAAGGTGGTCGCCGGAGCCCAAGAGCTCCGGCGAGTGTTTGATTGAAGGAACTACGCTAATTAGTATGTTTGGCAGCGAACTAAATACACTAAATAAATACCTAACCTAACAGCTAACTAATGGCTGGAAAATAAGACAATGCGACCTCGATTGGCTCAACGGCCAAGAGATGAAACCTCACGGCTACTTGGCCGGAGATGGGGGTGGAAGCTCCTCCCGGCCCTCGCCTTGCCTTGCGCGAAGGAGCTGGAGATCCCCCTGTCACAGGGATCGATCCAGGGCTCCAAAGCAAGCGTTCAACTTGGGTCAAAAGGGTTCAAAGTTTGAAAATGGAGGAGAGGGGGTTTTTGTACAAACGTTGATGGAGCTTCCTTCGAGGTGAGGTCACGGGCGGACGAAGAAGATTTGGGAGGATCTCAGTGGTCGGCGCGAATCATGATAGTACAAGCTACAACTTTCGTGAAGGAAGCGGCGGCAAAGGGTGAAAGATGCACCCTCGAAAAATGGGGGAAAGCGGGGTCAAATCCACTCTGACGCAACTACAGGAGTGGGACCAGGGAGTTGACCTGAGGTCAACTCTTCTGGCCCCCTGGTTGGTCCACGTGGACCAACCAGGAAAAACTCCTGGAAAAAGATTTAAAAAATGATTTAAAAATAATAAATGACGTAATTAATTTTAGGTTACAAAATAAAAAATGTTTCTTATTTTATATAGTATTTTATTACGATTTTTAATTATTTTTATGATATATATTTTTGCAAGTTTACTTTTATACCCTTTATAGGTATATTATTCTATATATGTTATTATTTTATTTTTATTTTGGTGTTTTTAATTTCTTTAATTTTGTTCATTATTTTATAAAATTATAAAATACTTTTATACACATAAATATATTTTTGTTTTATTTTTATGATGTGTTTTGTACACTTATTTAAATAAAAGTATATAAAGTATAGGTATATGTGTGTGTACTTTACCTATGTATTTGGTATATGAATTTTATTTTGTGTTTTCCTCTGAGTTTTATTTTGACTTTAATGTACATAATTATTATACGTAATATTTACAACATTATAAAAATATAAAAATACAAAAATAATGAATAAATAATAAATGGAATATTTTAATATGTACAAGTATACAATAGGGGTCCAAAACTCAACTTTCAAACCGTAGCTCCGCCAAATGCAAAACCAGCGCCATTAAATAGCTTATTTTCTTCTATATACAATTAAAGGTGAGTTTGATGCATTTGGAGTTGTCAATTGTGAGATACGGGTCTGGGAAGTTGGGATTCTGGAATTTTATTCAGACCATAACTTCTTATCTGTACATTATTTTTCAGTGAAATCAATTTTGTATTTTTCTATATAAAATTTTCTACAACTTTCATGTACAAAGTTTCTTTATTTGATGTATAAAAAGTGGAACCAAAAATAGGTCCCAAAATGAATAAAGAATGAATAAAATAACAAGGAATTTGACCCTTATCTCCCCCTACTTTATTCCTTGTCGACCTATTCATCAAGATGCCTAGGTCTCGGGGGTTTCGGGTTATAAAATATTTACAATATTTTATTCTTTTTCTTTTCTTTATTTATTCTATAATTTTGGCTTTAATTACAACATTTTATACACTAATATGATGCACATGCATGAATGCTAAGATGATAATTTTAATGCTATTTACAGGTATTTGCTAGGGTTTTTGATGCCAAAATGATAGAATAAAGATGATGAAATGTGGATTCATCATCCCCCTATACTTTACCTTTGCTAGTCCCTAGCAAACACTTATGCAATAAGTGCAAAAAGAAAAAGAAAGAAAAGAAAAAGAAAAACTTGGATTTTATTTGACTATCAAACTTGTCTTCACAAAATCAAAGTTTGGAGCTTAAGTCGGACCTTTGGAATTTTAGTGCGGTCGGAACCTTAATGAGAACCAAATTTGAAATCCAACAGTCCTTGAGAATCCCAAAACTCTGTCCAAGTCTCCTCAATAGCCAGGTCAGGAATACTTCAACTCATACGCAAACTCTTACGACTATGAATCTGACTCGTACTGTGTAAGTGATATGTAGCTCCCCACCTCAGAAGTAACAAAGAAACAACCTCCCCCAGCCTGGTAACTCTAATGCCTCGGTCTAGCAACTCTTTCCTCGAGAAGCGGGGTATTCCCTTCTAAGTTCAAGTGCAACCGGCTCAAGAAGAGGGGGACTAAGAGGTATAGAATTTTTGGGAGCTCAACCAGTGTAGCTAAGTCTCCCGCTGCAAGCTTCATGAGATGTAACATGGATACCATAAGCTTTTGCTTTATTGGACTATATACACTCCGGTGGGGTTATTAAATTTTCAATCCGACCCACCACTTTTTTGGAGTTTTTTCTTTTCTTTTTTTTTCAATTGCATCTGTACAACATATCTACATGGTGCAGCATATATACAAGAAATTTTCCTCTTGAGCCAGTAGACTATCCCTCTTTTGAAGCTTTATTGCAACCCACGGCTTCTGTCTTTAGCCTTCATCACCACTAGACCAAGTTGAGGTGCACTTCCTTCACTATAAGAAGAAGAGAGGTTCCGCCTAGAAGTGCTACCCTCATATGCTACCCCAAGCCAAAGGAAACTGCCTCCTCACCACCTCATCCGTGGAGAGCTATGTGAAAGGTGCAGGTGTCCAAGTTAGGTCATTATCAACAAGAGTCGTGCGTGTGCTCCGAAATACTCTACTTAGGCAGTCAAGAATCCATTGAACTAAGTCCCGTGATCCTCAAAGAATTAAGTCAACTAGACCCGAAGTACCTCAAACCCAGTTCCTATAAGGTTCCTGTTATTAGGTAGATTTTAAGGTCCAATCAAGCTCCAATCTCCGGATTTTACTTAGACTTGTTCAACTATCAAACTCAATCCGAAAAATGCTCATGTTATGCAATGCTAAGCAGAAAATATTTTTGTGATGCAATTTTCAAAGATTTTGAACTTTTTATGGATTTTTGAAAAGATAATGATGATGCATGCGTATGCAGATGCATTTTTTGTATTTTTCAAAAAGATTTTCAAATGTTTTTTTTGGATTTTAATTTTGCAAATGTTTTTGGGATTTTTGAACACAAAAAATTTTTGGCTGAAAAACTAGGCTAAAAAATATGTACACGGGAGTGCTTCTTATAACTACAAGAAGTGGATTTTAAGAATTTACAAGGGTAAGTGGTCAGTTTTATACATGTATATAGTGGATTTTTAGTGTGATGTATTCCTCAAACTTATTTGACACAGGTTTTTCACACAATTTTTGAAAACTATAGTCCAAAATAATTTTTACAAACATTTTACAAACATGTACACACATTTGAAAATCATTTTGCAAAGGCTTTCGAAACAGTATAGATAGATTTTTCAAAATATTTTTGCAACCATTTTTCAAGCCATTTGCATAACATTTTTTCAAACATTTTATTTCACACAAAGAAAATAAATTTTACAAATCACACATTTTTTTACAAAGGTTGAAAACATGTAACAAAATATTTTCAAAATAGTTTTCAATAGATGTTCACAAAGATTTTCAAACTATTTCTCAAACATTTTGCAAAAAACATTTTCACCTGATTTATGAATCAGTAAATACAAAAAAGAATTTGAGGAATAACCACATCTTTTTATTAAGGATTTTTAAAGAATTTTTAAAGAATTATTAACTGTATTATTTAGAAAATACGAAAGTACGAGTTATGGCTAAAGTATATACATAGTATATACGACCCCCCTATACTTAGCTTAAGCTATGTCCTCATAGATCAGAGAGAAAAGAGAAGACATAACTCGTACTGAGTATAGGAAAATGTAAAGAATAAGAGATGAACAAAAGAATGAGAAGTTGACCGTCCCCCCATACTTAGGATCAAATAATCCTAAGTATAGCAGACTGTACACAAAGCAGGGAGGGTCAAGGGTGGGAATGAACAGATCGTACTCAGACTGTCTCCCCTTATACTTAGGGTAAGATATCCCTAAGTATAGACAAGGAGAGGAGACAATGGAGAGGATCAAAGAATGGAAATACTCGGGGTGCACACCCCTCCTATACTTAGGACAAAGTACGTCCTAAGTATAGAAAACTGTCTACAAGGGGCGACACCTTTTTGATAGATAAAGAGAATAGACAAGGAAAGGAAGAAAAGAAGAAAAGAAGAAAAGAAGAAAAGAGATGAGAATGGAAACGAGATCAGAGGATGTACACACCACCCCCCCTATACTTAGGGTGAAAGATGCCCTAAGTGTAGGCAACGACAAGAGTGATGATACGGAACGATGAAAGAACACTCGGCTCGTCCACCCCCCTATACTTAGGACAAAGTACGTCCTAAGTAAGGCAAAAATGAGAATGGGTGGACGAGCAAAACGGAAGATAGATAGAGATACATGAGAGGATATACAACAGAGATGGATATACACGGGATCAAGAAGGTCGAAAGCGAACCTTCTTGCGGGACCGCTGAGGAATGGATCTGGTATGATGCAGGTCGACATCGGGGTCCACAGTGGACGGAAGCCAATCAGGGTCGACAGAGTGAAGGTCCCCAGGGGCCCTAGGGTGTAAAGGCACAGACGTGTGAGTGGAAGAAGTATGGCTAGGTCCGGCCTTAGGAGTCTCGCTGATATCAAAGTGGAATGGGGCGAACTCATCGTCATCAGGAGCAGTGTACTCGGAGTCGTCCTGCGAGGTGTCATCCGTGTCAAAACCAAAAGGAACAAACTCATCGGTGGAAGTAGTCGAACTCTGTTCGTCCTCTATAATCTCAATCGGATCATCTTTCTCATCAGAAGGCCCGAATTCCCGAATAAAAGCAATCAAATCAAATTCGGCCTTTGGCTCATCAGTATTTCTGTGGACAGGAGCGGACCCATCAGTGGAAGTAGTCAAAACATGTCCGTCCCATCTAGTCTCTACATCAGCCCTCCGCTCAATGGTGTCTATCGTGTAAATCCCGTGGATGTCATCAACACAACGCCAAGTCCCAGAAGAAGGAACGTCGAGGTCCATGCTTTCCGAGTTTTCCTCAACCGGGAGGAATTCTCGGGTCTCGGTGGAATCCAATAGACAACAAAATTCTCTGATAGTATCATCAAGGTCATGGTCCTCGAGGTCAGCCAAGATAGGTGTGGTCACATCAGGTGCAGGTCTCTGGTCAGTAGTGGGTGTGGTGATCAATGGTTTGCTTTCGTCAGCAGGACGGAAACGAATCTCTCCTGATCCGTAATCAATAACGACCCTCGCAGAGGCGAGGAATGGTCGTCCCAGGATGATTGGAGAGTGCTCCCCTATGGAGGTCTCCATGGGCAAAACAACAAAGTCAACATGGTAGCTCGTGCCCTGAATCGAGATGACGACGTTTTCTAGGATACCCTTCGGCCTCTTAATTGATCCATCAGCAAACTGTACGATCATCCTGATTTTCTTGAGAGGCCCTAAGTGAAGAGACTGTACCAGCGAGAAGGGTATGATGCTAATCGAAGCACCGCCGTCTAGGAGAGTGTGATCATATGTGTGGTCAGAGATGGTGCAGCTAATGAAAGGTGTGGCAGTGTTCCTCTTCTTGGGAATGGGACGGTGTGTGATGGCGTGGGCAGTGGCCATGGTCAAGATATGACGCTCAGATCTGCTCCTCCGCTTTCTCTTCTTGGGAAGAGGAGCAGATAAATCGGTCATGGCCTGCTGAAGTGGGGCACGGATGATCTCATGAATGGTGGCCACCACTTCGGGTTCAGTCAATATTTTTTTGAATTTTTGGACTTCCTCCGTACAAGGGAGGAAGTCAGAATCAGCATATACACGAGGCATGCCAAGAGCAGTCTGTACAGCGGCATCCTCGGGGTCAAAGGTGGGACAGGATATGAGAGATTGTGTGGTCAAAGGGTCTGGCAGGTGGATGCTCTCCTCACAGTCTGACTTGATCAAAGGTCTCCCAATCTCTTTTTGTATTTTATAATTTTCTCATTTTTTTGTATTTTTGGCGATTGCAAGCTCTCATGGAAATCCTCAATTGAACCCATATCATCAAATGGTGGAATATCATGGCGCTCTTATTTGTGCTAGGGAGGCGGTCAATCCTCTGTCTCATATGATCCATCATCTGGGTCAAGTGCTCAAGGGTGGATTCCATGAAAGGTGACTCCAACAGCTCGGCCTCGGGTAAATGTGAAGGTGGAGGAGGATAATATACAGGTGGAAGTGGATGTGGGTAGAAATCCGAGTTCTGATACTGCGGCAGAGGCGGATATGTACAAAAATCAGGAGCAAAGTCCTCCTGGAAAAAAGGAGGTGGACCGGCTGGAGTGAACGAGGGATCCGCAGAGTCCGGATAAAATACGCTCCAGGGGTCCATCTCGAAAACAAAAGACAATGATCGGGAGAGCACGATGGTCAAGTCAAGAGAAGTGGGAAGAAAGGCGCAAGTGCGCAGAAGCGATCTAGAACACACACAAAACAATCACAAACAAAAATGAAACAATCAAACCCTCAATTCACCTACTCAACTCGGTAGATACCATAAGAGCGGTCTTTTTATCTTGTCTGTTTTAGAGTTAGGTGAGAAGTCCAAAAGTTGCACAAACACTTAGGGGCTCAATGGGATTTGGGCACTAATCCTTAGTGTGTGCGCGAGCAAGTAAAAGCGAAGACAATGAGGGGATTACTCGCCCCAATACAAGTTTTTCTTTTTTGTGGTTTTTAGGGTCAAGTAATATTAACAGTCCCAATTTTATTGGTTATCACTTTTTTTGGATTTTTAATAAGAAATGCACGAACCTATCGAGGAGTCAATTTTATTTAGCACCTAGGTGATCAAAATCAGAGGTAGTGGAGCGGAAAAGCAATGCAAGCGGCGAAACGATGATGAATGCTAAAGCATAAATGCTCACCTTGCCTCCAGCACTCTACATGCAAGGATGCTCAACAGAATTGAAACCTATCTATATGCAAATGCAAGCCGATGAAATCGCCCTAAGTTTCAGAAATTGCTATTAACGTGAAGCACCACAAGTCGGCCACTTATCTTTAACCTAAGGCCATGTTCGGTTGGGGGGTTACCCCCCACTTTGGGTGGGTGACCTCCCAAAACCCTCCCTTCTAACCCACTAGTGGGGCCCACTCCCTTCCCATCAAAAAAAAATATATATTATACCATCATATCATCTACAAATCATAAAATACTCAACTTCTACTCACTATTCCAAACTTCAATACAATCACATCACAACCACCACCCACTTTTTCAAATTTCAATACAATCATACCATAATAACTACCAACTTTTTCAAATTCCAATACAATCACATCACACAAACCGTCCCAACCCTTAACCCACCAACCAAACACACTCCCAAAAAAACGGGTTATCCACCCCGGGATAACCCGCTAACCGAACAGCCACTAAGAGTCCGGTCTTGGCTTACCCTCCTCTTCTCGACACACTCGAGTTCAGGAGTAGCGCTTGATGGGGCTCGCTCACGGCACACGGGTTAAGAGATAAATGAACAGACTGTTTAAATTTGACTAAGTCCAAACGAGACTATCGCAAGCAATCCTAAAACTAGGGGCTCAATCACACAAAATAAGTAAAACAAAATCAGAAAACAAAAAAAGAAAAAGGCGATGAAAACCGATGAAAAGCCGCGGTGAGCCCCCAAGTGTACAAACACTTGGAAATTGGACCCGAAAGTCCAAGAGTCTGAGTACCTGTATTATTACACAATAGAGTCTCTCTCTCACTGAAATTACACTAATAAATGCAGTAAATAGACTATAATCGTCTTCAAAATCCTCTCCTAGCCTGCCTTCGTGCTAAGTCAAGTCGCCTCACGTGGGTGCACAGGTGCTCATGGAAGCGAGCTCCTCCCTCGATCCGCGTACCTCGTAAGAAGTCAAACAAGAGAGGGGTTTAGACAATTCAAACAAGAAATATGATAAACAAGCAGAAATAAAAAGCCGCGAAAAAGACAAATAATCACAAACACAAAGCAATAACCCGAACTACGCGCTGTTGCTCCCCGGCAATGGTGCCATTTGTTGAACCCAGAAAATCGAGGGTCGTACGGTTTCACAAGGCGAAACCGCAGTCGATGCGGTGACCGCTCGAAAATCCCGATTCAAACAACAATTAACCCATGACAATCAAGTAAAGAAGTGAAAGTGTGTGGAGTTAAAATTTATTATAACTCTACAAGAAGATGTGTATAGCGCAAGTATGTGTAGAGGTCGAACACAGGGAGCAGACAGGTAGAACGGGGCACAAGTGCACAAAATGTGTGAATGTGATCAAGTGGCTACTAAGCTATTTTTTTGTGGGTTTTTAATTTTATATTTTTTTATTTAATTTTTAAATTTATAATTTTGTATTTTGATTTTTAATTTTCTGATTTTTATAATTTTATATTTTATATTTTTATATTTTCCTTTTCTTTTAATAAATAGATATAGCTACATAAAGAATGTATATATATAAGAGAGGGGAGAGAGGGGTATATATAAATAGGCTAAAAATAGGTAAAATATGGAAAATATAGTGTTTTTGAATTTTTTTTATCTTTTTCTAATGTTTTTGTGATTTTCTAAGATATTTTGCTAATTTTTATATATTTTTAAAGTCAAAAATACTCAATATAATGAGTTTAATAAATATCCGATATTAATTTAGAGGTAAATAAAAGTAAACAGTAACAAAATTCCTCCAAACTATTTTTAATATAAATATAATATAGTAGAGAAAATTAAGAGACAGAAATTATATTTTTGTGATTTTTTATGAATTTTCAATATTTTTATAAAGATTTTTGGTGTTTTATAATTTTTATGGTTTTCTTTTAATATTTTTAGTTGTTTTTTGGACAGAAGTTAAAATATAATAAAATAGACAAAATATGATTTTTTTTGGAATTTTTCAAAAGGTATTTATATTTTTTATGGATTTTCTAATACAAACAGTGCAAGAAAAGCATGTTTTGGATTTTTAATAAATAATAAAATGCAATAAAATGCCAATGCACAAGTATGGCGTGGAAATATGATGCAACAGGAGCTTAATGCAATTTTTGTGGAATTTTTGGGTTTTTATAAATGCATGAAAGAATTAAAGACAACATAAAGAAAATACATACTAGCTGGGGCATTCATGTAAATATCAGAAAGTTATAGGGCCCCTATGCAATTTGCACACAAAATTTATAACGCAGTAAAATATTTAATGGACCGAATGTAAATTCAACAACCCGCAGGGGTGTCGATGCAAAAAGTCCAACCACGCGCGTGACTAGCACGCGCTTGGCAGGGGCCTAAAGGTAATTATGCAAAAAGTGCGGGAGTCAAGTATAATTATTACAAAATTAATTAAGCGTCGAGGAAAGTTTCAATACTTAGTACCATATTACAAAAATTGGCGGGAAGAATATGCAAAATACCCGCCTAAGGGCGCTGATGAACGGTGGGATGCGCGTCACTAATACACGTGGTAGCCCAGCAAAGCCCGATACCCCTTCGTCCGC
Organism: Ottelia alismoides; assembly: GCA_037367405.1. Classification (NCBI taxonomy): domain Eukaryota; kingdom Viridiplantae; phylum Streptophyta; class Magnoliopsida; order Alismatales; family Hydrocharitaceae; genus Ottelia; species Ottelia alismoides. Next base: position 158,751 of record JAZKJV010001984.1, read on the forward strand.
AACGGTTAAGATTAGAAGCCTTGAGCAAATCGGACGGCTGGAGTGGCCCTAGATCCGACGACGCCTGGGGCGGCTGCAAGAACAGGATCAATATCAACGGCTGGGAGCGGGTCAGCAAGAATACTCCTCGAACTCGCGCATGGCGAGCTTCAGATCCTCGTTACGCGCGTCTCCGAGCAGCTGGGACTCAGCCAAGGGTCTCAGCTTGTTCTGCACGTCGCAGCGAAGCTCCCAGCACCACCATGAATGTCCAGAAACCAACGGCGGGCCCCTGGAGCTCGTCGATGTGCTGGTGGTTCTGGAGCTCCTTCCAGATCTCAGACGAGGCGCAGAAGCCCCCTTCAAGTCCTGCAAATGAGAAAGAAACTCGACAGGAAAAGCACGGCAAAGACCTGGCCTTTATTGGCGAGAGATCGGCAGCGATGGAAGGTGAAGGTGGTCGCCGGAGCCCAAGAGCTCCGGCGAGTGTTTGATTGAAGGAACTACGCTAATTAGTATGTTTGGCAGCAAACTAAATACACTAAATAAATACCTAACCTAACAGCTAACTAATGGCTAGAAAAATAAGACAATGCGAAATCGATTGGCCCAACGGCCAAGAGATGAAACCTCACGGCTACTTGGCCGGAGATGGGGGTGGAAGCTCCTCCCGGCCCTCGCCTTGCCTTGCGCGAAGGAGCTGGAGATCCCCATGTCACAGGGATCGATCCAGGGCTCCAAAGAAAGCGTTCAACTTGGGTCAGAAGGGTTCAAAGTTTGAAAATGGAGGAGAGGGGGTTTTTGTACAAACGTTGATGGAGCTTCCTTCGAGGTGAGGTCACGGGCGGACGAAGAAGATTTGGGAGGATCTCAGTGGTCGGCGCGAATCCTGGTAGTACAAGCTACAACTTTCGTGAAGGAAGCGGCGGCAAAGGGTGAAAGATGCACCCTCGAAAAATGGGCGAAAGAGGGGTCAAATCCACTCTGACGCAGCTACAGGAGTGGGACCAGGGAGTTGACCCGAGGTCAACTCTTCTGGCCCCCTGGTTGGTCCACATGGACCAACCAGGAAAAACTCCTGGAAAAAGATTTAAAAAATAATTTAAAAATAATAAATGACGTCATTAATTTTAGGTTACAAATAAAAAATGTTTCTTATTTTATATAGTATTTTATTACGATTTTTAATTATTTTTATGATATATATTTTTGCAAGTTTACTTTTATACCCTTTATAGGTATATTATTCTATATATGTTATTATTTTATTTTTATTTTGGTGTTTTTAATTTCTTTAATTTTGTTTATTATTTTATAAAATTATAAAATACTTTTATACACATAAATATATTTTTGTTTTATTTTTATGATGTGTTTTGTACACTTAATTAAATAAAAGTATATAAAGTATAGGTATATGTGTGTGTACTTTACCTATGTATTTGGTATATGAATTTTATTTTGTGTTTTCCTTTGAGTTTTATTTTGATTTTAATGTACATAATTATTATACGTAATATTTACAACATTATAAAAATATAAAAATACAAAAATATTGAATAAATAATAAATGGAATATTTTAATATGTACAAGTATACAATAGGGGTCCAAAACTCAACTTTCAAGCCGTAGCTCCGCCAAATGCGAAACCAGTGCCATTAAATAGATTATTTTCTTCTATATACAATTAAAGGTGAGTTTGATGCATTTGGAGTTGTCAGTTGTGAGATACGGGTCTGGGAAGTTGGGATTCTGGATTTTTATTCAGACCATAACTTTTTATCTGTACATTATTTTTCAGTGAAATCAATTTTTTATTTTTCTATATAAAATTTTCTACAACTTTCATGTACAAAGTTTCTTTATTTGATGTATAAAAAGTGGAACCAAAAATAGGTCCCAAAATGAATAAAGAATGAATAAAATAACAAGGAATTTGACCCTTATCTCCCCCTACTTTATTCCTTGTCGACCTATTCATCAAGATGCCTAGGTCTCGGGGGTTTCGGGTTATAAAATATTTACAATATTTTATTCTTTTTCTTTTCTTTATTTATTCTATAATTTTGGCTTTAATTACAACATTTTATACACTAATATGATGCACATGCATGAATGTTAAGATGATGATTTTAATGCTATTTACAGGTATTTGCTAGGGTTTTTGATGCCAAAATGATAGAATAAAGATGATGAAATGTGGATTCATCAGGTAGATAAAATCGGTGCTCCACCATTTAGATATCTCCTTCATTACTACATCTCGAAGATTCAGGTTCAGCCGTCGCTGGAACTCACGCGAAGGCTTAGCGTCCCCCTCGAGGTATATATGGTGGGAGCACAGGGCCAGACTTATCCCCTTGAGATCGGCCACGCTCCATCCTATTGCCTTGCGGTTTCTTTCAAGAACCTCCATCAGACGAGATTCTTGTTATCCAGTCAAATCTCCTGAGATAATGACTGGGTGCATCTCTGGCTCGCCCGCAAGGAATCTGTATTTGAGCGACTGCGGAAAAGGTTTCAGTTCTGACTTGGTGGGAGCTGGCAATTATGGCTTCTGATATGTTTGCGTGAAAGCAACCAGGTCTGCATGTGAGAACTCTCGCTGTATGTGATCATCTGACGAAGGGAACCCTGTTGGTGTGTCTATCATCTGTGCTGGCTCGCTCTCCCTCCTATCTGTCGGCTCATCTGGAAACAAACATGGCAAATATGTATCAAAGTCCTTCCAATCAAAGTCTGCCTCCGAGGGATCTGAATCAGAACAAACATCAATGTCACCACTCAGTACGCAACTGTCAACCTGTATGGTGTCCTCTACCAAGGGTGTGCTCTCCGAACTCTCGTCTGCCACAAAAGGTGTGTACTCTGAATCTACAGACAAGGTGAGTGCTCGTGCTTCTGGATCTTCCCAAACTGCTTCATTATCGGTCATCACAAAGTCACACTCCTGGTGGACGTCTAACTCGACATCTGTCATCTGCCCTGCATCACTATTCTGATCCGAGCTGGCTGAATCTCTCGCTTTGATCTCGCCGATCGTCTCTATTTGTATACTCTCACCCTCTACGCGAAAGTATACCTTCCCACTATCATGGTCGGATATTGCCTTGGCTGTGGCCAAGAATGGGCGTCCTAGTACGATGGGGGCATCCGTCACCGATTCAGGGATCTCCATGTCCAATACAACAAAGTTCACGGGGAATTTCAAACCCTGAATGGTGGTGACCACGTCTCTCAACAACCCCTTCGGCCTCTTAATCGATTGATCAGCAAACTGAAGGATTGTCCTGCTCCGAAGAAGAGGGCCAAACTCTAATCGGTCGAGTAAGGCTGCCGGAAGGAGGTTGATAGAAGAGTCGATGTCTAATAGAGTACGGTCGAACTGCTGCTCACTAATCTGGCATCTGACATAAGGAGCTCCTGCATCTGGGTGTTTGGTTGGCAGCTGGTTCTGAATGGCACAACATGTGGCACGGGTGAGCACATGGATCTCTCCTCTATTATTCCGCCTCTTCATGCGCACAGTGGTCTTCTCTCTCATATTCTTTTGGAAGAGGGGGGTGTGCTCAAGTGCCTCCTGTAGAGTCAGCTGGATCTGAAATCTGTCTATCATCTGTTGGCTGAACTCTAACTGCTGGGTCTTTTTGGGATTTTCTTTTTTTTTCCCCTTAGTCAAGTTGAGTGCTTGAGGGAAGGGGATAGATGGGCCCTCCTCAGACAGAGGGTTAGGAGAAGGCTTCCGGGCCTGTGAAGGACTAGCATACATGCAATCATCATCATTCATCACCGGTTTTGAATTTTATATTTTTTTATTTATTTTTAATTTTTGATTTTGTATTTTCTTTTTATATTTTATGTCTTTTTTTCTTGTTTTTATAAATAGACTATATGCAATATAAGAAAAAGAGGACTAGAGTATTTATAAAAATAGGTAAAAATAGTCAAAAAGTAGGGAATGAAATGTTTTTGGTCTTTTTATATTTTTCTACTATTTTTGTGATTTTTGGGTATTTTTCAGAATATTTTTGGTATTTTTAAAGGTGAAAATACAAGAAAATAGTGAATAAAGGTGCTGGACGAAATCAAAATGGGAATGAAAAATAGCAAACAGTAACAAAATTTTCCCAAATTAATTTTCAAATAAAGAAAATAAAATAGAGAAACAACATAAATCGAGTTTATATTTTTAGGATTTTTCTACGATTTTTTAGATTTTTATGAAGTTTTTAGGTTTTTTCTAATTTTTAAGGTTTTTGTTTTGAATTTTTTAGTGATTTTTGGGTTGGCACTAAAACACAATAAAATAGACCTTAGGTATTTTTTTTGGAATTTTTCAAGGTGTTTTAATATTTTTCTGGTATTTTATAATGCAAACAGTAATGAAAATACATGTTTTTTATTTTTAATAAATATGAAAATGAATGAAAATGCGATGCAGAAATATGGCGTTAAACTACAATGCAACAGGAGCCTATGATATTTTTTGGTAATTTTTCAAGTTAAAGTGATGCATGAATAAATGCAAACATCCAAGCAAAAATGCAATACTAGCAAGGGTATAAATGTAAATCCACAAAAGTTCAAGGGCCTGCTTGCAATTTTTCCAAAAATATATAACGTTAAATACAATTTCTGGACTCAAACTAAATACCCAAACCCAGAGGAGGTTCGATGCAAAATGTCCAACTCACGCGCACTGGGCATGTGACCTGGTAGGGGTATTTTTGAAATTTTACAAAGTTCCAGGGGCTCAAATGCAATTTTACCAAAATATTACAACTTAGTTAAAAAGTGCATGGACTGAAACGAAATAAACAAACCCCCAGGGGGTCCTGTGCAAAATACCCAGCCCCCTAACGCACACGGGCACATGACGTGACGTGGATAGGACCTAAGTGCAAATATGGGAACTATGGGGGTATGGATGCAAATATTACAGAAATATTTAAACTACAACTAAAAGTTTATGGACTGAAATAAAATACAAAAAATGGTGAGGGTGGAAGTGCAAAATACCCACGCATGCGCGATCGAATGGTGGAGGGCCGCTCACTTATCCACGTGGCGCGCGCACAACGCGCGATGACGGTTCGACGATGGTCGGCTGAGATAAGATCTGGCGAAGGGATCGACGGTCGATGCAGGCCCAGATCGGACGACTGGCGATCAAACTGGAGCGGGCCTCGGATCGGACGGCGGAGAAGCAAAGAGGAAGAACGGGGAAGAACGCCGGCGAGGCGAACTTCCCCGAGTTCGATCTCGGGCCTCCGGCGGTCTCGAAGCGTGCAAAATGGTCCAGCGTGCTCCTGGGAGGTCCCTCTACATGCTGGGGTGCTCAGCTTCATTGGAGAAGCACTGTGGTGCTGGTGCGATGGCGGCGGAGCTTCGAGCTCCAGGAATCTCCGACGATGCTCCAAAATGAGCCCCCAAGGGCTTTGACTGTGCGTTGACATGCAAAAAGGGGTGAGAGGGTCCATGGCAAACTGCATGGACCCTGCGGAGGTGGAACGAACGGCGGAGATGGGCTATGGAAGGTGGAGGATCTTCGGTCGGCGGTGCGCGCCGGCTATGGAGAGCGATTGGTCGGGATGGTGATCGGCGAAGGGATCTAAGGGTGCTAAACTACTCCTAGGACTACGGGGAATAAAGAGAAGCGAAAAGGGGAGAGGAGAGGGGTATACCTCGATGGATGGGACCAGAGGTGGAGAACCTCGACGCCGAAGGTCGGCAGAGGTGGTGGAGCCGCCTTGGCCCTTCCTCGACCCGCCTGAAGCCTGGAATGGGGAGTTGTCACCTCCCTCTATCTCTGGAGCACACTAGGTGGGGAGAAAGTGGCACGCAAGGGGTTCAAACTTGAGCTTGAAGGTGGCGGGTCCATTAAATAGAAGGTGATGGCATCTTCTTCAAGCGAGGGGCATGCGCGCATCATGAGGGTTTTGCGTGATCTGAAGGCACGGCGTGGGAGAGTGATGATCAGGGAAGAAATCCCAAGAAGGAGTCGAGGGAAGACGACGCAAGAATCGGGCTCAGAAATTGGGCGAAATTGGGTTCGAGTCGAACTGTCAGACGGTGACAGACCTCGGTCAGGGAGTTGACCGAGGTCAACAAGCGACCGCACCTGGTTGGTCCACGTGGACCAACAAGGAAATTCGAAGCCGAAATTATTTGTAAAATCGAAATAAAATAATAAATGAATTTATTAATTTTAGGTTATAAAATAAAAAATGTTTCTTATTTTATAAAGAATTTTATGGTGATTTTATTTATTTTTATGAGGTGTTTAATTACAAATTACCTTTTATGCCTTCTAAAGGTATATATATCTATATATTTTATTATTTTATTTCTATTTTGTGTATTTAATTTATTTATTTGTGTTTATTATTTTATGAATTTATAAAATGTTTTTATACACTTGAATGTATTTTTATTTTATTTTTATGAAGTATTTTGTACACTTAATACAATAGAAAAAGTAATTATATAGGTAGGTATATAGGTAATATACCTAGGTGTAGTATATACAGGTATTTTATTTTTATTTTATTGAGGTTTTTTATTTTATTTTAATGTACATATATATTATAAATAATATTTACAAAATTATAAAAATATAGAATTATAGAAATAATGAATAAATAATAAAATGAATATTTTAATCTGTACAAGTATACAATAGGGGTCCAAAACCCAACTTTCAAGCTGTAATTCCGAAAAATACGAAATCACCTTCATTAAATAGTTTATTTTACACTATATACAATTAAAGGTAAACAATTCGAATTTTTATTTGCAAGATACAGGTCTGGGAAGTTGGAGTTCTGGAATCTTATTCAGACCATAGCTTTTTATCTGTACATTATTTTCCAGTGAAATCAATTTTGTATTTTTCTATGTGAAATTATCTACAACTTTCATGTACAAAGTTTCTTTATTTGAAGTATAAAAAGTAGAACCAAAAATAGGCCCCAAAATGAATAAAGAATGAATTAAAAATGAAGGTATTTGTGCTGCATTTTTGGCCCTTATCTCCCCCTACTTTATTCCTTGCCGAACTATTCATCGAGATGCCTAGGTCTCGGGGTTTCGGGTCATAAAATATTTACAATTTTTTTTCTTTTTCTTTTCTTTTATTTATTCTATAATATTGGCTTTAATTACAGTATTTTATACACTATTTACATGCACATGCATGGATGCTAAGATGATGGAATTAAGGGTATTTACACGCATTTGCTAGGGTTTTTGATGCCAAAATGATAGAATAAAGATGATGAAATGTGGCTTCATCACTCACCCAGAACGGGCCACGTGGCCCAATCAGATTATTACAAAAGTAAGGTTTATTTTTAAGGTGATAATGGCCGAATTTGAGAAAACTCAAAACATGAAAGTTGTAGATCTCGATGAGATCTACAAGTTTCATGTTGACCAAAAGTGGAGAAGAGATCATCTGTAGACACCAAATAATTTTAAGGGTATTTTTAAGGCTAAAAATACCACGGATTTTAGTTTTGTGATTTTTTTGTGGTTTTTAATTTATTAGGGACTCTGATAATTACAGGACTTTATCTGGATTTTATTGCAAGAAAACTTAAGCAAGGGGGTTAATAAAGCGGAATTAAGATGATGAAATTGGGGTTCATCAGTGTTACACGTGATATCTAGACCTGGATGCAAATTTGAAGAAGTTGGTGGGCCTCTGTGCAATTTGCTCAGATTTGCACGTGCATGGCACGTGCTCTTCCAGGCTCAGGACGATGCCGAGGCTCGGAGAAGGCTCGGGGATGCTCGGCAGCGGCTCGGTGGTCTGAAGAGGCTTGGGATAGGTTCAGAACCCCCCAAGCCTCGAGCTCTGGTGCCGCGGCTCGGATGTTTTCTGAAGTTGACACGTGGCCGGTCGATAACCGTTAGATCACGAGGATCCAACGGCACTGTTGGATGAACCCCGGGAGGAAGCATCCAATGACGCATGTGCTTTCTTCTTCATCTTCAGCTGGCGGCGGGATCAGGACTCCAGCGTAGTGGCCCCATCTCCGCCGCTTGCTTCTGACGTCGATGAAGCTTGTCGGCTTGTCTTGAATGGTCGATGATGGAGCTCAGGGCTCGGTCGAGTTGCGGCTATAGGTGGCGAAGGCCCTCGTCGCTCCAGTGATGGAGATGGCACTCGCCAAGCCCATTCCCGCGAGGATTCCGATCATTGAGGGGCTAAGTACCTGCATGGTTAGAGACAAAGCCTAAACGAAGGGGAACACGTGTGTGAATGGGATGGAAGCTCTGTGAGCAAAGAAGGCGGGAGCTCAGAGCTCCTCCGCCGTAGAGGGTAGAGAAGTTGGATTACAGGTGATCTGGGATTGTGAAGAGAGAGAGAGAGAGTCCTCGGAAGTGAGCGCGAGGAAGGTGGAGTGTTGGCGAAACTCATGAGGCGAATGGTGGAGGTCGAACAGGGGTGCAAAGACCTAATTAATTAAGCGAAATTAGAATAAAGTTTGGAGGAAGAGTTTAAGGAGCTTACCTGATCAGCAATGGAGGAAGTGGTCTGTGCTTGAGCTCCGAGGGGAGCTCGGTCATCGCTGGACTCCAACGACCCCTCGGAGCAGCTAGGCGAGGCTGGGCCGTCGCGAACCTGGCGATGATTAGCAGGGTTCAACACCGGAGGCAAAATGCCACTGTAGCGCTCGATCGTCCCTCCCCCTACCACGAGGAGGAGGAGAGGAGCTAGGCGATGCCCCGCATAAAGGTAGACCTTTGTGAATGGAGGAGGAGGCGGAGTATTTATCGGGTGAAGATGGCGGTTCTGGTCAAGATGGTAGAGGTTTACGGGGAAGATATGGCATGAGTGGGAGGGCATCGTGGAACGAGTGGACGACCGCGAGGATGCCGGACGATAGATGAACGTCATGGGACAATTAGCGAGAGAGGTGGGCATCGGGAATGATGGAGGAAATGGGAAGGGGGAGGCTGCTGCGCAAGGTGGAGAACGTGGGATTGAGGGTTGACCTGAGGTAGACGAAGATGTCTAAGCCGTTGGATCATGCGATCCAACGGTTGAGAGCAAGGCGCTAAGAGAAGCTACGATTAGGTCAAGGCTGCTCGATCGGATGGCGTACAAGGCGCCACGTGGAGTGATGTGGAAGCAGCGCTAGATTAGGACTACGATCGGGTGATTGGTATTATAGCGGCAGTGGACGGTGGAGATCAAGGCTTCTCAGAAGGTGATCGGGCGGAGGAAACGCGGCCACATGGCGCAAGGAGGGAAAGGCGGGCACGGGTTGATGTGATAAGGCCAGGCGCTTGATCAGACGGTGGTGGATAAAGCGTGTACGTGGAGATCCTCTGGTCGTTGGATCAAGAAGGGATCCAACGGCTGGAGGTGAGGGTGGATGATGCAAGGGCGCCGGGCCACGTGGCTCAACCAGAAAGGGCCACGTGGCCCAATCTGATTATTGCTTTAAATATTTTGATTTTTGAGGGGTTAAATGGCTGAATTTGGAAAAACTCAAAACATGAAAGTTCTAGATCTCAATGATATCTACAAGTTTCATGTTGATCAAAAACAGAGATGAGGTTATTTGAAGATACAAAATATTTTTGAGGGTATTTTTAAGGCTAAAAATACCATGATTTTTAATTTTGCCATTTTTTTGTGATTTTTAATTTATTCAAGACTCTGATAATTACAATACTTTATCTGATTTTTATTGACACATATTTAAGCAAGGAGGTTAAAAATGGAGAATTAAGATGATGAAATCAAGTTTCATCAGGCGGCTACTACCCTTTCCCCATTCCATGAGGAGGCATTTTTGGATCTGAATCTAAGGAGATGAACTCTGTATTGAGATCAAGACTGGGACTGGCTTCTATCTACAATGTAAGAGAATCTTGATCAGATCACTTGAAACTGAATACCATCTAACGTGATGAATATGATATTAGGGTCAATCCCAGGTGGTCATGAATGGAGAAAAATATGTATACTGAAATTGACCTCCATTCGCAACGGGCGGAAGTGGGACAAGAGTGGTGTCGATGTATTAGGAGATAACAGAAAGTGGGAATAAAACTATGAGTATGTAGATTAGTTCGTAAGGTCCGAACTGGATTCCTGAGAATCGTCTCAAATTATTGATGGTGCCAGTCCATGGAATCGATATAGGTCTCGGCAAAGTCCCGAGTAAACCATCCATGGATTGACATCGTGAAGCAAAAGAGGATCGATGCAGGAAAAAGGATACAATGGTTGACGAGGAATAAAAAGGAATGGAAAATAGTAGAAAGGCTCAAAATGAGCAGGGGGTTAAAGAGAAGACACATATGAAAAAATTTACGCAGGTGCGCGGGACTTGATCTTTGAACCGTAATCTCTAGATCCATACAAACACAATACAAAATTGGGTTCACCAACTTAACATGATGTGAAGCCATAAAAGATCAACTATTTTTATCTTTTCATTTTTAGAGTTGGTATTTCAAGCATAGTTTATAACAAGTCCTTAGCACGCTAACCCTGTGGGAGTGAGAGTACTGCCAGAAAAGTATCCCGTACCTGTCCTCCTCCATTGTAACATGTAGTATGCACTTTTTGAGGTCCTTGTAATCCTTCCTGAATCCCTACTCAGCCAAAGAATAAGAGGTAGGAAGCTGATAGGATAAACCACTACTTCGAACCTCACTCGCACGGAATCACCCGTGAGCGTGCAAAGACCTACTCGGATGCAAACCGATCAAACATACACACCCATGAGCGTGTGGCCTAAGCTCGGTACTTCGGTCCAAGTCGATGTTCCACACAAGGCGGGAACACTCTTGCTGATAGGGCCCTACTCGGTCACGTACAATAGAAGCACCAATACTTTTAGAATCCATGCAATACAGTAGGCAGTTACAGACTGGGTTTTGGGCTCTGATCCTTACCGGACGTGCCTCGCTCATGGGAGGGGTTTTGATCCCCTCCTAAGGTACCTGAAAATAATAAGGGGTTTATGAATCCGAGGAAATGAAACCCATTAAAGATTTTAAAAAAGGTTAAAGTTATTTAACAGTCCCCTTATTTTAGAATTTCGATTTTCACTTTTTTGGATATTTTGCGTACAAGCACCTAACGATTTTGTAGAATCTCATTTAAGTCATGGGTTCTCAAAATCATAGGGAGATAGCAAAAAAATCATGCGAGTCGATTCGATGATGGAAATCTCATTATTGAACCTACTGATGCATGTAGAGTTAGAGGACTTACAATGATTCCCAGCTCTCTCTCCATATGGTATGCAAAAAAGAATTTTTAAACCTATCGACATGGCGGTGCAATTGGCAAAATCACCCTAAATAATAGATGTTATTACTCGTGAAGAACCACATATTATTCAGAAATGAGACCAAAAGTTCGATCTTCGATGCCACTCGGTGCCCGCCACAATGGGTCCTGCAGGCACTGTATGCGACCTCTCTCTCGGCACACGGTCTCAAGTCCAAATAATTACAATTATTTATTTGACTAGATCCAAACATAAGAGACTATAGGCCTTATTAGGGCTTGGACCTAATTACTTATTCAAGCAACCTGCAGTCTGGGGGCTCCATGCACATAAAACAAATAAAAAGAAAGGCAGAAAGCTCAAAACATCGAGAAACAAATAAAACGAAGTGGTGAAAATGCGAGAAAACCATGATGAGGTCCTCAAGTGAACAATCACCCGGGCAATGGACCGCGTATATAATAAAATCAAAAATACAAAGTAAAAATAAAATATACAAGATATAGGTAAATATGCCTATAAGTATATCTGTAAATAACAACTTGCAATAAATAACATCATAAAAATAAATATTTATTATTAAATACTACATAAAATAACAAATATTTTTATTCTATATTCTAAATTAATTAATTCATTGGCTATTTTTATTTTACCAATAAATTCCACGTCGGAATTTTCTGGTTGGTCTACATGGACCAAACTGAATCAAACCCTAATTGACCTGGGTCAACTCTTTGACCGAAGTCACCTACCCCCGTTAGACGGAAGACGTACGTCTTCTCCCCTTTTTACTGAGCCTCTAGTCACTCAGATCTAAGTAGATCTTTCACCAAACTCCTCTCTGATCATCCCTAATCCATGCCATACCCTCTAAACTTCTGTACATATCACCTTATTCTAAATCATCGGTCAATAAGGGCCCTCATTGCTTCTATAAGTAAGAAGCTCATTTCCTCTTCTCCTCTTTATCCCTCTTGGAGCTTCTTCCTGTGTCCCGCGTGTATGTCGAAGGTCAGGTAGAGGTGATGATGCTCAGGCAGAGGGCGGCGAGGTGATGATGCTAAAGCAGAGGGCGGCGAATGAGCATCGAATTCTTCGATCCAGAAGGAGTCGAAGTTGAATGGATGGTCAGGGATGTGGATGAATGGTGGGGCTAAACGATGCAATGATCGTGGATGTCAGATATAGGGTGTATCGGAGCTCTAGAGCTTCAGTGAGACCTAAGTCTAAACCTAAGCTAAAATAGTAACTGAAACACAAAATAAAAGGAAGAGGATGAAATCTAAAAAATAAACTACCTAAAAATAAGGAAATGGTACAGCTCGAACATGATGGTGGACCAGGGAGCAGGACGCCGCAGGAGCACCGCATGGACCTCCTCTCTTCCTCCTACGGTGCTCCGAACCTCTGGGAAGGCACCTCTGTTACTGGGTGACTATCGCACACATGGTTGGAGACTCGACAAAACTCGAAGAAGGATAAAAAAGGAAAGGAAGAAATTGGGGTTTTCTTTATAGACAATTTTTTGGCGAATTTCGAGCTGAATTATTGAGAGGTTCAAGGCAGATCGATGAGATTCTATGAAGATGCGAGGATGGAGATTGTAATGTGAACAAGATCTATGAAGGACTCGAGGTGAATGGAGGCACATGACAGCTTGGAAAATTCGAGGAAGTGGGGGTGCTTGAGGCTATGACAGGAGTCAGAGGCAGGGAAGGACAGTTGACCGAGGTCAATAATCCTCGCCTTCTGATTGGTCCACTTCGAACACTACAAGACAAAAGAGTTGGCTTTATTCGAAAATAATCAGTTAAAAATAGTAAATGATTTTATTAAATTTTTATTATAAAAGAAAAAATGATTATTATTTTTTAGTATTTTAATATGATTTTTATTTATTTTTATGAGTCAGATTATTACAAGTTACTTTTTAAAGTGTATTTATAGGTATATTAACTTATGTTTTGCACATTTCATTTTTATTTTGTATTTTTGATTTTATTATTTTATTTTGATATTTCATGTATTTACAATTTATTTTTACATGCACAAAATTTTTTATTGTATTTTTCTGATGTTATTTTTACATGAAATAAATAGGGTATATATTATATAGGTTTAAGTATAGGTATTTCATCTATGTATTTATATATGCTATTTTATTTTTGTGTTTTCTTTATGATTTTATTCTATTCTATATGTACATATATTATACACAATATTTACAAAATTATAAAATATGAAATTGTACAAATAACAATGGTGAATGTATATTTCATCAACTTTATTCTATCATTTTGGCCTTAAAAATCGGATCTAATGCATGTATATAGCATTATTTTGTACAACTTAGCATCCATTATTTGTCTCACTTATTTGCATAAAATACAGTCTTTAATGCTAAAATTATAGAATAAAGGAAAGAAAATAAAAACAAGAAAATATCAAAGGTATTTTATGACCCTAAACCCCGAGACCAAGTCAAGAATTTATTTGATCGACAAGAAATAAAGTAGGGGACATAATGACCAAAAATACAATAAAAAGTCTATTTACTTATTCATCAATAAAGAATTTTTGGAACCTATTTTACTTCTATCATTTATACCTCAAATAAAGAAATACAAAGAAAAATACAAAATTAAATTCATATAGGAATAATTACAGTATACATTTTATACTCTCCATAAGAATCTAAAATCTCATATTCACATACCTATATCTCCTAAATAAGAACTCAAAATGTATCAAAATCACTTTTAATTGTATATAACTTTTAATAAGCTATTTAATGAAGGTGGTTTCATATTTTTTTGGAGTTAAGATGTGAAAATTAGGTTTTGGACACCTATGGTACCATATACCTGACTAAAATATTCATTTTATTTATTCTTTATTATCTTTACAATAACTTTTTGGAGTTAAGATGTGAAAGTTAGGTTTTGGACCCCTATGGTACCATATACTTGACTAAAATCACATTTAATTGTATATAACTTTTAATAAGCTATTTAATAAAGGTGGTTTCATATTTTTTTGGAGTTAAGATGTGAAAGTTAGGTTTTTGGACCCTATGGTACCATATACCTGACTAAAATATTTATTTTATTTATTCTTTATTATCTTTGCAATTCTATATTTTTATAATTTTGCAAATGTTATTTATAATATATGTACATAATTAGAATAGAATAAAATCATAAAGAAACACAAAAAAAATTAAAATAGCCATATAAATACATAGACAAAATACATATGCATATACCTATATTGCAGATACCCCTATTTATTTAATTATATATAATACATCAGAAAAATAAAAATAAAAATATATTTCTATGCACAAAAATAATCTATAAATATATAAAATATGATAATCAAATAATAAAATCAAAAATTTGTAAAAAATAAAATATACAAGATATAGGTAAATATGCCTATAAGTATATCTGTAAATAACAACTTGCAATAAATAACATCATAAAAATAAATATTTATTATTAAATACTACATAAAATAACAAATATTTTTATTCTATACTCTTAAATTAATTAATTCATTGGCTATTATTATTTTACCAATAAATTCCACGTCGGAATTTTCTGGTTGGTCTACGTGGACCAAACTGAATTAAACCCTAATTGACCTGGGTCAACTCTTCGATCGAAGTCACCTACCCCCGTTAGACGAGAAGACGTACGTCTTCTCCCCTTTTTACTGAGCCTCTAGTCACTCAGATCTAAGTAGATCTTTCACCAAACTCCTCTCTGATCATCCCTAATCCATGCCATACCCTCTAATCTTCTGTACATATCACCTTATTCTAAATCACCGGTCAATAAGGGTCCCCATTGCTTCTATAAATAAGAAGCTCCTTTCCTCTTCTCCTCTTTATCCCTCTTAGAGCTTCTTCCCGTGTCCCGCATGTATGTCGAAGGTCAGGTGACAATTGCACCTTCCCACATGCTCAAAGATCGCGGAGCGAGGAGAGGAGCGGATCCATGGTGGTTCTCCAGCCACCCTACTCCTTGCCCGTCATCAGGTAAAAGAGCTGCGCTCTTTTACTTTTCTAGGTAGTTTTTCCTTCTTCTTTTAATTCCGTCGTTGCTTTCACATTTAAATTAGTAGGATAACGTAATTTTAGATTTTTTTCATGTGCATGATTTATTTTTACTAATAATTTTATATACATTGTTATGTACAAGTTTTGTGTTGAACACATTTTTATGTGAGGATTTTATGATGAGTAAAAAAATAGTACAAGTTTGAGGTATTTACACAAAGTACAATGTACAATAGGTGTTTAGGGTTTTCCTCGTATTTTTTGTTGTTATTCACTCTATCTCCTCCTACTTTATTCATGGTCGACCTAGTCTCGGGGTACATGGTAAGTATGTATTTACACACTACTTTCTTTCTTTTTCTTTTCTTTTATTTTGTACTTAAATATATGTATTTATACACTATTTGTAGATTAATGCTATGTTATTAATTCAGACAAGTTAGAGTTATTTACATGTATTTTATTAGGAATTTAAGTCAATATGAAAGAATAAAGGTGATGAAAAGAAGAGACGAGGTGCAATCATTTCTTTAATAATATTAATGTTATTTACATCTATTTTACTAGGATTTTAGTGTTATTTACATGTATTTTCATATATTGCATGATTTTGAGGTGCAATTATTTCTTTAAAAATATTAGGAGCCTAAATCCCACTCGATCTTCTATAAGCTGCAATAATAGAGGAAGAGAGGAGTATATGCATGAAAAGGGGAGATGTCCATAGGCCTTCTCCTGGATATATTCCTACGACTAGTCCTCATCGATCTGTTGGCAATCTCTCTCATATGCAACCAATAGGAGAAGTCCTCCTGGAGATCCTTCGTGATATAGGTCCCTTAGCTTCGACGGGTTTGATGGTTGGATCCATTGCGATATATAATCAAAAGAGAACTTCTTGTATTGAAACCATCTCATGTTGCATGCATCATGTCAAGGAGGATGATATACGTTGGTAGAGGATATATAGAAGAGGTAGGAGAGACATAGGGAGTGAAGCAGGAAGGTGGAGATGGGCGTGAGTAGATGGGGTTGCAGGAGGAAGAGGAGGATGGGGAGGTGGCAGCTCGACTCCTCGTGCGTAACTATTGGAGGATGCGAGGCATGAACCTTGGCTTAAGCATAAGGAATATTGAAGGAGTTGATAGAGGAAGAAGTGAGGAGGGGAATATCAGAGGATTTATTAAAGGAGTTGGTGGAGGGATAAGCAAGAGATATGATACACGAGGATACAATGTTTGGGACCATTGGTGCCATCATTGCAAGCCCATTGATTGAGAGAGATTACTAGGAAGATAAATTAGAGAAAAGAAGAGGGGAATATAGAGAGAGGCAAGCAGAAAGAGGACATGTAACATCCCATACTTCGGTCCTCAGACTGTTATCGAGGAAAACTGGTCCTGACAATTTCTTGGGCTCGAGCGTGATTAGACCCATTGAAAACAATCCAAAATGCTTAAATGGTGTAGTAATTCCCCGCTCTCACACTTCACAAATTTCCGATATGGGACTATGTTGGGATGTTACATGATATGATATATGGTCATCCTACATTAATATTTAAATCAATAATATCACTAATATCCAATGGATAATTTGATGTCTCAATGAAATCAATATCCACTAGGCCAATCAAATGTTTAAAATGAGACTTTGACATGTTATGTGAAGTGTGTCATTCCCATGAAGAATGTCGTTTATAGGTTGAAGCATTTGATCGACTAGACCCAAAACCGACCTCGGTTCGATCTGCAAGAACATGGACTCGGCTCGAACATAATGTATATATGCCCTATCATATGAAATTTCGAACCTGGGCCAGGGCCCACCCAAATGTACGGGAAATCAGTCTGGCACGACTCGACCGATATCCCTTCGTTGGGTATGACCCACTGATTTTAAATGAATTAATGTTCAATATGTCGATTAAATACTTAGAATTTACACCAAAGCTCAATTCATCTTCTATACACAAAATGTTCTGAAGACATCGATGTCTAAATTACTATGGAATTACTTCAAAAGGCTTAACAATTAACATTTGATTTGTAGCTTCAGAAT
Organism: Ottelia alismoides; assembly: GCA_037367405.1. Classification (NCBI taxonomy): domain Eukaryota; kingdom Viridiplantae; phylum Streptophyta; class Magnoliopsida; order Alismatales; family Hydrocharitaceae; genus Ottelia; species Ottelia alismoides. The sequence goes on from JAZKJV010001984.1 coordinate 176,119, forward strand.
ATACAAAGAGGACCAGTCAACTTGGTTCATGATCTGTTATACATATCAAAGTCACACTACACATCTCTTAGGTTGAATTTATTGTACAAGTGGGATGCGGAAGAGCGGTTTTTTTGCTCTTATTTTAGTCACTTCCCTTGTTCCGACAACTAGATGCGCATGGCTCACAACAAGCGGAGGAGAGAAGGTGCGGGGACGGGGAAAAGGAGGTGCATGGAGCCTCACCTTTTTCAACTCAGGGAACACCTTCACTCATCGTGGGAAGATTTTGCGTCTCCTCGTGACTTTGTTGTGAGAAATATCGGATTAAAATATTAAGTGAGATTAGTAGACTAGGTCATATAATAATAGTGTAAAAAACATATATTCAAGCACATTATAATATTTGGTTATGTTATCAGTTTAATATAAGGGTTATTGACACCTTATATCAGAATTTACCGAACCAAAATAACATCAAATGATCTACCAACCAATCAACAATCAAAGTCCGATTCAATTACTTCCGATTTAATCGACTGTTTACCGAATCGGAACGCGTGAGTTCGAAACACCAAGTTGAACCCCGCCCGGCCGAAGACCAAGTCCAAGTTCTTGTTTTGAAGAACAAAACGCAGGCCTCAACCCTACCCGAACATACCCCCAAACATCCGATTGAATCTCCTTTCTTCTCCGCCGCCCTTTCTCTTCCTCTCCCCCCTCGCCGCCTCCATCGCCCATACTCCTCTCCAACGCCACCACCATTTCCCTTCCGCCTCCACCGACGCCTCTTCCCGTCGCTGCCATCATCACCAACATCATCTCCTTCTCCCTCCGTCGCCGCCTTTCCCCGCCACCACCAACTCCTCACATCGCCGTCGCCGCTCCCCCTCCATAGCGCCACCCCCACTGCTGCTTCCCAACGACCCATCCTCCATATTCGAGCCATTCCTCCGCCGTAGCTGCAGCCCCAGCCCCACTCTGACTAACTACCGCGCATCCTATCACTGCGGCTCGAACAAAGCTGACGTGCTGCTTGACCTGAGCTGTGGGTAACGAGTTCTGTCTGTCTTTTTTTCCTCTATCTTTTGGACGTGGGCTGTTATGCATTAACTTAATTCTTGGAGAAATAATTGTTGTTTCCTGTTAGCATTTGAATATCTTCCCTAACATTTACTGCGATTTTGATTTTCCTTATCTTACGAGTGCTGTGCTCCAGTGGAGACTGGAAGGAGCTTAAGAACACTGCATCCGATTTTTTACCCTTTTATCCGCTTTCTCGGCCCTTATAAATTATCCTACCACTATCCAATTTTCAATCAATTACCAGTTTCCTGTTATAGTCTGTTGTTGTCATTTGTATATGGTTTAAATATTAGCATCGACTATATTTTTTTATGGCTCATGTCATTAGTCATAATTCCAGTCCATCACTGCCACACTGTTCCTGTTCACAATCAATTTCTTTGGGTTTTAGATCATATTGTCTTTGTTTCTTTGGGAAAAAATTTAGATGGACAGTGAAAAGAGAGGGCCAAAACGGCCAAGAAGGTACAACGCGGAGGGAGGGCAGACCCAGTGTGAGGAGAAGAGGTGGAGGGGAGGAAAGAGCGAGGGAGGCCTCCTATTGTGAATTTGTGATTGGGAGAGGTGTGACATGGTGGATGAGGGTGGTCATGGCTGGGGTTTCCAAGTACCTCACGAGGGCCCATGCCGGTGAGGAGAGTTGGGAGAGGCAAATTGCCAACGTGTGTTGGCCTGAGCAGTGGTGTCAGTTCTACCGATATGGAATGGACATGCATCATGCTCGGAGATGTTTCAATTGATGTTTGCCCAGGCAAAGGGATGCAGGGGTGTGGCTTGAATGCAATAGAGGTGGATAAGGAGGCAACGATATATAACTCACCCAGATCTCATTGCATAAGGTCCGAAGGAGAATCATGGCATGAATTTGGAGACTATGTGATTGTCTAGAAATGGCGGTTGTGCATAAAATGATTTTTGACTGGATGAGTCATGGTTGTGCGTGACTGCGTGTGAGGGGTGGGGAGGAGGAGGCCTGATTTCTTGATGACAACGGTGAACATTTTCGTGCTATAATGGTGTGGTGTAAACCTAGATTTTGGGATGGTGGGGTGGTGGTTGGGCCTTGGTGGTTCATCTCCATTGACGGTTGCCTTTGAGATGTAAAGGTATGATGGTAGAGATGCAAACACACAGATACATATATGGATATATTTGTATTTGTAAAAAAGCAACCATATCTGTATCCGTAAATCGTATCTAAGCTTCTCCCACGTTAAGTAGGGTCGACTACATGAATTCTTATCAAATCCATGTTGAAGGCTTTGACTTTACGCTAGTTGTCAGGTACCTAACACAACCCTCCTCACAAGCCACTTTTGCTCCCATTCCTGACGATATCCGTACTTGCTTACCAGGGACATGCTAGCTCTAGCTACAGAACCAAGGACGGACTTGCTTCGTGCCTTTACTTCACTTGTTTACGAGTATATGTATGAAAAACTTGCCGGGATTCACTCTTCACTAAGAGCTGACTCGTGCCTTGCTTATAATCCATCTTGCTCCTGGTCAAAGGCTTTGCTTGCTCATACTACACGAGGGTCTTTTATTCAAAAAAAGGGCTCCCGAGATTCTGACACGAGCGTCAGTTAGGAGGCATTTTCTCTCAATTGCAGCTGCACCTTCAGAACTCTCGGAATAGATATATAAGGGCTCGCTTCAGTTAACGGGGGGTTAGGGCTCTATCCTCCAGAAAATAGGGGGTTAGGGCTCGTTGCTTTCAAGGGTGATGACAGAACAGAGGCATCATTGTACAACCCTTCCACCAACTAGAACACTTAGAGAAGCTCATGTTCCCAGGCCATTTTCAGACCCACCAGCGGTAAAGAGCTCAAAAGCACAGCGGGAGTCTTAGTGCAGCGGAGCCGGAAGTTCTCCACTATAGCAGTCTGTCAATATGTAGTTTGCTCTTTTGACACCTACTATATTGATTGATCTTCCATATCATGCTTTATGTGTATGAAAAGAGAAAGATTCACCAGTCTTCTCTCCGATGCTTCCACTTCGACGGAAGGCAAGATGGACAAGAGCAAAACCAAACAAACGAAGCATAGCTCGAAGAGAAGATCCGATAGGACTAGACCAAATAGCTAGCGAGTGGTTCGCCCTCAGCTTGGGGGACTAGTTATTGACCCTTTGTTACCTTGTTAAGACAAAAACCAAGCCGGTCCAAGCTTCGCTCGGTGATTAGACGTAGATTACCCAGGGATTTTGAGATGAGATTGACTGCTCAATGCTTAGTAAACTATACTAGCCTATTTCCTAGCCTTCCGTCTTCGGTCTTTCTTAGTTGTACGAGCTAGGAAGCAGAGAGTGAAAGTCTAGGTCAAGACATTACTTCACCGGCCGGCCAGGAACTGATGACAAAGTATGCTCGGACAACGTCGACAGAAGGGATTTGAACCATGGTCTTGTTGTTGGTAGGCATACTGCTCTACCACCAAACCATTGAAATGGATATTCTTATCATAGCTATACCCATATCCTTAAAAATTTAAAAAGGGTTTCTGTAACATTTGTATTTGTAAAAAAAATATATCCTTATCCGTGATATATATATATATATATATATCCAGGTTAAAAAGGGCATACTGCCAATAATCGTGTCCCAATATTAAAATCAATTAATTTGAAAATAATAAAGTTTTTACTAGTTTCAAAAAGTACACATAATGTAATCCTGCCATTCTCTTACATTTGAGGTTTAAGGGAATTTGATTTGTGAAATCATTTACATTTATTATATCAGAAGTTGTTATATTAGCACACTATATGAAATTTCATATATCAAAAAATCCTTCTAAATTATTACATTATTTAATAAAAAATGAATAGTAATAAAGTATGAAGTTACATACGAAAAGTACGAAACAAGTCTAATACTAATATAAAAATTGTAGATAAAAGTAAGCAAAAAAGGGCAATGAAGAACTAACAACGGTTAAAAACACTCTTTAAACAATTACATACAACTCTTGACATATGTAAGTCTTTGGTGTGTTGGTAGTAGTGGAATGACCATATCACCCTCAGTTTTAAAAGTATCTTAGAAGACACCCCCTTAGTTTTTCACATATCGTTAAAGCAACTAGCATGTATCTATATATGTTGCACATCTGGAAAGGGGGATAGTTACTTGTATCAATGTCGAAAAATCTAGGGAAACGACACATGCCGTTGACATGCAACATCATCTAAATATGTGGTGGAGGTTGCAGTGAGGATTGGTTATAGCTTGGGGAGCTATTGTAGGCCTTGGTGGTGACGAAGGGGACCCTGGTCGCGATCCCTTCCTTAATGGTCTATTGTGAGGGAAGGACCTTTTTGATGCTCATGCTCTTAGAGTAGATCGTGAGCTCGCATTGAGTTTCGAAGGCAAAGGGGGTTGAGGAACGATATAGGAAGCCAGGTGGTGATGCAACCATTGAGTACAAGGGAAGGGGGTTAGAGGTTGCATGTATGTTTGGCAGATTCTTCATAGTCATCTCTAAAGTTGTGCATACTATCAATGAAATGGAGGATGATAACGTGGATGGGAAGTTTCAGAGCTTTGCATTAATATTTAAAACATTAGCTTTTAGAGAAGTGTCGACTTAGCAATTAGCATGCATGATTTGTGGTATCAAACTTATCTGGCGGGTAGGGTTATGGTAGTGCATGCTATCTTTAAGATCCTTGCTCTCTTTCGGATCCTCCTATTGTGCCTCTTTGGGGGTTGGGAAGGGAGATGGGTTTATTTGTTTTATTTCCTTCCAAGTATTTACATTTCGACTTGTGTGATCTTGCCTCCTAGGTTACATCCTGTTATCCTGCTAGAATCTCATTGGAGTTTCGATCTTTACGTCAAATGGAACATGGGGTTGTGTAGGAGTCTAGGAGACACCTCAGACCGTGCTCGCGATTAACGACAACCATACCTTGAGGACGAAATCTTCTGGTGGGGTCTCTAGGGGTCTATGGCGGTCCTTGAAGGCAACAGCTCTTTTAATTTCTAGAAACTTTTGGCACTTAGAGTTTGATAATTAATTGAATAATGGGATTGAAATAAATTGATTTAAATATTCTGTATTTGAATTTTATAGGACATGCATTACATTGCTGTTTGAATCTCAATATTATCTTGCAATCATTATTCACTAGTCCATAACTTGGTATTTTTCAGGGAATTATTTGAATTGGTTTCCTTGCATCAAAGCATCGATAAAGTTGGAAACATGGGTCCTTAGTTTTCATTGCATTTCGCATTTGCATTTCTTAATCCGAAAAATTCTTAAAAATTCGAGTAACCTCACAGTGCATATTTTCTCGTAATTGCATCTTCATTTCTTAAAATAAATTTTTAAAGATATTACATCCACATTGCATGGCATTTGCATTTACACACAAGTCCGACACTTGGCAAGATAAATTAAGACTTAATTAGTTTCCAGAATCATTAACTAAGAGCATACCGCTTCATAGAGTCTAACCTGGGGCTTTCCCATGTTAAATAAACAATTGTGATGCTTGACGTGAATATTTGTATGGTTTTGACAGACTATTTTACGCCTGACTACAACACACTAATTGCCTATAATTAGTTATCTAAGATAGTCGAAAGTGAAAACCACTTGGTTGTTACTGCCTACTACCTTCACCATATCCCACAAGATGGGAGTGTGGTTCGAGTACGAGCGTGGAAGTGCTTTAATTTACAATTGAACAATTTAGACTAATTGTAGTGAATTGGTTTGTGCTTGATCACTTCAAGTGGATGGTCTAATGAAGCTCATGAAAGGAGAAAGCACATCATGCTCTTCAACCTGGGCAACCTCGTCTAATTCACGATGGTTAAACTCGTAATGGTTTTTGGTTTATTTGGATTTCATATTATATAAGAATATGCGATTTATCAATAACTGTGGAAATGGAAAAAATATATTGTGTTCCACTGAAATCCTAAGTCTCTCTTATATTGGAGAAGAGCTCTGGGGGAAATTACAAAGAGCGTACATAAGAATAGGTAAATATCGTAGAAATCAGTGTCGTATTATAGTTTTTTTAAGATTTGGTCATAAACAAATTCTGCCTTTTAAAGTTTAAGAAATGTATTACATTAGAAATTATAGTAAAGAATAATCACTAGTTGGATGCCATATGAAACTGAAGCTCAAGATAAACATTTATTACGGTTTATCTACATAGGGGTACCTATAAATCTACTATTGTGAGAGCCCATGAATTTGTCATTTTGTTGATCCTAAAATCTTTGTAAACTACCTGCTCGATTTTCTAAAATTCGCTATTACCCCCTCGACCCCGTAAAATTGTTCCATCTTACACCACGAACCTTGCCGTTAATTTTACTTCTACTTGAGTTAATACCTTGGGTTAATCTAACCAGAGGAGAATTGTATGATGGATTTGTTTATCCTCTTTCTCTTCTTCTTCTTCCTCTTTATTTTTTCGCTCTTCACCCCATCTTCGTCCGTCCACTAAATCACCAAAATGTTTGTATTCTCATGAATAAACCATTCCTTTCGATCATGAAAATGATTTTTCTCAAAATTTTTGGGATGATTTATTGAACCTATTGATCAAATATTTTATGTTGCTAAACAAATATAAAGCTAGAGGAGGTCGGAGCTGGAGGAGGTCACGACAGAGGAGGTTGGGACGGAGGAGCTCGGGGCTGGGAGGAGGTCGGAGCCGGATGAGGTTGAGGCGGAGGAGGAGATCTAGGTGGAGGAGGAGCTCGAGGCGAAGGAGGTCGGGGTGATGCTGGAGAGGGGGTAGGAGGTCAGGGGTGGTGTTGGGGACAGAGGTAGATGGTTAAGGGGAAGGGGATGTGAGGAGGGTGAAGGAGGTCATCTTTTGTAAATTTGATAAAGAAAGAAGGCAATGTTCATCTTTTTTAAAACGGAATCAGGTTAAGTTTAAAGGTTGAATGGATAGGAGTTAACCACAAGGTCTGTGGTGTAAGGATTAGCAACTTTACTGGATTGATGGGATAATAACGATGTTTACAAGGTCGAACATGTAATTTTCAAAGATTTTAGGATTTGCAGGGGTAAAAATCCTTTGATCGTATGAGTTCCTAGTTAATGTACGGTGAAATTGGAAATTAGGAAAATTTGGGGTTTGTTGTCCCATCCGAGTCAATGGTTATATGTTTAATTTTGCTTTGAGATTGCTTGTAATCTCTAAGTAGTTATTATGTCCGGTCATCTTAGGGATTGACTAGGATTTGTTAAAGTTTTAGTTTATTTCATTTTGTACTTTCGCCCCTCCTTATATAAGGAGATCGATAGGCTTTGTTTAGAAACATTTATATATATTAGAGTTTCTTCATCTTCTTCTCTCTTCTTGCTCTCTCTTGCACATCTTCACAGTTTACTTTCTCAAAATCATGTATTCGATATGTATCTCCATTCTTTTTCGTACCCTTGAAATAGTTTTCATGCATTGAATGTCATTCTACATCAATTAGAATTAGAACATGTCATTCAAATCATCCCACAATTTGACGATGCTAGGACTTCCTTGTCTTAACATTCATCTCTCTCTTATCAACACATTATCATTCAACTTCAACCCTACATCTTCCTTGTCATAATATTCATCTTTCTCTTATCAACACCTAGTGAATAGAATTGATCGATCAGTACAAACAGAATGATAAATCATGCTGCTCAAGCAACTCATATCGATGAGTACGGTACAAGGGCACATATGAAATGGATTTAAAATCATTATGATGATCGAAAATGGATAAATATTGTTTTATGCAAAAGCACTAAAATGTTTTATAATTATAAATATCAACTCCCTTGGACTAAATATAAAGGAATGGGTCTAGTGATAAGTATGATAAGAATGGTCAATTGTAGTACATAATCTTACCTAACTAACAAATAAATTATTTCTACACTTCTGATTGACTAGGCCAGTATGCCCTAGGTCGAACACAAGGAGGCAAACAAACTCACTCAAGTCAACCTCAAATAAAGTCTCAAATACAATTATTTTATGCGTTTTTAGGATTTATTTTTTAGCTTTTAGCTTTTTGAGATTTTTTATCGTTTATGAATAAAAAACATAACTAAAATCAAAATGAATGTAAATAGGGATACCCTTCTATGAAATCTTTAATCCTAATTCCACTAAATAAAAAATCGACAATTTACTTTTTTGAATCATTGAGTCATCAATCTAATTAAGACCCATCGACACAATTTGTGTCATTCGGCCTCCACTTTGCCTCTTTCTTGTCTCATAGAATTCATTGAGACTTAATTCTTTGTGGATGAGAAGTGCTTGCTTTGGATCCCTTTTTGTTATCATTTTCCTTATATCCATCATTTCCTCTTCCGTTCAAGAGACTAATTGAATTTCAGACTTCACCTCTTCTCCAACAATTGAGAGAACGCCATTTCTCATTCGAATGACCCAATCATCACCAACCCAAAAATAAAAGTTGCCTCTTACAGATCTTTGCCACCTAAACATTAGTGAAGGAACTTCTAAAAAACATTAGATAAGGAAGTATTGTCCACCATTTCAAATTCCTTTTTTCCTCGTGTAGAAAACCTTATCCTCCATTATTCGGTTTTTCTAAGCTTCACCTTGTCCATGTATTTAAAGAAGATTATTTTGGATCATACTGGATTCAACTATTCTGGCATTTTGTAAAAATATGATCTTGTGAACTACGAAGTGAAATTAGCCCACCTTGAAGGGATTTTGCCAAATAGGCTCCTCCCTTTTCTTTTACCTTCTCTTCATCCCTTCTTCCCATTCCTTCTCAACAGTGAACCATTCATCTACCAATATAACCTCTTCAGTAAGATTGTTTTCTTTTTTCTCCAACAAACTTTATTGATATTGAACCCTTCTATGTTTTTCATCTTTTCTACCAGCGCTTGTCCATGTTTTCTTGCCTCTTAGGGTTTCTTCATCAATTAATTATTCTTTTCATATTTTTGTACGCTTCCAAATTATCTCCCAAAACTGTAGCAATTAGAGTAGAACCCGAGCATCTTTTCATAAACCATCCTTTGTTTGAAAGTCTGATTGTCATTTGTTTGAAAGTCTAATTGTCATTTTGAATAACCACTTTAATTCTCAACTAAAGCGTATCGATATCAATGTATATATGCAAGTAGCTTGTTCTGGTGAACTCTTTGTATCTTTTAAAGAAACAATTGTAAGACATTTATTTCTAATTGCAAAGTTTTCAATTTTTTAAATAAATCTTTGAGTTATTATATATTTAATCAATGTTTTATTTTGTGACAATGATCGGAGCTTTGTGCTTAATTATCGAGACGATGTGCCAAAAAATAATTGGAGATGAAAGTTTTCATAATCTTCCATTGATTTGGTATCCACTGCTCATCCTTATATGATGTTTATGGATAATGTGAAATTTACCCACCCCGCATCATTGTTAGCCTTTTATCCTGATGGGATTGGAATGTTGGTTACTTATTGATGAGTTGATGCTCAATAAGAGATGATGGAACGTTAATCCCCTAGAGGTCATGGATGTTACACAACATGTTGGGGTCTTCACTAAAAGCATGTTGATTGTATCCATCATATTCATATACCGAGGCATAATAATGAGGCATAATAACGTAATTTCTTTTTACTGGGTAATATTATTTGAATATATAATATAATAACCTTATTCACTCCTAATATATTTAAAAAAAAGAAATATAATGCATTCGCTTATTAATAACCCATCTTTTAAGATGTAGATGAGTTTATGGTCATAATGATAGACATGTACAATCTCCATAAAATTATTTATTGTAACATATTTCGTATATATGTTTTCATTTACTAACATGTTAATTTTTACAGGGCATTGACAAGATTTATTTACTTTTTTACTTCAATATGTTTTTTCACTTATGTTAAAATAATATTTTTTTTCCACTTATGTATGATCACCCATGTATATGACTGTGTGGCGTAAATTTACGGTATGAGTTTCATTATCTTATATTTTTCTTATGCGAACAACGATGTGGTGGGTATATACCTTGTAAAGAAAACAACATTGGGAAATTAGGTTTCTCCAATTATTATAGAAGTTAAACTAATTGTCTTTATTATATTCATATGATCCAAATATTTCAAGTGTCGAGGTAATTCGTGAAGTCCTTTAATGAATTAAAGTCGCTTTTTGGAACTATAGTGGCGACACGTGAGTTAATAAGATAACTGTTTCTTGATCTAGTAATGTCATAAAAAATTATAAATGTTTTTGTATTAAAATAAATAACAAGTAAAAAGTATTTTTTTAAAAATACTTATAATATCGGATTTTTCGTTAGTTATAGTAAAGACTCTGTGTTATAAGGAAATAGGCTTTGATGAAATATGTTGCATCTGATTATTTTAATCAAATTCTTGTAATAATCGAGTTTGATTTATTGAGAGAAATTGTGTATGAATCACATTATAAAACTTTATTTCTTTACAATACATGACAAGAGTAATCACGTCAAACTCTTCCAAACGTCTGTTATCTATGTGTAGGTTATAAATAAATCATATCAATATAATAATAATAACAACAATGCCTTTCCTACATTAATTAGAGTCGACTAATGGATTTTTTTGCCTCCATTCAGATCTATCTTGGGTTTATCTCGGACTTGCTGTTCAATATCCAAAAATTAGGATATACGAGTTTTGGGATGTTGAATCAGTTAAGAAAGGGCGAAAAAGGCCAACGAAGCGTTGGAATGAGATTATACGAAGGAATCTCAGGTTTTTTGACCTAGGCTCATGATTGGCCTAAGAAAGATTTGAATGGAGGTAAAAAAAATCCATGTAGCCGACTCTACTTAATGTGGGAAAAGTCTTTGTTTTTATATTAGTAAGATTTATTTATAACCCACACATAGATAGTAGATGTTTGGAGGTGTTTGAAATTATTAATCTTGTTATGTATTGTGGGGAAATAAAGTTTTATAATGTGATTCTTGCACAATTTCTTCTAATAAACCAAACTAGAGATTACATGAATTTTGGCCAATATAATCAGATGCAATTTATTCAATCAAAATCTCATAACTTATGACATAGATTCTTTACTCTACAACTAATAGAAAATTCAACATTGTAAGTCATTTTTTAAAAAACTTTACTATCTAATTGTTATTTATTTTGACATAAAAATATATAATTTTTATGACATTTAATAGGCCAAGAGACAGTTATCTTATTCGATTTCATGTCGTCAACATAGTTCCTATGTTGACGACATGAAATCGAATAAGATAACTGTCTCTTGGCCTATTAAATGTCATAAAAATTATATATTTTTATGTCATTTAATAGGCCAAGAGACAGTTATATGCGGTGACCATATCCAAGTAAGTGGAAAAAATATTGTTTTAACATATGTTTTTTTATTGAAGTAAAAAGTAATTTCTTTTTTTACGGTCAAGAATTCTCGAGAATAAGGAGTATATCATCTGGAAAATTTCTCCCCCTGAAGCGTGGCTATATTTCAAAGAAGCTAAAGTGACTTCAAATTTTTGAAATGTTTTAGGTACGTAATTGTTTTTTTTGTAAATTATCGTGCATAGAGCATGTCTGATTGATATTTTACATTCATATGATGCATCATTAAATTTATAAACAAACAATTATGCTTTATATACTTCGACATATTGTTTATATTTACCTTGAAATGGTTGATATTATCTCATTTCGACTGTGAAATATGTCATTTACATCTTAATTAGAACACTACTTGGAAAGAAATTTAGAAAGTTTAAAGGTAAAATAATTAGGCATAACAAATTACTTATTCTTGTTATCACATCTTACTTTGATGGAGATTGATACCTCACTTGGATATCTTCAATTACTCTTTTTTTATCGGAAAAAATGCTTGCCAGTTTTATAGATACATAATAAAATACGTGTTTATAAAATACAATATGAGTATGTAACCATGGAGTATGTTCACTGGACAAAATATCATAATTTTGTCCTTACATCATTAGTGAGGTATTAAATTAGATCTTCAAAATTTTCGATGCTAACAAAGATTTGATTTTTTTTCATAGAATGAGATGTGCAAAATATGAACAGATGGAACAATTGCATTTCATGGAAGTGTTGTTGTTTGAATGATGTCAACAACAATAAAGCCTTTTCCCACTTTAAGTGAGTCGGCTACATGGATTTTTTGCCTCCATTTAGATCTATCTTGGATCATTCTCGAGCTTAGATCCAAAAAACTACGATCCCTTCGTATAGTATCATTCCAATACTTCTTGACCTTTAACGTCCTCTTTTAGTCGGCTCAACATTCCAAAACTCACATCTCATCACCGGTGAATCAACTGACCTTCTTTGCACATGGCCAAATCACCTTAAGTGATTTTCTCGCATTTTATCTTCGATCAGAGATACAACCACTTTCATTCTGACGGCAACATTCTGAATCTGATCTTTACGTGTGTGTGTGTGTCTATGGTTCACATGTCACATATAGGGCTGTCAGGAAAGCTCGAGCTCGATGAGCTCAACTCGTGCTCGGCTCGTTAAGGGCTCGCAAGCGGACTCGAAACCTTAACGAGCTCGAGCCCGAGTTGGGTTTTATGGCTCGTTAGCTTATCGAGTCGAGTCCGAGTTGGGCATTGTTCAACTCAGAAACTCAACTTGATAACTCATTTTCTCTCTTAATAAAAAATTTTAAAAATATATATCGAAACTTCCACATCGAGTTTGATATAAAATAGAGGTTAACATTTTTCTTGCCCAAAAAGCTACAGAAAAGAGTATAAAAAAATCAAAATTACAAATGTCATTTGCATAATTTAATGTATAAAATGGAACAATGACTCATTAAGAGGTTCATGAGCCTGCTCATTTTGAGGATCGTGAGCCATCTCAGAAACTCATGACTCGATAAGAGGCTCATGAGCTAGCTCATTTTGAGGCTCGTGAACTAGCTCAGAAACTCGTGGCTCGATAAGAGGCTCATGAGTCAACTCGAACTCGACGAGTTCAAGTTCGAGTTGGTGATCCAGGACTCGATACTTATCGAGCCCAAGTTCGAGCTTAGATTTCTTATCGAGTTCGAGTCCGAGTTGAGGCCAACTCGACTCATTGAACTCGATAGACACCCCTAGCCACATATCCACCTTATCATTTTCTATTCTGCTACTACAACTATTTGCATATGTCTATGTTTCACTTGCCAACATTCACATCCATAGAGCATAATAGGTATCATAACTGCTTTGTAAAATTTTCTTTTAATTTTCAAAGGAATTTTCTTATCGCAAAGAATAGTAGGAGCCCCTCTCCATTTTAGCCAACCTATGTTTATTTTATTTGTAACATTTCCATCAATTTCTCGATCATGTTACAAAATAGATCCCAAGTATCTAAAAGAATATCTCTTCTGAATGTTACCATCACCAATCTTTACATCGATTCCTTCACCATTGCTTCCATCAAAAGTACACTCAATATATTCAGTCTTAGCCAACTTATACAAAATCCTTTAGTCTCTTAAGCATGTCTCACGACTTCAAGCTTCTCATTTACTCCATCTCTAGTCTCATCAATCAACACAATATCATCAGCGAATAACATACACCAGTGTATCTCATCGTGAATGTGACTTTCAACTCGTCCATAATCAAAGTAAAAAAGGAATGGACTTAAAGTTGAATCTTGATGCAGAACAGTGTTGATGTCAAAATAGTTAATCTTCCCAAATTGTATCCTTACACAAGAGTAATCCATGTCATACATATCTTAATGTCAAAAAGGAATGGACTCAAAGTTATTTGGATGGAGATATATGCTTTAATTTTTTAGTGTTTTTCTGCATGTAGCTTTATTACGATTTCTTTTAATATTACATTGTCATTTGCAAAATATAAAAATTGCAAAAAAAGCACACCATTTTTCATACAAATATACTATTGTATCTAGTGGTAGGACTCTAGTTGAGTTCAGTCATGCAGTTTTGTCAAAACCACATAGGAGAAGACAATGCTCACCTGTCTCGTAGCGCGGTGGTGATGCAAGTCGAACGCTGGGGTAGAGAATGTGGTGTGCGACCCGAGCATGCAAGTGTAGCAGCTAGAGATGGATCTTGTCTATGTGGTGTGGAGTTTGCTAGGGTTAAGGTGGAGAGGTATTTGGGGGGAGGGTTGTGAATGGTATACAACCTATTAAGTGATAAGGGAATCATGACATGGGAAAAGTGATGCTAAATGTGCCAAAATTAAAATTAATAAAAAAGAAGCATGCATTAATTAATGGAATAATATATTTGTGTAATTTTTGTAAAGATATCATTACTAGGTGATGATGAAATCTATCTATTATTAATCATTTTAAAGATGGGTTTTTGCCCAGTATAGTGACACGTGTCGCTATGAATGCTCTGTGTTTCACCCTTCTGCTCCCCCTCTCGTCTCCTCTTTTATTCATAAAAAAAATCGCACCTCAATCCACCAAATATCGGTGCTCAACTCTGTCCCTCACCTTGACATGTGTATCTCGCCCTTTCTTTCTCTTATTCTCTCTCAACTGCCATTGCCTTTCCTCTCTCTCTCTCTCTCTCCAATTCTACCGTTCGTGGATGGTTCCCTTCCACGGTTCCACCCTTCGGCCTGTCTATTTTCCACGAATCACCTTTGTCATCCGCTTTTCGCTCCGTCATCACAGCTCTACTTAACTCCATCCCTCTGCCCCCTTCTCACTCCCCTGCCAATATATATCTTGCTCTCCCTCCCTTGGCTCCTGCCTCCTCGCCAACTTCAGCTTCGCTTTCCCTCCTTTAGGATCATCATGGCAACGAGGAGGACGACATTGATGCACTGCCTCACCACGACCATGCTTGCATGGAGGAGGTGGTGGTTTGACCACGAAGGTGGCGACGTCTGAGTGCTTGAAGCAGTTGGGACCGGTGCAGAGAAAGTGGTGGTTGGCCGCTACCATTGATGCAATTGGAAGCGATTCAAACCACATGAAGTGGTGGAGATGCGCAAGGACTCGCGGTCTGAGCCACAGCGCAACTGGCATCAGGGGGTATGGTGGCTCATGGAGAGCTAAGGCGTTGCTTCTTTATGATGGTAACCTTTCCACCACATGTTGAAGATGATTGGGGGCTTTTATCCACTGTTTGTTGTTCTATGGGTGAATCTATATTAATGATTCACAAAGGGGAGGACATGCCCTCTTTTTCCTGAACTCCAGCCCCCGTTCTCCATCTTCCCTCCCTTATTGCAACATGATTTTACTGTGGGTGAGGGAGATCCAAACCTGTCTATCGATTGTTCAACTATATATGACAGGTCTCCTTCACGGTCAATAAAAAATAGCTAACTGGGTGCTGCTAGAATGAACCCAAGGTCCTCAAACACGCGTCAACTACAAGGTTGTGACGCCTCTTCAAGTCTATTTGGTCCATCTTTGGATAACTTTTAAAGTTTATATATCAGTCTGCCTTTCTTTTGCATTTTTGGAATTGCGGCAAATCTTCTTTGAACACTATTGCACCTATTAGAGTTGTATTGTTCAATATTGATGGAACTCTATGTGACTCTGATTCTATCCCCTACTATGGATTTCATGAGATGCTTCGAGTTTCTTCATTCCTTAATTTCCCACTTCAAGCTTCTTACTTTAATTAAAAAGTTCTACATTTCTTTTTAAATATGATGCCAATTCCTTACTACTAAACCATTGAGTACAAACTTTTATGAGACAGGTTGGTCACAACGGAGGTATTCCTATCACCGGGAAGTTCATTACTATCAATGGTTAGCACAAAAGTAACATAAGTTGTTTTAGATCTATGACCAAGTCCTCATACTCGCATGTTGCACATTATTTTAGAGCCATCATGCAATTTAGAAAGATCATGATGTGAGTCTATGATTATTGTATTGTTACTGTAAATTTGTCTTAAACCACAACACTACAGTATTGTTGTTGTTACATAATAATGAATATATTGTTATTATATAGTAATTTATAGCAATGTTATGAGTTAAAAAATAGGAAAAAATGGGCTGCCCCCGCCCCATTTTTCGGCTTTTTTTATTTTTTTTTGAAAAATAAAACCATGTACATTCATCCCTATATCCCTCCTATATACCATTCGAATTTCGTCAGAAACAGAGACTCCTACGGCCTCCATCTCGATAGTATCGATTTAAAAAAATCCGGTTACCGTTAAAAAATTACTGTCCGGATGGAGGCCGTAGGAGTCTTTGTTTCTGACGAAATTCGAATGGTATATAGGAGGGATATAGGGATGAATGTACATGGTGTTATTTTTCAAAAAAAATAAAAAAATTTGCCCAAATAAGGTGGGGGCAGCCATGTTGGCTGCCCCTAGGGGGCAGCCACATATGACCCTAAAAAATATTATGCTGTGAATATATTGTTACTGTTTCATAACACCATGCCAATTCATCTCAATACAACAGAGATACTGTTACTACTGTAAATGCATGAAGTGAAATGCACCATCTGTAATATCAACTAATAGATATTTTACTCTCAGGTACAAAATCACGTTTATTTTATAACATACTATATATGCTGGTAGTGCATAGATTGTTTAATTTATTTCATGTGTTTTTTCTATGCTAATATAATATACTTTGTAGTGCTCTATCTTGAATAGTGAGGTAATTTTTATTGTCATTAATTCTTCCATGTACTACTCTATTCGTAAATGTCAATAATAATATAATGATAACTAGCTTTAATTTTTAGCTTGCTATGGAGACATTTCTTCCAAACCGCCTCGAAGCGCGGGGCCATAAACTAGTGCTATTAAAGATTGAACTCAACAGCAGGAATTAAATATTATTGCAAACTGGCCAGATCAAAGTCATATATGCTTATACCAGAGGGCTCATATTTATTCGGCTCCAATTTACATAGAAGCCCCAGGTACAATATTGAATTACACACGGATCCTTCTGCAGCTGAGCATTGTGATCGCCACACATGATTAATTTTGGTGATTTCGTGTAAAAATCTCTGGCCGTTTATCGGATTGTTGCACGCTTATATGTTGATTTTAGTTACTATTAGGGCCCCTGCCAGGGACTGATCTGAGATAGGGATCCAAGCTTTTCTTTCATTTCTGCCCTTGACTTTGCGGTTGTTTTTTTTTATCTCTGCATTGGGAAATCCATTTCTTGCTTGGTAAGTGAATCTCTGAAAGTTATTTGAATAAAGATTTGATTTGTTTTGATTTTTCTAAGTTGGGCTACTTTTGAGCTGAATTTAGTGTAAGAAGTTCGCTCGGAGACCTCTTCTTGTGGAGCACAAGATCGAGCAGCCCGTTCTACTTGTTAAAAAAATATTTCTAGCTTTCATAAGGAAGACTTATTTTTAAGTTTTTTCAGGGTTTTAATACGGCGAGAAACGATAAAATATTTTAGATTTTTTTAATTTTGAAAAGGTGTCAACGAAGCACTTCTTGTTATTTTTTATATTTTTAGGTATTACGGAAAGAAACTAAAGAAAATAAACAAAATATTGCTAGAGGGTGAAAATAGGAAATATCTTTCAAAAGTGATATTTTCTAAAATTTCAAAATAACCATGACCCCCCCTCTTATTCGTAATGCTCCAAGCCGCACTCAAACCGTGATTAGAGGAAGATTGAGGCTTCTAATACATTCTGTAGTAATCATTTAGTTTATCTATAACTATAACTAAAGCTGGATAATTCCATATCTTTCGTCTCTCTTTCGTATTGTCTCCCATTCATTATTCAATTTTTTAGTTTTAAAAGTTCTAATAAGTACAATTACTCATATCTTCTCTCTAGCCTTCATTATTTGTATTTTTAGTAGTAAAAGTTCCAATAAGTGTCACTATTTTGTGTTCTCTATCCCGTAATCTCTCTCTTTCATTATTTATATTTCTATTTTTAGTGTTAAAAATTACAAACAAGTATTAAAAATTCTAAGTATAATTATTGTAAATATTATTTTTATCATAACATCCAAGGTTATGTTGTATTAGAGAATTTCATTTTTTTTCTTTCTCTAATTCATTGAATGTTAAGTTGCTTTGAAGCAAGATCATCTTTTGTGCTCTATATTTATTGATAAAAAATTAAAAAGTAAAGGTACCAATAATGACTATAAATTAAATGATGTAATGAATTATTAAAATACCTTTTAAACTCTAAAGAAATAATGCAATTGAAATAAATAATGGAAACAATATGTATACTAAAATAAACATTGGAATGGTTGGTAAAACTCTATAATTAAAAGGCTATAATTAGAAATAGATAAAATACCTTGATTCTTAATAGTATCACCATAATAAAATGTCAAGCACTTATATAAGCTAATAAATGAAAAATAAATTCTTTCTATTTTTATTTGTTTATTTCTAAAGATGATCCCTATATGAATTTAGAATTTTTAACAAATGACTTCTCTTTATATCACTAATGATGGTTCAAATTGAAATGATTATTTAATGAATTTCTCTTTGAAATGTATACTAATTGACATTTTTTAAGAAAAATAGAAAAAATAAGAGAGATAATCGATTGCTATTTGAAGTCATAGCAACATTATAACAACAAATATGTATTCATCAAAAAGTTCAAAAAGTTCAAGTACAAAAAATGATTCTTCAAAAACTAATATTGTTATATGTTGAAATTAGATGATTTAACATCCGTTGAAATAGAAAAAATACTTCATCAACATAATAAAGATACTAGAAACAAAAGTATAAAATGTGAATTAATTATTTAAATATTCTTTGAATGTAGAATTAAATTTACGTTGTTAATTTTTCAAAAGATAACTAAGAAATAAATTTATTTTATCATTAAAATTTTTATGTCATTATAAAAAAAAGATTAAAATCCATCCTGTCGCAAAGCGCGGGTTCTGACTAGTATCATATAATTAGGATGTCCAGAAAAGCACTTCGTTGACAACAGTTGCTGCAAAAAAAACCCTACTTTTAGGGGTCCATGTGACGAGTCGGAACCATGCCTGGATCCGTATCGGATCCGAATTTCAACTCTTTCCCATAAATAGTAGAGGGATGACATGCCCTCTCAAATCCTAGTTGTCGACCCTCTCTCCCCTCATGCCATTCATTTGGCCGGAAAACTCGTCGGAGGGTCACAATTGTCGACGGAAAAGGTGTTTGGATCAACGATCTGAGATCGCCATTGCGGAGCTCGAGGTCTCACTTTTGTAGGCTCATTCTCGGTACGATCAGGGTGGTGGAATGTTCTCTCTAAAATACAACTCAAACTCTTCTATATAAGAGGGTCCTAGGATTACTAAAATCAAATACTTGTATTGTACGGGAAGGCAATACATAGTGTTGAATTACAATGTCTATTGCACTTCAAAGAATGAAGATACCACATTTTATCCATGGATAAATGGCATGTTAATTTCTTCCTAATACTATAACTATATAAATGCCCTAATGTAGGAGGCTCATTTATAATTCGTAATATGACTGCATGCGTAGATGATGTATTCGTAAGTTATCAAATGTTATGGCTTCAACTCGTCATTATAAATTCAACTCCTTTTATAACATGTTGGTAACGAAGCAGATGGGATGATGGGGAGAGGGGAGAGAGGAGATGATATATTTGAGGAGAAAAGTAGTGTAGAGGGCTATGCTATAGTTCGGTAACATCCACAGTAGAGGTCCCTGCGTTGCGTTCTTGAGTGTTATTGTTTAATTTGAGAAATAAACCATGATCATATATCAAAAAATTCAAATCATACTGTGGACTCTAACCAACGTGTTTTGAATTCCTAAGATCAACGTGGTAGAGCTCTCAAGTGAGTTTAAATTAACAAATGCAATTTGCAAACATGTTATCCAAGGCAAATCAAGATATTTTGGTATAATTCATTTTTTTATTACATGCATATATCATTTGATAGAATTTGAGTACACGTGTCTTTTTTATCCTTGCATTAGTGATTAGTGGTTGTCTTGTTATTGGACGATTGCTCATAATGCTACCCTCGTGTGAACCCAACAGGTGTAACCAAGCAGTCGCCTCCATAGTAGTAAATTGAGGAGATCGAAATTCTAGTCATCACATTTTTACCAGATAGGGTACATACTTTTTAGAGTAATTTTTTTGCTTCCCCGTTATTTTCTGTTTTCTTTAGAGACAATATAATGAAGAACTAAGGAGCATGTTTCTATACATTTTGTAGACAATGCGTATGTCAACCGTGGACATGGACTAATGAGTATGATCAATGAAAATGGATATTGGAATATGCTTCTCATTTCACATTTCTCTATTGTTATATATTTAAAACAATAGTTTAATGAGCATAAGTGGTTCTCTATAGTTATATATTTCAAACAATAGCTTAATGTGCATAAGTTGGTTTACTGAGTATTAGAGATCCTGAGCCTGATTGAATTGCAAGTCTGATGCTCTTGTCTCGTCAGTTCCAATAGACGATGGGTGAGGTGTCACATTAGGCATAACAATTGTGGGGAAAAGAAAAATCAACCTCACACGTGCTTCCCACCCTACTCCTACCTCTTCTCCTATCTGCATGTATCATAGCTTGCACACAATGTTGATGGCTGAGGATCATGGATCATACATCACCTCCTGCATAGTCGATATGAATAAAAGGAATCAAGGATCTTGAAAGAATAATGGTCTTTTTTGTCGTCCTCTCTACAAACAAGGTGCTTGAGTCTAATATCGAACTGATGATCACCTTACCTCCGTAGTAGGTAAGGCCAAGTCTGAACCCCTCATCCTAGTTTTTGGGTTTGGTAGTTTCGTTGTGCGTAGCATCAGGTCTAGGGTAGTGAAAGTTTGACTGTTTTCTACTTAGGAAGCACGGAGTTGTTAATTTGACTAAGTCTAAAGGATTTATAGGTACATAATTATATTAAGTGTTTAGACCTAAGTCTACCTATCTCAACCAAATAAAAATCTAGAACTAGGGGGACTTCAAGCACACAAAAAAGCGAAAAAAACTCAACACGAGAAATATAAGAAAATAAGTGAAAATATGGAGAATAAAAAGTAGAAGGCGAGAAAAACTGTGATAAAATCGGGCATGCCCCTAGGTGAACAAACTTCTGGTAAAATAGACATGCAAGTATGTAAATGTCCAAGTGTTTGTGCTTGTATTATTACAAATTAAAATGTCTCTCGCACACAAAATAAAAGTAAAAACTAAGCTGCTGCTCTTCTCTCTCTCATTGTCTTCTCGCTCTCTCATGTCGGCTCGTGAAGAAAGAGTCGATCTTCGTCTCTAGATGTTGCATAGATCCTTCTACGAGGTCCTCAATTGACGGGTCCCCGCAAAGAAGTCAATAACAGAGATTGATCAGAACAGATAAACAGTTATTTATAAAAAGAAAACAAAAATGCATATAGTTGATGTATACACTATCCTATGCGTTGCTCCCTGGCAACGATGCCATTTTGTTGATCGATCGAATGAAAGGTACTTAACGTTCGGTCTTGAAGGAGTCTGTGGTGTCCAATAAGTTGGACTGACAATTGTTGTATCGGCCATCTCTTGGCTTTCTGGCCTCTGCACGTCACTCAATCAAATCAGACAAACAATTAACCTACAATGATATGCATATGCAAATGAGAACTAAGCATTAGTTAAAATTTATTATAACTCAATAATTAATGTGTATAAGGCAAGTAAGATGGAGTGTCCAACTATTTATATTTATTTATATTTTAAATTTTAATTTTTCAAAAATTTTATTTTTCGTCAATTAAAGTTGTTATAGACGAATCACATGGAAGTGTGAATATGTAATAGACAATAACTTACCGTTACACATGCTTATGGGCCTTATTGCTAAATGATTCCACAAAATCCTCACAAACAACCCTTCATTATTTATGTCACTGACGCCTTCCACTGACCGAGACGAGCAGAACAATCCCTTGTATCTTATTATATTAAACTTAATTAATCATGTGCCCAATAAAATCGTGATGGAAATTCCTTTATAATATGAACTTCTCCCAAAAGGCAGCATATAAAAGATACACAATAAGTCATGATGGAATGATATGAGGCTAACGATGTGATTCACCGTGCCTCGTATCACTCCTGCTCATGTACATTTGAAAATCATATTAAATAATAGAGAGATCAGTCGTAATTAACCAAAGAATGAGTTTGGGCTTGATGAACAGATTTCAAGCATTTTGTAAGAAAACTTTAGGCTAATTCTTGTGTATTGATTATATAAATAAATAAATTTTTGGAGTAAATGTAAATAACGCTTTGTAAGTTGAGAATGTTATACAAAACACATCGAGTGCGTTTGGATTCGTGGTTTATTTGGGGAGGGTAATCTACTTTTGTATTGGGATATTTACACTCATAACCTTAAGTAATTTCGTAATTACCCCAGGAACCTTTGATAATCACAAATTACACTCATGATCCCGAATAACCGCTTCGTTTTACACACATAACCTTCTGCTAGTTTAGTCCATTAACTCAACTGGATCGTTGAGTTAATCTAACCAACAGTGATTTAACACCTGAGATTAATAAAAAAAGAAAGAAAGAAAGAAGAGGAGGAGATGAGTTCGAGCTTGAGCAGGCGTTGAATAGTAGGCGGACAAAGGTGCGTGCAGGGGGAAGCTCCGACATGGGGTTTACCCGAAGGGGAGTTGGGGGTGCTTCGAGCAGGAGCTAGGCGCGGGGCTCCTTGGCGACAAGGCTCGAGGGCGGAGGCGTGGGGAGGGGAGGGTTGGAGCTCGCATGCGGGGGGAGGGTTGGAGCAGAGCGAGGTGAAGGGGGGTAGCTTGTCGGGGGCGAGCGGGAGGGCTTGGAGCTCGCATGCGGGGGGTGGAGGCGCAAGGAGGGGGGAGGGCTAGAGCTTGCATGCAGGGGGGGGCGAAGGGGGGGACAGGGGGAGGGTTGGAGCTCACATGCGGGGGAGCGGGGGGCAGAGGCGGAGGGGGCAGCTTGCCGGGTACGAGCGGAAGGGCTTGGGGCTTGCCGAGGGAGGGGAGCATCATTTTTTGATACAGTGGCATCGTGTTATAAATATGATGGGTTTCAAAGGGTAAAAATAGTCAACATATGACTTTTTGTCAGAGATAACGGAGAATTAAGATGAAACTTGACACCGGGCTATGCCATGTAAAGGTTAAGCATTATTCGAGGTTCTGGATGTATTCGTGATTATCGAGGATTACTGTGGTAATTACAAAATTACTCAGGGTTATGGGTGTAAATATCCCTTTTGTATTTTGGTGTTTGGTTGGTGGTTTAGAGTTGGGAGGGTCTGTGTGGTGTGATTTTATTGAAAATTAAAAAAGTAGGTAGTTGTTGTGATATGATTGTATTGAAATTTGAAAATGTGGGTAGTTGTTGTGATGTGATTGTATTGAAGTTTGGAATGTAAATAGAAGTTGAGTATTTTATAAATTTTAGATAATATGATGGTATACTATATAGTTTTTGATGGAGAAAGAGTGGGCCCTAGAAGAGGATTAGTGAAATGGGTTTTGTGGGGTAAACCCCCAGTGGAGGGTAACCCCCCACCGAAAGGCTCCATCAGGTTTTTGGATAGCATAACATCAAAAACCTACAACCATAATATTGCAACTAAAATTATTGCAGCTTAGTTGTTGTATTACCACAAACTAATCAATTTAAAAACATACAAATAAAATGAAGAACTTAAGTTCTCTAGGAATTTCATCAGCGTTTTCCACGTATCAAGTAATTCTCTAAATGAAAGTTTGATAGAATATCCTCCTTGCAAAAGTGAGTTATAAACTGTGATTTTAGTGTATGAGAACGGCATCGGTTAACAATCTTAAGGGCATATCTCATATTGTTCATAGAATCCATGTGATTTGCATATCCCTTTTGATTTTATTTTCACTCGTAAATCAGAAGCCAAATCATGTGTTGCTTAATATATGCTAGTGATCATAATTAATTAAACTTGTTGGTTCGAAAGCACTACATGTGCAAATGAAAGAGATAAGACGAATCCCATGGTAGGGAGGTAAAAACTTATGTTTTAATTTGCACGCTGATTATCATGAATACACGTACTAATTAAATTCTAATAAAATAAGTAATGCAGTCATGGCTAATGAGAAGTCTTCCCTCTTTTTTATCACTGATGGGTAAATTTGATGTCATAACAATTAATATTTTATTAGGTCCAAGGTTGCAGAAAGCGGTAGTCGGTACTCGGTCGGCGGGGTCACTGACTAAGGATTAATCGACAGTCGGGAGAGTAATCGGATTTAGTCGGGCATTAGTCGGTTTTGATTTTTTTAATTATTTTAAATATATAAATTGATTTTTAATACATACACTCTCATATATATACACAAATTTAGCAATTTTAATACATACAAACACAAGGCTAACCAAATTCACAAGTTACTAATCAACAAACTCACATGTTACTAATCATTGTAATTAAGAATCATGAAGCTAATTAACAAATCACAAAAGATAAATAAAAAGATTTAATAATTATATAACCTTATAGTTATTGACATAATTTGATAATGTAAAAGAATTCATATACATATCTGTTGTAGTCAAGGATGCTAAATGTTTGTTAGAACGTTGTTAGTTTACACCGTACTTTCATGTGTCCACAAGGATGTTAAGGCAAAAGGAGGTATATATTTGGATTCACATTTTACTTTAGGTTTATGAATAAATATTCATAAATTATGAGATGACTCTCATAATTTTCCGAATAATGATAATCTAATTATAATGAAGATAATGCAACAACTAAGAAACAACAAATAGGACATGAATTAGTACAAGGTGGACGTTCATGCTTGATAAGCCTGGTCATCCACCCCGAGTCTTGATTCTATCAAGATTCTCTTATTTTTCTTATTTGTTGTTTATTTAGTTTTGATTATAAATTGAGTGGCGGTTTGTCTCTCAATCCTAATAGGACTAAGGTATGATCCTAGACCTTGAATGATCATGAAAGAACCCTCATGGTAGACATGCCCTCTTAGAATTGGACTCTTAGGGGACGTCCGCTAAGGTGTATCATCGATTGATGAGAGGTGTCTGACATCTGGTCTTAGAGGAGCTCACGGTGTCTGATAAGTCGGATCTGGTAACCGTTATTTCGTCACTCTCTTGGCTCCCAGCACATCAATCAATCAAACAAGACAACGATCAATCCACAATATAGAATAAACAATGAAGAAGAGGTGATGTGAGATTTATTATACTCTACAAAAGATGTACAATGACAAGTAGTAGGGATCGAACCATTGAGAAAAGTATAATTGTTATCTATTAATAAAATTAAATAACATTTTTTGTACTTTTTAACTTTTTATTTTTTGTGGATTTAAATTATATTTAGTTTTTATGAATTTTTAGTTATTTTATATTATTTTTATATTTTTAAATTTTTAAAATTTCTTTTTAATTTTTGCAATTTTTTTAAGATCTGAGTCGGAACTGTCATAATCCAACATACATCCTTCGACCAGGAACAGATATACATCTATAAGCCTGAATGTGCACATTAGACACACCATAAGATTGAAGACCTAATCAAAGTCCATATAGCGGCAAGTTAGTGTGCATACAAGGACATACGAGAAGTATGATTTCTCAAAGGAATCATACATGTTTATACTTAATGAATCGGAGACAAATGCTCGCTTATGAGATATTTTAGGGTCATAAAGAATTCATGCATAGTCATCTTGTTTATGAAATTAGACACGAATTTAAGATATTGATATATGCTTTTGGAAAGTGTGTGATTGATAGTGATTGACCAAATGGTATACCTATGTACTGTCTTGTGGTCCACACGAGGCGGGACCACCAAATCACTGTGATGACATCTTAAGACCTCCATGATTAAATCAATAATTAATCCACACAATAGTATTCAAACAATCAAAGCAAGAGCGTGTGTGAAACAAAATTTATTATATACCTACAATGAATGTGTATAGTGGACAAGCAGATAGGGGTCGAACACAGAAAGCACATGACATAGAAGAAATTATTTACATAAATAAATAAAGTGCGTATGTCTATACAAGTGTGTAGAAACTTAATCAATGTGTATGTGGATTTAAAAAATCATTCTTTTTAATTATATATATATATATATTAATTTTCTGATTTTTAACTTCTTTTTAATTTAATATCATAAATAATATATAAGGATATAAATAATGGTATATAAGGTGTATATGTTTATAGATATGTATTAAGTAATATTATATAATATATGTATAAAAATATGCAAAAAATCAGACAATAATAAAAAAGAACCATCCTGATTTATTTTTTGAAGGCTTTTAAAATACAATCAAACTAGTAGTAATAATTACTAATAATATAAATTATATAAAATAATATATGGGTATATAGGTTATATGAGGTATACTATATACAGATATAGATAAAAATAAGCAAAAATAGCCAAAAAATATTTTTTATTTTTTAGCATATTTTTCTATTTTTAAGGATTTTGGAGGGATTTTTTTGTAGTTTTTTATTTTTAAAATCAGAAATAAAGCAAATACATGTTTTAAATAGACCGAATGATATGAGATTTAAAAATAATAAATGGGCTCCAAATTTTCAAAATCAAATTTAATATGTAGAGATAAATATACATAAAAATATGAAATAGAAACAAATATTTTGATGTTTTTAAGAATATTATCTACTTTTTAATGTTTGCAAAGGTCTGCTAATTTTAAGAGTTTCTTTTGAGATTTTTTGTGATTTTTGATCTGGAGTTAGAAAATGGATTTAATGGGGCTGTCCCCTGGGGGTAGCCAACATGGCTGCCCTGCCTCCTATTTTGGTGTTTTTTTATTTTTTTTTTGAAAAATAAAACCATGTATATTCATCTCTATATCCCTCCTATATGCCATTCGAATTTCGTCAAAAACAGAGACTCCTACGACCTCCATCCAAACGGAGTCGCGGACATGCACCAAACGACTCCTTGGCTCGAGGGCTACTTCCTCGTCTGGAGCGTTGAGCAAAAAATACGTGGAATGGGATTAAGGTGGAGCTCCAACGAGTGGCAACAGAGGGAGCTTTGACTCCCTAATCCATGATGGATAAGGGGGGAACATGTAGATCGATTGATGGAGCAGATGAAGGGGAAGATAATGGGATGAAAATCGAGGTGAGTCAACGATCGGATCATAGTGATTTCCTCTAGAGCTCAAGATTCAAGGATTTGGGGATTTTCTAAATTGAAGCTAACGAGTTTATTAAACCTAAAATTAAAAGCATAAATGAAAAATAGAAGAGAAAAGCTACCGAGGATAGACTGAATGTGTCTCGACTCGACTGTAGTCGACGAAGCGGGACCTGCTAATGGACCTCCTCCGATGGTGGCGTTGGATCACTTCTCTGCACCTCCTCCTCGTTGCAAAACCCACTCTCTGGTTGCTGTCGCCAAGGGGAAGGTGATTAGAGGGCTCTGAGGGCTAAGAGTATACGAAGAAGGATCAAACTATGATTTGGGGCGGAGGAGGATTATTTATTTACATGGTGGAGGAGCTTCATTGACCATTAATTATTGATAGATTAGGGATAGGTACAAGGGTATTAAGGATTGGGCAGGCCTTAGGGGTGATTGACGTTAAGTTTGCGTGAAAGATCGAGTCGATGGGAATGACGATCCATCCAGGAAAAAAAGGGAGAAGATGGGGGTCTTCTCAATATGACATGGTAGGTGGCCTAAGAAGGAGAGTTGACCATAGGTCAACAAAGGCAACCCTCGTGTTGGTACACGTGGACCAACCAGAAAAATCAAGGGATTTTATCAGTTGTGCCCCTCCGAGATATCGCAATATCAGTTATGCCCCTATCTTTTTGGTAATATCAGTTGTGCCCCCGACTTCTTGCCAATATTTCACTTGTGCCCCTCAGAGGGGCATAACTGATAAAAGATTTTTATCAGTTATGCCCCTCTGAGGGGCACAAGTGAAATATTGGCAAGAAGTCGGGGGCACAACTGATATTACCAAAAAGATAGGGGCATAACTGATATTGCGATATCTCGGAGGGGCACAACTGATAAAAACCCAAAAATCAAATACCAAAAACCCATGTAAAATTAGAAATAAATAATAAACACATTGACTAATTTTTTATTAAAACATGAAGGGTGTTTTTAATTTAATGTAGTATTTTATACATATTTTTATTTATTTTTTGAGGCTTTTTATTATAAGTTATTATTTACATGTAAAATACAGAAGTAAATACTTATATTTTGGTATTTTATATTTATCTTGTGTTTTATATTTATTATTTTATAGAGGTATTTTATATATTTTTGATTTATTTTTATACACATCTAGGTATTTTTATTGTATTTTTTGTGTTTGTAAGTACACTTAATTAATTAGGTATATATTCATCATAGGCATATGTAGGTATAGTTTACCTATACATTATATTTATTATTTAATTTAATTTAATTTTGATAATTTTGTTTTAATTTAACTATGCAACTATGTTTTGAATAATATATACAATTTTATATGAATAAAAGAAGTTGAAAAATTCAAAGAATACTTATATTGACAAAAATATACATGTATATTGCCCAATAGGGGCCCAAAATCTAAATTTTGCATCTTAACTCCAAATCAAATGAAATCACCTTCATTAAATAGCTTATTAAAAGTTATATATAATTAAAGGTGATTTTGATCAATTTTTATATAGTATGGAGGAGATACAAGTCTATGAAGTTGTTATTTTAGCTTTTTTATTTTGTGTGTCTCGGGCACACTTTGCATTATTTTTCTGTGAACTCAATTTTGTATTTTTCCTTGTATTTTTATCTACAACTTTTGTGTTCAAATTGTATTGATTTGAGGTATAAATAACAAAGAATACAATAGGTCCCAAATTAATTATAGATGAATTAAAAAATAAGGTTTCTAGGTCTTTTCTGTACAATTCATACGCCCTATCTCTCTACTTTATTCCTTGTCAACCAAGTCATCTTGATGACTGGGTCTCGTGGTCTAGGGTCATTCAACACGTATGGTATCTCATTTCCTTTCTTTTCTTAATTTATTCTTTAATTTTGGAATTAAATTCATAAATTATACGGTATTTAATACAATATTTTGTACACATTATCATGTGTTTTTTTGACAAATTAATGATATGTACATTTATTTAACTAGGGATTTAAGGCCAAAAGAAAAGAATAAAGGTGGCAAAATAGAGATTCATCAGATAATATCGCCTAATTGTTGAATGAGAAATTTATTAATATGTCTCGAAAAAGAATGTAAAATTAGAGTTTGAACTTTGGATATATCAAAGTCTTCCAGTATAAAGTATGAATGAATATTGGGAATACTCTAATTTAAATCTTTCTTAATAGATCATCAACATAATGCTTCCATTTTGAGGGAATGACGAAACTGAAAGGATTTTAGTGACTCCACTTCTTGTCTTAATGATATGAGAGTTGATTGGATTAATTCTCCTTTCATCTGATTCCAACATCTAATTTCAATTCTAAATTCATTGTCCAGATATTTAAAAGAGAAGTGATAATGAAAATAGAGATAAACTAGCTTCTTAAGCTCATTTTCTAAGCTACAAATGGTTTGAAATATGGTTACAAATGGAGTAGGAATCTGAGTTCACCGGTGTGCTAATTTATTGATCTCGTGAAAAGTGTGATGTGTTTCGTTGAGTTCACTAGAAAGTTCATTTCGGCTAGCTCAATATTTATAAGTGACACATTTAGCCAAAAGTAGTGTAAACCCTAAAATTAGATAGCTATCCAATGTTCAAATCATTATAGTGGTTAGTATGATCTCCCCCACACTATCTCCAAGTACCCGATATTTCTGCTCACGAGTCCTAACTGGATTAGAATGCGTACTTAATCATATCAATAATATGATAATAATTGTTATTATCATGGATACGTGTAAATCTAAGGGTTTGTGGATATGATCCGCATCATTTATATTTATTGATTCGTAATAATTAACATATAAGATTATATTTATATATAAATATGATTCTCGTATATATATATATATATTATTTCAAGGCACACATGTGAATGTGATTCACATTGAAAATTAAATGTAAATTAGATTTACATTTTACTTTAGATTTATGAACTAAGATTCATAAATTTTGAGATGATCTCTTAATTTTCCCAATATTGATAATTTAAAACAAAAAAAAACAGAGAAAAATAAAAGCGGTGAAAACATGACAAAACCAACAAGGCCCCCAAACGAACAAGCACTCGGGCA
Source organism: Ottelia alismoides (assembly GCA_037367405.1). Classification (NCBI taxonomy): domain Eukaryota; kingdom Viridiplantae; phylum Streptophyta; class Magnoliopsida; order Alismatales; family Hydrocharitaceae; genus Ottelia; species Ottelia alismoides. The sequence continues at coordinate 206,506 of JAZKJV010001984.1, forward strand.
CTAAACCTCATGAAGTGTAGTAGTGCCCGAAGAGTCCTGAATTATTACAATATTATGTGTCTCTCTCTCTTTAAATTACAAATAAAAATAAGAAAAATAAATGAAAAATGCAATTGTCTTAAAAAAATCCTCCAAGTACTCCTTTGTTGCGCTCTCTTGTTGGCTAGTGTAGAATATCGACTCCACTTCAAGTCGGTACGCAGGTGCTCCTAGGAGAGACCCCCTCGATCCACGGTTCCTCACAACAGATTCAAACAAAGAGGGTCGTTAGATAATTCAAAAAAATCAAATAAAATAAATAAAGAAAAAATATAGATAAAAGAGACAAGAAGATGCAAACGAAGAAATCTAATCTATGCGTAGTTACTCCCCGACAACGGTGCCATTTGAAAAGTTGAAGAATTGTAGTCGGTCTTGTGTTCCACCCATGTGGTAACATAGTTGTCGAAGCAACCGATGAGAACATCGGACTAATTTAACAATTAACCACAAATGAATATAGCAATAAAAATAAAAATAAATGTGGAGTTAAAATTTATTATAACTCTACAAATGTGTGTATAGATTTCAATATGTGTAGAGTGTCGAACATGAGGAGCAAACTAGGTATATCGGTAAAATGAGATCTAAAATTTGTGTTCTTGTCGATGAATTTTTCTGTGGGCTTTTTTATTTTATATTTTTTATGGGTTTTAATTTTTATATTTTTTTTGTTTTTATTTTATGGTTTTTCATTTTATATTTTCTGATTTTTAATTTTGTTTTCTTTTTATAAAAGATATATAAAATATATAAGTAATATATATACACTATAGGCTAATATAATTGTAAATACTAATAAAACGATCAAATACATGAATTGAAATGTTTGTGGGCTTTAAATAATTTCTATGATTCTATGATATTGTAGTTAAATTTGTCAATTTTTAGATATTTTTAAAGTCAAAAATATCCCAAATCAAGGATTAAATAAATAGATTGCATTGTTTAGGGATTTAAAAATACTAAATAAATCCAAAATTTCCCAAAAATTATTTTTAATTAATAATATATAATAAAAAGAAAATTATAATATAGAAATGGGAAAATTTGGGATTTTTAGGAATTTTTATGTTTTTTTATTATATTTTAGAGCTTTTTAATTTTTAGTCCTTTTCTTTTTTATTTTTAATGGTTTTTTGTCTTAAGTGAGAAAATACAATAATAAATAAAATCTATTTTGGGTGGATTTTTCAAAACATTTTTATATTTTTGTGATTTTTAATTCAAATAGGGCAAAAAATGTGCTCTTTTGATTTTTAGTAAATAAATAATGTACTTAAAATAAAAATAAAAAATATAATGTGAATGTGTACACTAGCAGACACTTGATCCTATTTTTAAAGAATTTTTGGAGCACAGATGGTAATTTTAATAAATAGAAAACATGCACAAAAATTATTGAACTAGTTGGGGCATGTACGTAATTAAAAATAAATGTGAGGGCTAAACTGCAAATATCCCAAAGTTTTGTAATCTCCAATGAAGTTTTATGGACTAAACTTAAATTACAAAAGCTGCAAGGTTATTCACAGAAAACACCCATCTCACGTGGGGCGACACATAAAGTAAGATGGATAGGACCCAAGTGCAATATCCACTAACTATAGAAGGTCCTTGCAAATTTACCAAAAAGTTTGCACTAATTAAAATAATTATGAGTAAAATAAAATAAACAAAAATAGAGGGCTAAGTCTGCAATTTACCCCCTAATAGGCACGAGTGAATGACGAGATGAGTGTGACTTGTCCACGTGTCAGCGTGTGGACGATACCGCTTTCAGCTTGAAGGGCTGGGATTATATCCCATGACTGAGATCGATGGTCGAGGCACGACTGATCCGACAACAATTAGAGCTTTTGGAGACAGAGCTTGATCCAACGTTTGTGAATGCCCCTGTATGAACAGTGAAGAACGCGTCCGTGGACGAGCTTCAACTAGCAGATCTGGCTGACTCCGACGATCTGGATCTGATCCAAGGGGTGCAATAGGTTTCGGGAGGGTTCCTCTGGCTGTTGGAGAGCTCACAAAGCTCTAAGGTCCGTCGAAGCATACCACAGAGGTCGAGGAAGAAATGTTGCTCCATGAACCTTTGGGTTTGTCAAAATCACCTTGTATTCGGCGTAACTCCTCCAAGACATGTACAAAAGGATTCTAGGGTCGAGGGAAAATTACCTCGACTCGTCAGAGGGTGAAATGGAAGCAAAATGCAGTGGGATGGTGGTTGCTCCATTGAAGGGATGAGGTGGAGTGCCATGATCTTGCTCCATAAGTAGGCAAGGTGAATGGAATGGTCGGGGGCGTAGCAGAAGCGTAGGGGAATGAGATGGATGCGGTTGGCAGGTCAAAATAGTCGATGTCACAGTGTAGATGTTCGCTCGAGTTAAGCTTTGACAAACTACGAAAAAGCTAATCTACGTTATTGCAATTAATAAAACCTAACTCTGACAACAAGGAATTAAACTAGAACCTAAATTCTATCTAAGAATCAAAGAAAACAAACTTCGATTGGCCGGAGCCAAGAGATGACGGACCTCACGACGGTGCTCCACCAGAGATGGTGGAAACCACCTCTAAGCTACTCCTCGATCCAGCCAAATGCTGGACGAGCTCCCTGTTACGGAGCTCGAGCCTTGGGGCATAAAAGAAGGGAGAGAAGATGGCCAAAAGGGATTTGAAAATTGAATGAAGTTGGAGGGCTCGATTTTGTACATGTGGTGAACAAGGGTCAAAGAACGAGGTGGAATGCTCGATTCAGACACCACCAACCCAAGGAATGAAGCTGGCGTGATAGAGCATCGAACGAGGAAAAAGTCAAAGAGGAATTTCCCCCAAAAAATGAACACATCGGGCCGCGATAATGGAGGAAGAAGGGATCTTGAGCTGGTCTGACACAGTCTACAACTTGGGTTAGACAGTTGACCCAAGTCAACGGGTGACACGCCCTGATTGGGCCATGTCACCCATAAAAGACAAAACCAAAATAAAAATTGAAAATAACTTAAAGTAAATTAGTAAATGATTTTATTAATTTTAAGTTATAAAATAAAAAATGTTTATTATTTTATGTATTATTTTATAAAACGTTGAATTCCTATAATAAATCGGGCTCGTTGTAGCATGGGCATTTAGCGAATTACACAGAACTGAAAAGAATCTCAATGACGAGGCTCTCAGCTTAAATTTAGATACCTGGGAAGTTCAAAGTCGAACACATGGATACGAGCAATTCGATAGATTAATTTTAATGATCAAATATTTACTAGAGCAAGTTATAGGATGATCATTGTGAGCGGATGCTCAATACACAAAAAGAGACAGATTTTAAGATCATTTTTATGCAATTTAGATTTAATGAGAACAACAATGCACAAACAACACACAAAAATCCACGACACAATAAAGCTCCTGGATTTTATTGATTAAAATTTAATCAGTGACATGTAAATTAAAAATAAAGAAAAAGATATCTCAATTCATCAAGTCTAGTTAAAAATTGATTTATAAGTGTTCCATAGAGAGTCGACTCCTAGTTACTCAATCAAGGATAAACTAATTTGGAATAAAGAGATTAATCAATGCGTCAATGATCCTAATCATCTAATTACGAAATTTATGGATTTAATTACTTGAATAATATGCGATATGCCAATTTCAAGTTCAAGCGAGGAGTCCTATATATCAATAAGTTCCCTAACATCAATGCGTGGAATAGGTGTTAAATTATTAAATCAAGCATGCTAACACATAGAGAATTAAATCACCTTTCAAACGGGACCAAAATCACTTCATTTGGATTTATATATAAAAACATATTAAAGGTTTAATCCAGGCGAATTTTTGTAATAAAAATATCAAGTTTTTATTATGAACAAGGATAAAAAGACTGAATTGCGATACAATAAAACCACAAGGATTATTATGCAACTGTTACACAAGCAGGGGGGCTTATCTACTAATAAAGAAAACTAGAGGATGGCACTGCAAATTTTCCACTTCACGTGCCCAATGCACGTGACTCGATCAGGTTCGGCTATAGGTTTGAGGACCGACTCGGGTGCACGTGGCATTCGTTGCTGCTTCGGAAGTAGGCTCGAGGACCTGAGCCCTAGGCACGAACCAATGCTTCGGATATGCTACGTGACGTGATGATGACTGTCAGATCTCGCCCAAATTGGGGAGAATTAGATGTTATTCCCCGATTCTTCGTCTCCTCCGCGAATGGCGGAGCTCGGTCGGGGTTCTCGCGAGAGCTCAAAAGCTCCTCTTGTGATCCTCATATCTTTTAGAGGTCTGAGACTTTCCTGATGATGCCGTGAAGTTGGGGATGATCTGAGGAAGATGAGAGAGTCCTCGACGGGTCAGTGAAGCATGCCCGATGAAGAATATTGAGATCAGAGCACTTCCTCTTTCTCCGATCAATGAAGTTCGATTTCAACACCTGCAACGTTAGTCCAAGAGAACGACACAAACTTGGCAGATGATTGAATGATTCAAGCCCTAAATGGGTTCCAGTCTAAGATGGTGCATGGAATGGATCTGGGTGGATACACGTGTGGAGAAGCGAATTAATCACAATGAATGGAACGCGTGGATGATGAATTTGAGGAGAAGTTATCCAATGTCTCAGATAAATGAAACCCTTGGTGAGAAGGACTTTTAAATTGATTGAAAATACAAGGAAAATAAGATGAAGAACATACTTGGAGTTTGCAGAGAATTGGAGAAGAATTGCAGAAACTTCGTTGGCCTAATCGAAGCTTAAGAGCTTCGGGTCGTACCATCAAGATCTAGGCTATAAATTCGAGCTCAAGCAGAGACAATGGAGCTCTGCAACTTGGTGTTATGCCAAGGATCTCGTCGGACTTGTGTTTGCCCTCATCGCACTCAATCGTTGCCTCGCACTGTCACTGGAGGTTGGTGAGGTTGGGGAACACATCCTGGAGTGGTGGATGACGGTTAATGGAAGAGGAGAAGGGTTTTGAGGTTGAAGTGGTTCAATGGTTGGCGAACTGAGGGGGTGGTTTCAACCACCATCATGATTTACTTGTCAGTTTGACTGGGTATGCCTTATATACCGCTTTTGGGCAATCCACAACTAAGAGATCCATTCGAGGAACACAGAGACTAGTTGATTGAAGTAATGAAAAATCATTTCATTTTGGGTTGGAACCTTAGGTTGTTCTCGAGAAAAGATAGCCTATCAAATTCTCCCTAAAGTAGAGACCAACAGAAATGTATAAACCAATGCTTCCATAGATTCGATCGTGGTTGACAATTATAGCTTCCACGGTGAGGAACAGGGCAATAAAATGGGATCAGATGACCAGAAAAAGAGGCAGGAATATATAATGGGTCGGATATGTGTCCACACCAGATTGGGCCACGTGTCCCAACCAAAAATCAAGAAAATTAATTAAATCGAATAAAATGGAAAAGAAATAGACGGAGGTCCATTTAGAAAAAAATGTAAAACATGAAAGTTGTAGATCCCAGTGAGATCTACATCTTTCATGTATAGGTAAAAGAGATCAAAGGTCATTTATACATTTATAAAAATGAAATACATGTTAAAATAATATAAAATGTTTTTCTTTCATTTTTTAAATAACTTCTTGTATTTTGATTTTATTTTATGTTATATTATTTATGTACAATATTATACTAGTTTTTGTTTGACTTCTAATGAGAAATAAATACATAAAATGATAGCATAATAATAAGGTTATATAATATATTATAATTACGGTCAATTATTTACAACACATAGAAACACAGTTGATGTTAATTGTCATTTAATCTTGGTGAATAACTTAAGATACATATATAATAATATAAAATAATGTAATAAATATGGGATTCATCACTAGCTTAAGTTACAAGTTACTTTTTAAGGGTATATGTGTGTGTATTTGCCTATGTTTGTACATTTTATTTGTTTTATATTTTTTATTTTATTATTTTATTTTCTTAATTTATACATAAATATATTTTATTATGTTTTTCTAATATAAATTGTACACTTAAATAAATATGGCTATATAATATATAGGTATAAGTATATTTGTTTCATCTGTGTATCTTGTACACTTATTTTTTGTATTTTCTTTATGGTTTTATTCTATTCTAAATATGTACGTATACTATAAATAATATTCACAAAACTATAAAATATAAAAGTATAAAAATAATAAAGAATAAATACATTGAATATTTCATTCATGTATACTATACAATATTTTATTAACTCAGCCATGGCCGATCCCAAGCCCGGGTAAATGAGGAGGGTTGCGCGTTAGGTAGCTGACAACCAGTGCAGGAGAGATAAATTCGTAAATAGTGTTCTTAAATTCTTCTAAGAACACTATTTAGGAATTTATCTCGAAACCGTTCGGATCTTTTAAACATGGATTTAAGCAAACATACAGATTTCGTTGGGGCGTTCCCTACTTGCGACGCGTTGCATCGCCCGAATGCAATGAAAAACTGGCAAGGGCCGCTACATCGCAGCCTGGATGTAGTTCAAAATTTGTAAGGGTTCTCGCATGAGGAACGCATGCGGGTATATAAGCTAGTTCCGTTGCATCACCGCCCGGATGCAGTCCAAAATTTGAAAGGGTTCTCGCATAATGGACGCATGCGAGTAAAGAAGTTAGTCCAAAAGAGATTGCAAAGGAAGTTACGGATTGGTAGTTGGAATATCGGTACTTTAACTGGAAAATTGATGGAGATAGCGGATACAATGGAAAGAAGGAAGATTCATATATTATGTCTTCAAGAGACTAAATGGGTTGAAGAGAAAGCAAGGGAGATCGAGAAGACATGCTTTAAACTTTGGTATTCAGGTAAAGATAAGGGCAGAAACGGTGTTGGAGTGGTTGTTCATAAAGATTTGAAGGATTGTGTGGTTGAGGTGCAAAGATTTGGGGATCGGATTATTTTGCTAAAGTTGGTGCTTGAAGAAGAAATTCTGAATATCATCTCAGTTTATGCACCACAAATTGGTTTATATGAAAGGACTAAGCAAGCTTTTTGGGAGGATATGGATAAGATTTTACAAGGAATCCCACAAAGAGAGATGGTTTGCATAGGTGGAGATTTTAATGGACATGTGGGAAAAGATGTTTTAGGGTATGCAAGTGTGCATGGAGGACATGGTTTTGGGGATAGAAACGAAGAGGAAAAAGTCATTCTGGATTTTGTAACTGCATATGATCTTTTCATAGCAAGCACTCTTTTCAAGAAGAGGGAGGAGCATTTAATTACTTATAAGAGTGGCTCAACTAGAACACAGATCGATTACTTTGCGTTGAGGAGTTGTGTTGCAAAGATTGCAAAGTAATCCCTGGAGAGAGTTTGACAACTCAACATCGCTTGTTAGTCTTGGATTTACAAATAAAAGGGCTGGTAAAGAAACGGAAGGTTCCTAAGATCAATAGAACTAGGTGGTGGAATCTTCCGCTGAAGCAATCAAGCTTCAGGGAGAAGGTTTTAGAAGACTTATCTTGGAATGGTAGCGGTAGTGCAAATGAGATGTGGGAGGCAGTAGCATCTTGTATCCGAAAGGTAGCCAAAGAGATGCTAGGCGAGTCAAAAGGAGGAGCTCCGGGTCAAAAGGATGCTTGGTGGTGGAGTGAAGGGGTGCAAGAGAAGCTAAAAATTAAAAGAGCTTGCTTTAAAGCTATGTCTAAGGATAGAACAGAGGAAACTGTCACAGACTATAAATTAGCGAAGAAGGAAGCAAAGAAGGCTGTAAGCAAAGCTAAGTCAAAAGCTTATGAGATTTTTTTTTATAAAAATCTCAACTCTAAGGAGGGCCAGAAGGATATATTCAGGTTGGTCAACGCAAGAGAAAGAAAGACCAAAGACCTTTCTCAAGTGAGATGCATTAAGGACGAGGAAGGTCACGTGCTTGTTACTCAGAAGGATATAGAGACTAGATGGGAGAATACTTCCATAAAATTTTCATTGGAGAAGTAAATAGAGAGATCACTTTGGGTGATCTAGCTAGTAGTGAAAGTTACTTGAATCGTGCATGCTATAGACGAATACAAAGAAAAGAAGTAGAGGAGGCTTTGAAGGTTATGAGACCTGGGAAAGGTGTTGGACCGGATGACATCCCTGTAGAAGTATGGAAAGTTTTAGGTGAGCGTGGTTTGACTTGGCTTACGAATCTATTCAATGTTATTTGGCGAAGCAAGAAAAATGCCTGAAGATTGGAGGAGGAGTATCGTGGTCCCTCTTTATAAGAACAAAGGAGACATTCAAAATTGTTCAAATTACAGATGTATCAAGCTGATGAGTCACACTATGAAAATTTGGGAACGTGTGATCGAAAGAAGGTTGAGACAAGTTTCCCAAATAAAAGAAAATAAATTCGGATTCATGCCAGGTTGCTCGACTATTGAAGCCATCCATTTGTTGAGGAGATGGACGAGTTGACAAGTCACATTCAGGATGAGTTACCTTGATGTATGTTATTTGCTGATGATATTGTGTTGATTGACGAGACTAGAGATGGAGTAAATGAGAAGCTTGAGGTTTGGAGACATGCATTGGAGACTAAAGGTTTTCGTATAAGTAGGGCTAAGACGGAATATATGGAATGCACCTTTGATGGAAGCAATGGTGAAGGAATCGAGGTGAAGATTGGTGACGATAACATTCAAAATAGAGATTCTTTTAGATATCTGGGATATATTTTGAAACATGATGGGGAAATTGATGGAGATGTTACTAATAGAATAAATGCAAGCTGGCTAAAGTGGAAAGGAGCCTCCGCTGTTCTCTGTGATAAGAAAATTCCTTCAAAAATTAAAGGAAAGTTTTACAAAGCAGCTGTGAGACCTGCTATGCTTTATAATTCTGAATGTTGGCCTGTGAACCATAGACATGTGTAGAGAATGGCTGTAGCAGAAATGAAAATGCTAAGATGGATGTGTGGACATACACGTAAAGATCGGATTCGGAATGATGCAATCAGAAAGAAAGTTGGTATAGCTCCGATCGAGGATAAGATGCGAGAAAACCGCTTAAGATGGTTTGGTCATTTGCAAAGAAGGTCAACTGATGCACCGGTTAGGAGATGCGAGTGGTGGGATGTTGAGCCGGCTAAGAGAGGGCGAGGACGGTCCAAGAAGTGTTGGAAAGAGACTATACGAAGGGATCTTAGTTTTTTGGATATAAGTCCGAGATTGACCCAAGATAGATCTGAATGGAGGCGAAGAATCCGTGTAGCCGACCCTACTTAATTGTGGGAAAAGGCTTTGTTGTTGTTGTGTATACTATACAATATTGGTTCAAAACCTAACATTCACATCTTAACTCCAAATTGGATGAAACCACTTTCATTAAATAGCATATTAAAATTTGTATACAATTAAGGTGATTTTGATACATTTTGTGTTCATATGTAGATGATATTGGTCTGGGAAGTTTGGGTTTTGGCTTTTTATTTAGAGTATAAAATATATATTGTATATTATTTTTGTGTGAAATAAATTTTTTATTTTTATTTGTATTTTTATGTACAAAGTATCTTTATTTGAAGTATAAATAATAAAAAATAAAATAGGTCCCAAAAAATGAATTATTGATGAAAAAAGAATGGGATTTTTATTGTGTTTCAACCCATATCTCCCCCTACTTTATTCCTTGTCGACCCAGTCATCAAGATGCCTAGATCTCTGGGTTTAGGGTCATAAAATACATTTGGTATTTTATTCTTTTTCTTTTCTTTACTCTATAATTTTGCATTAAAAAATACATTTTATATGCGATAAATCATAAATGGAGTAAATAAAAGATGTTAATTTGTACAGAATAATGATATTTACATGCATTAGCTAGGGTTTTTAAGGTTAAAATGATATAATAAAAGTGATAAAATGGAGATTCATCGCATCCCAAACACGATACGAAATCTAACAATTACAAAGTATGGTAGTAGCTTATAAGTAGTGTATGCTACTAAAAAATATTTGATTTATCATGTTATTTATTGATTATCACCTTTTCAACTTAGAGTTATTTCATCTAATTATTACTCAGTTGACCTTAATTAACAAACAAATCTATGTAAAAAATTAACATTAATTATTGTTTCTTAATAACTTGTCTCTATGTTGTATATTTATCTCTATGTTTTTCCATTACTTTATGTATTTCTTTATTAATTAAAATCCAATAAAAATCAGGACAGTATTGTACTTAGTTAATTTAACATTAAATATAATTTTAAAATACAAAAACAATGAAAGAAAATAAAATAAGTAATTTTAATACGTTAAAAGTACTTGCAAATTTTTAATTGTGTATGTGTTGTATTTTCACTTTTAGTTATACATGAAAGATATAGATCTCATCGAGATCTACAGTTTTCATCTTACAATTTCTAGTTTCATTCCCGTCTATTATATTTATTTATTTTTTACTTATTCATTTCTTTGAATTCTCATTGGCCACGTGGCGCAACCCGCTTCAGCCACGTGGCTCGCTCCCACTTAGCCACCCGCTCCTCTCCTGGCCATCACATGTCTTTGATCAGATCGAATCGCGACCACTCATCAGCGCCTTGCTTCCAGCTATCTGATGTGTTTGTTCAACTCCATCTAAACCGCTCTATCTCACCTTTTTGGGCCATCTGATCTTGATCAGACGACCAATCCATTGCTTTCAACCCTCCGCCCACTCCTTCGAAGCAACACACATCGCCAACCACCGACTTGGCCAATTTCTACTGACTTCATCACATGCCACACCCACTCAATTCTGATACCATTCTCCTCCTTGTTCATCCCCCTTCTATGTATGTTCTTCAGTTGCGTCTTTCTCCCTCACGTGAGATCAGGAGAGGTGGTTGGAACCAACTTCATGATAATTGAATGTGATTGAATTATCATGAATAGTATGAATTTTGATTCATATTATAAATAGAGTTATCTTAGATAATTAAATGTGATTTAATTATCAAAGATGTAATGTGAATGTGATTCATATTATTTGGGCACAAGAGAATAGAGATCCAAAATGATTAAATGTGATTTAATTATCATTGATGTGAATAATGTTGATAGCATTATCTATATTAATTATATATATTATAAATGTGATTTATAATATAAGAGAGAGCTATTTGTAATTTACATTTATTAAATTAAATGTTGATGTGAATTGGATTCACATTGGACATTGAATTGAAAATGTATTTTACATTTTATTTTGAGTTGTGAATGTGATTCACAATTTTCGAATGACAAGATTGCAATATTCACAAAATAGTTATGAATTATTTTTATAGAATAATTTACAACAGGTGTTGTTGTAAATCTTAGAGATTTCCATGGAATGATGTACTCTCATGAGATATCATGAGATTACATGAGATTGCCACCAAATCCCATACTATGGAAGGAGACAATCTTCATTCCATAATCTCCATGCTTGATTGATTTAATTTGAAAATAAATCATATTGATTTATCAATGCATATTTAATCTAGATTAAATTAATTATTGTTGATTTTTACCAACATAAATCTTGGCCCTTAAAAGAAACACAAATCAATGAGAGCTATTGGATTTATGCTGCCAATGGATTGAGATCCATGTATCTCAAAATATTTATAAATAGAAGGGCACCCCTTGTTCTTCAAATGCTAATGAGAACATAAGTCTCTCTCTCTACACGCCCTATCTCTCTCTCATGTGGCCATCCACCATGAATGCCCTAGAGAGATTCTCCATCGTCGCAGCGTCGTTGTTATGTTGCCCGATCGTTGCTCGTGGATCTCCGTCTACTTCCGCGTGCCTTGCTCGTGAAGAAGATGTCGTATCTCGTTTGTCGAGATCAGGAGATCCGTGGCTTGGATAATCAACATGGATTGCAAGAAGCACGCGTTTCATCCACGCGCTCGCAAGCGTCTCCTCCGTTGCATCGGACTTGAGACAGGAGGTCTCTTCGTTTAGAGACTCAATCGCAACCACGCTTCAAGAGGTAATCCTATTGCTTGTTTGTGGTTTAGACAAAACGACCCGAGAAGTGTTCTCGGATCATGTGGTTTCGTCACATGAAAAAAATAATTTCCGCTTCATCGAGCAACTAGTGTGACTAGTCGCTCCCGATCGCATACGATGCGATTCTCACGCTTCCGTGATGCGCTTAAGGATCTCGCCACATCCTTCACTTCATCAACTGCCTGTAACCTAACTTCATCTTCATCAAAACCCAATCTCTGTCATATGAAACCATCATCCGCCTTCATGTGATCTTCCTCCGAGCCACCTTTCTTCCTTGAGTGGTAACAAGTAAGAGCACGATTGAGAGAAGATCGAGTGAGGGTTCCAACGAGATCCGAAGGAAATATCCTTCGTCGTAGACCATCCCAATGGTTGCTTGAGCTTACTCCTTTGCCGGGATTTCGAGTGTTGACTTGAGGTTTCTTTAAACCTCATTCCCAGTCATTGATTCTTCATCTTCATCTTTTTCGATTCGATTCTTATGTAAAATTCGATCTTATTATCTTTGTATTTTCATTATTTTATTCACCCGCATTCACTCATTAAATCCCTTATATGAGACCGTTTACCTCGTCGTCATTGCACTATCATCTTCACACACTCATTCTCTTCTTATTTCGCTTCTCCATCGTTGTTTCCACCTCACATCCTTCTTCTTCCTGCGAGGAAGAAGAACCCAACTAACGCTCTTCTCCCTCGCCTAGGGCTGTCAGAAAAATCTCGAGTTCGATATTCACTCAGGTTCGGCTCGCTAAAAGTTCTATTCAAATTCGGTTTGGAAATAAACGAACCGAACCTGAACACAAGTTTAGGCTCGATTAAATAAACGAACCGAACCTAAAAATCATAGGTTCGCTCAGGTTCGATTCGTTAAAAGCTCGATAAACATACTCATATACATATTTACAAATCTGTATCCATAGAAGTGGACCTTATTTTGAGATAAGTCAATTTTGTCCCAGGATAAGTGAATTTTGTCTAGAGATAACTTGATATTTACGGGATAAGTAGGTTTTATCTCGGTATAAACTATCCAAAAATAAATAGTCACATCGTGTTTACAACATCCTTCATCTATGTGTATAGTACTTTTTCCTTCTTTATCTTGAAATCAACAGAACAAGTATAAACCTTACTTATCGAATATCTCTATATTATTCTTATTCCTTATCCCCATCGGAATAAATGTAAAAATATATTTTAATTATACTTTTTTCTAAGAGATGAATCCATATTAATCTATTTTTTTCAAAATATGAAGATGAGTTAGATAAAGAAAAAACTAAATGATTATTTATTCTAATTGTAAGCACATATATTTTTCCATTTCTCTTCTTTTTCAATCCCTCTGAATTCTTAAGTTCGATATTCGTTTAGGTTCGATTCGTTTAAAAAGAGGCTCGATTCGGATTCGATTCGAAAATAAATGAACCGAACCTGAACACAAGTTTAGGCTCGATTAAATAAACGAACCGAACCTAAAAAATACAGGTTCGCTCAGGTTCGGTCCGTTTACACCCCTACCCTCGCCTACTATTGAGCATCCATCTCACATCGGGAGCATTTCAATGGATTTGTCTTGTTCTGTGGTTTGAATCAACCCCTATAGGTTCTCAAGCTCTTCATTGATCGAAGAAATTCCAAGTACTCGGACCTCATCCTTCTTCACTGATTTCACTTCATCATTAGAGAGATGCAAGGCATATAGGCCCTCGATTCCTTCACCAACATCTTCGCGAGGGGCTGAGGTATCTTATACGGCCTTTAGGAGTCACATAAGAGCGTGGAGGAGGAGGAGTCCCACCGGAGCTCCACCTTATCGTCGGCGTGAGAGGAAAGTGCGGAGGTGTAGCCGTCGGATCAAGCCCATTTGGGCATAGTCTAGTGGTCCAGCTTATGTCAAGACACCCTGGCGAAGTCCTTCGGATTGCACTTCAGTCCAACCATCACGTGCTCGACACATGTGAGGTAGGTTAAATATCAAGCTTACCCCTCCGTGCCTTCTGCACTTATACATTTTATATTTGGGATTTTTACCCGTCATACCTTATAATCTTTTCAAATTACCTCTACGACATTTGAAACATCGTAATTTCTCCCCCGACCCTGTAAAGTTGCTAACCCTTACCCTACAGACCCTGCGGTTAAGGCCCGTTAAATGACCCGTTAAAATTAACCAGATTCTGTTATATTCATTTATATTATACCCATTTTGTTTATTAAATTTACATGGAGTGCCACTCCCGTCCCCCCCTCCCCGGCGATGCTGCTCTCCCTCCCCCCGGGCCGATGATAGAGCCCTCCGACTGCTGCTACTTCGCCCCCCGCGCTGCTGCTTCTCCCCCCCACCCGAACAATGGATGTCGCCCCCCCCCCCCCCCGATGGATGCCGCCCCCTGCCGACGATGGAGCCCCCCGATGGAGCCGCCCCCTCCCACCCGTCGACGATGGAGCCCCCCGCCCCTCGCGCTGCTGCTTCTCCCCCCCGCCCGAACGATGGATGCCGCCCTCGCCCCCCCCTCCCGTTCGTGCCCCCTGCTGACGATGGAGCCCCCCTCCCCTGAACGACGGAGCCCCGCGCCCCCGGCCGCCGCCGCTTTGCCCTCCCCCGCGCAGGAGGCCCTCCTCCCTGCCGCTCATCCGGATTTTGATTTTTTTCTTATTCTTTTTTATTTCGCCTAATCTTGACCGTTCGATGGTAAATTGGTTAGGTTAACTCAAGACTAACCCAAGTCTTTGACTCAAATATAGTTAAAATTGACGGCAGGGTTTATTGGATAAGACGGAGCAAGTTTACGAGGTCGGGGGAAGAATTACGATGTTTCAAAGGTCGTAGAGGTAATTTGAAAAGATTATAGGGTCTGCCGGGTACAAATCCCTTTATATTTTAGCCCTGACGATGTTTATTATATTTTAATCCTTTTTGGACTTGTTTGATATGTTTTAATTTATTGTTATTAAGTTTTTATTGCATTGATATCCATGTATTGATTGTTAATATCTTGTGAACGATTAATTCATTTTCAATAAAAAATGGTGTCGATTGAAAGATTATTTTATTCTCTTTAATATGATAAAATTAATTGTCCGTGTGATTTACTTCTTACGCAATATAAAATCAGTGAACAAAACTTGTCCTTTGAGCTTTGATATTCAATTTAAAATTGATCTTTTAAGTATTTATTGATCTACTAAACCCCCTGATTTAACCGTATCTTCCTAAATCTAATTAGGTCCCTTAAATACATTAATGTTTAATTAAATTCATGATTAGATTCTTAGTTGAGAAGTTATTTAATAATGTTCGTGATGGGTTCTTAAAGTTTCATTTTTATTTCTTAAAGTGATCATTCGGAACTTATTGTCTTTTGCATTCTTCAGGTCGTTGATTTTTTTATTAATAGATCGAGTAGGTTAATTAATCAATCAGGAGCATTATTGTGTGATTGTGCATCTTGTTGTATTGTATTGCATTATTTTATCATCTTAACATATTTGCATAAAAATGATTTGAAAAATTCATGCATTGCATCTAATGTTACTTGACCTAGATCACTATTAAATTGCTAAAATAAATATTTGACTCTTGGATTAAATTAATTATCTGTCCGTGCCCTATGTTCGACCCTTGACTTGTCCATGTAAAATTTAAGCCAAGTCCTCCTTGCGGAGATCATTTGTCTCGATTCCGATTGAGTGCTGATTGGTCGTATTACAACGATTATATATTACTGTTATTATTATTATATACTAAATAACATGGGCTTAAGCATTTTGAGCGTCGGTCAAGGGCTCCAACTGGGTTGTTTGAGCCAATAATCCACGATTATCGATCGAGATTTGGGCTTGGAACGCTACAGAAGGTTTCATAGCAGCTTCCCTCTAACGGTGGAAAGGATTGCTCTCGAGGTGGGGCCACCCCTACGATAGAGTTACGTGGAAAGGACTACCCAAGAGGTGAAACCGCCACTGTTACTAGGAATATGTGATGTACCGTCACACAACGAGGACATTGTGGATATAAGTGAGGTGATTGTAATACCCCAAACATAGTGCCACATCTGGTAATCACAGAAGGTGTGGTGTAGCTTGTAACTACTCGAGGCCACTACTAGTCAGCCTTGACTTAAGCATTTTTGGTCGACGTCAAGGGCTATAGTTGAGCTCAAGCTCACATGTTATATAGGAAAGTAAAGAATCTTACTCATTTTTTTTATTTTTGTTCAGGTTTTGCTACATGGCAATTTGAGGTTAAGTAGTTGAGCCTGAATTTTAGTTTATTCTTTGGGTAAAAGACCCATTATATAAGACCTCGCCTTTTTGTTTTATATGTACCCCTAATTTGTGATTCATTTGGTGGGATCTAGCTTATATAAGATCCAACTGATGAGGAGAGAAGGTTAATTTAAGAATAATATTTTTATTCCCCACCAGGAATGCAACACAAATAGATACATATATGTATTACCATATCCTTATCGATTTTTAAATATTAATATAGATATTGATACAAATATTGACGGATACCAAAACTATGTCACCATATCCTTGAAAACATATACAAATGTAAATCATACATGGATCATATACGAATAATATTAAGAATAATACATAGATTAGCTTAAATATACATGTATTAGATACACTACACACGATATGAATATAGTAATTGTGCTTAAATAGTAAAACCTATAAAAAGTAACACGAAAGAAGGTATAAAATTATGTTAAATACAGTTAAACATAAATATAAAACTATATTTTATACATAAAATTGAATATAAGTATATATGTATATATTTTGCAGATATCGGATATCCATATCCGTATTTATTTTAAAACTTATGCGGATAATCAAATATCTATACATTGAATATGGTGGTGGTGGATTGGATATTTGCATCTCTCTCCCCCCTCCATTCTTGATTCTTCCCTCCCGAAAACCCTAACTTCTGCCCTACCCAGCGCGGCCCCCCTCACATCCCCCTTCCCACTGTGCTGGCGCCACAACCCACCTCCTCCCCCCTCTTCCGCACCACCATCCCCGCCTTCCCCAATCATAATCTCCGCCGCGCCGCCTCAACTTCTCCAGCGCACCCCACCGACTCCACGCTCGCTCCTTTCCGCTGCCAACTCTTCCGTCACCCAACGCAACCGCAGCCGCCTCTCCAGCCTTCCAGCCGCTGAGCTCTCTCCACCATCTTCTCACGCGCCGCCAACACTGCAGCCTGCTGCCCCGCTCAGGTGGAGGTTCTGCGCCTTCATTCCCTGCAGTTGTGGTAAGGAGTAGTGATTTCCTATTTTTTCCTACCTTAGTATCGATCTGTGGATTCTTATGTCTATTTAATTTGGTTGATAATTTTTATCGTCGGCTATAGCCATCTGAATAAGTACACCAATAATCTATTAATTACCTGGGTTGGAACATCTCGTGGATTATAGTGCCTGGCGTCTGCTTTTTTCCGGCGTATAACTCCTCAATATTGGGCACGAATTGCATCATCAAGCAAAGGGTTTTCCTAGCCTCCTCTGTCCCTCAGGACGAATAAGGGGTATCACAAGAATATTGACATGTTACCGACTATGCCTTTTGGAACTAATCAAATCCAAACTAATGAAATCACGCCGGAAAAAAGCAGACGCCAGGCACTATAATCCACGAGATGTTCCAACCCAGGTAATTAATAGATTATTGGTGTACTTATTCAGATGGCTACAGCCGACGATAAAAATTATCAACCAAATTAAATAGACATAAGAATCCATAGATCAATACTAAGGTAGGAAAAATTAGGAAATCACTACTCCTTACCACAACTGCAGGGAATGAAGGCGCAGAACCTCGACCTGAGCGGGGCAGCAGGCTGCAGTGTTGGCGGCGCGTGAGAAGATGGTGGAGAGAGCTCAGCGGCTGGAAGGCTGGAGAGGCGGCTGCGGTTGCGTTGGGTGACGGAAGAGTTGGCAGCGGAAAGGAGCGAGCGTGGAGTCGGTGGGGTGCGCTGGAGAAGTTGAGGCGGCGCGGCGGAGATTATGATTGGGGAAGGCGGGGATGGTGGTGCGGAAGAGGGGGGAGGAGGTGGGTTGTGGCGCCAGCCCAGTGGGAAGGGGGATGTGAGGGGGGCCGCGCTGGATAGGGCAGAAGTTAGGGTTTTCGGGAGGGAAGAATCAAGAATGGAGGGGGGAGAGAGATGCAAATATCCAATCCACCACCACCATATTCAATGTATACATATTTTGATTATCCGCATAAGTTTTAAAATAAATACGGATATGGATATCCGATATCTGCGAAATATATACATATATACTTATATTCATTTTTATGTATAAAAAATAGTTTTATATTTATGTTTAACTGTATTTGACATAATTTTATAGCTTCTTTCGTGTTACTTTTTATAGGTTTTACTATTTAAGCACAATTACTATATTCATATCGTGTGTATTGTATCTAATACATGTATATTTAAGCTAATCTATGTATTATTCTTAATATTATTCGTATATGATCCATGTATGATTTACATTTGTATATGTTTTCAAGGATATGGTGACATAGTTTTGGTATCCGTCAATATTTGTATCAATATCTATATTAATATTTAAAAATCGATAAGGATATGATAATACATATATGTATATATGTATCTGTTTGTGTTGCATTCTCGGTGGGGAATAAAAATACTATTCTTCAATTAACCTTCTCTCCTCATCAGGCAGGTCTTATATATGCTAGATCCCACCAAATGAAACGCAAATTAGGGTTCCAAATAAAACAAAAAGGCAAGGTCTTATATAGTGGATCTTTTACAAAATAAAATAAACTACAATCCAGACTCAACTACTTGACCTAAAATTGCCATGCAACAAAAACTGAACGGAAATAAAAAATGAGCACGGTTCTTTACAGTACTACATCAAGAACATGGGTGTAACGTCACATGCCTTAGGCTTGATCCATTATCAGGGATTACGTACCTATATAACATGTTGGGCTTGAGCTCAACTAGAGCCCATGACCTCGACCCAAAATGCTTAAGTCCAGGTTGACTAGTAGTGATCCCGACTAGTTATAAGCTACTACCACTTCTTGTGATTACTAGATGTGGTACTATATTTGGGGTATTACAATCATTCCGCTTATTTTCACAACATCCTCGTTGCGTAAGGGTACATGACATATTCTTAGTAACAGCGGCGGCTTCACCTCTTGGGTAGCCCTTTCCTCATAACTCTATCATAGGGGTGTCTCCACCTCATGGGCAATCCTTTTCACTGTTAGAGGGAATCTGCTATGATACCACCTATAACGTTCCATGCCCTAATCTCAATCGGCTATCGTGGATTATTGGCTCAAACAACACAATTGGAGCCCTTGACCACCGCTCAAAATGCTTAAGCCCATGTTGTTTAGTATATAATAATAAAATATAATCGTTGTAATACGGCCAATCAGCACCCAATCGAAACTGAGACAAATGATCTCCACAAGGAAGACTTGTCTTAACTTTTACATGGGCAAGTCCAGGGTCGAATACAGGAGCATGACAAATAATTAATTCAATCTAAAAGTCAAATATTTATTTTGGCAATTTAATAGTGATCTAGGTAAAGTAACATTAGATGCAATGCACGGATTTTTCAAAACATTTTATGCGAATATGTTAGGATGGCAAAATAATGCAATGCAGTACAACAAGATGTACAATCACACAAATAGTGCTCCTTACTGATTAATCTACCTACTCGAGCAATTAATTAAAAATCAATGAACTGAAGAATGCAGAAGATAATAAGTTCCAATCGATCACTTAAAGAAATAAAGTGAAACTTTAAGCACCCGACATAAACATTATTAAATAACTTCTCAACTAAGAATATATTCATGAATTCAATTAAACATTAATGTATTAAAGGGACCTAATTAGATTTAGGAAGAGACGGTTAAATTAAGGGACTCAATAGATCAATGAATACATAAAAGATCAATTTTAAACTGAATATCAAAGTTGAAAGGACAGGTTTTGTTCTCTGATTTTTATGCGAGAGAAATAAATCAAACATACAATTAATTTTATCATATTAAAGAGAATAAAACAATCTTTCAATCAACACCATTTTCATTGAAAATGAATTAATTGTTCACAAGATATTAACAATCAATACATGGATATCAATGCAATAAAAACTTAACAAAAATAACTTAAAACATATCAAATAAGTCCAAAAAGGACTAAAATGTAATAAACATCATTTGGGCTAAATTATAAAATGTATAAGTGTAGAAGGACTTATCTATAATTTCCAAAACATGAAGGGGTACGCTTGATATTTGTCCTACATCGCATGTGTGGGGCATGTGATGGTTGGACTGAAGTGCAATCTGAAGAACTTCGCCAGGGTGTCGTGGCAGATGCTGGACCACTGGATCATGCCCAAATGGGCTTGATCCGATGGCTACTCCTCCATCTTCACCTCCGCACTTTCCTCTCATGGCAGTGATAAGGTGGAGCTCAGGTGGGACTCCTTCTCCTCCTCCATGCTCTTATGCGACCAAGCACTTGGCATTTCTTCGATCGATGAAGAGCTTGAGCACCTACGGGGGTTGATTCCAAACCATAGAACAAGGCGAATCCATTGAAATGCTCCTGAGGCAAGATGGAGGCTCAATTGTAGGCGAGGGAGAAGAGCCTTAGTTGGGTTCTTCTACCTTGCAGGAAGAAGGATGCGAGGCGAAAACAACGATGGAGTAGCGAAATAAAGAAGAGAATGAGTGCGCGAAGATGACAATGCAATGATGATGATGTAATTGATCTCATATAATGGATTGAATGAGTGAATGTGGGTGAATATATTAGTGAAAATACAAAGAAAATAAGATTGAATTTTACATAAGAATCGAATTGAAATAGAGGAAGACGAAGAAGATGAAGAATCACTGGCTTGGAATGAGGTTTAAAGAAACCTCAAGTCGTCACTCGAAAATCCCGACAAAGGAGTAGGCTCAAGCAGCCATTGGGATGGTCTGCGACGAACGATATTTCCTTCGGGTCTCTTCGGAACCCTGACTCGATCTTCGCTCAATCGTGCTCTTACTTATTACCACTCAAGGGAGAAAGGTGGCCGGAGGAAGTTCACATGAAGGCGGATGATTGTTTCAGATGACAGAGATTGGATTTTGAGGAAGATGAAGTTAGGTTATGGGCAATTGATGAAGTTGGTTTCAACCACCTCTCCCGACCTAGCGCGAGAGAGGAAGAAGCAACTGAAGAACATACAGAGAAGGGGGCTGAACAAGGAGGAGAATGGTATCGGAATTGAGTGGTTGTGGCATGTGATGAAGTCGGTATAAATTGGCAAAGTCAGCAGTTGGAGACTCGCGTTGCTTCGAAGGAGTGGGGTGGGAGGTTGAAAGCGATGGATTGGTCGTCTGATCAAAGATCAGATGGCTCACAAATGGGCGCAATAGAGCGGTTTAGATGGAGTTGAACAAACGCATCAGACAGCTGGAAGCAAGGCGCTGATGAGTGGCTATGATTGGCTCTGATCAAAGACATATGACGGCTAGGAGAGGAGCGGGTGGCTAAGTGGGAGCAGGCCACGTGGCTGAAGCGTGTTGCGCCGCGTGGCCAATGAGAATTCAAAGAAATGAATAAATAAGAAATAAATAAAAATATAATAGATAAGAGTGAAATTAGAAAAAGGTAAGACGAAAACTGTATATCTCGATGAGATCTACATCTTTCATTTAGAACTCAAAGTGAAAATACAACATATACACAGTTTTAACGAATGAAAATTACTTATTTATTTTCTTTTGTTATTTTGTTGTAAATTAAATTTATATTTAATGTTAAATTAATTAAGTACAATACTGCCATGATTTTCATTAATAAAGAAATGCATAAAATAATGGAAGAACATAGAGATAAATATACAACATATAGATAAGTTATTAAGAAAACAATTAATGTTAATTATTTACAGTGAGTTGTTTGTTAATTAAGGTTAGTTGAGTATTAATTATATGAAATGGCTTAAGTTAAAGAGGTAATAATCAATAAATAACATGATAAATCAGAGATTTTTCAGTAGCACACACTACTTATAAGCTACTACCACACTTTATAATTGCTAGATGTTGTAATGTGTTGGGGATGTGATGAATCTTCGTTTCATCACTTTTATTATATCATTTTGGCCTTAAAATCCCTAGCTAATGCATGTAAATATCATTATTTTGTACAAATTAACATCCTCCATTTATTCCATTTATCGCATATAAAATGTACTTTTTAATGCAAAAATTATAGAATAAAGAAAAGAAAAAGAATAAAATACCAAAGGTATTTTATGACCCTAAACCCTTAGGGCCTGTTTAGTTGCAGGGTTGGACTGGGTTGGCACAACCCTGGTTACTATTCACAAGGGTACTTCCTCCTCACAGATTACTATTCACCCATCCCAACCCAGCCCAACCCAACCCAGCCCAACCCAACCCTGCAACCAAACAGGCCCTTAGACCATGCATCTTGATGACCGGGTCGACAAGGAATAAATTAGGGGGTGATAAGGGCTAAAAACACAATAAAAATCCCATTCTTTTGTTCATTAATAATTCATTTTTTAGACCTATTTTATTTTCTATTATTTATATCTCAAATAAAGAAATTTTATACATCAAAGTTGTAGATAAAAATACAAATAAAAATATAAAATTGATTTCATATAAAAATCATATATTTTATAGATTTTATACTCTAAATAAAAAAGCCAAAAGCCAAACTTCCCATACATATATCATCTTCATATGAAACTCAAAATATATCAAAATCACCTTAATTATATATGGATTTTAATAAGCTATTTAATGAAGATAGTTTCATCCATTTTGGAGTTAAGTTGTGAAAGTTTGGTTTTGGACCCATATTGTATAGTATACATGAATAAAATATTCATTTTATTTATTCTCTGCTATTTTTATACTTTTATATTTTATATTTTTATGAATATTATTTATAGTATATGTACACATTTAGAATAGAATAAAATCATAAAGAAAATACAAAAATAAAATAAGTATACAGAATACACATATGAAATACATATACTTATACCTATATATTATATATCCATATTTATTTAAGTGTACAAATTATATCAGAAAATTATAATAAAAATATATTTATGTATATAAAAATAAGTTATATTTATATGAATTAAGAAAATAAAACAATAAGATCAAAAATACGTAATACAAATAAAATGTACAAAACATAGGTAAATACATATATAAATACACCTTTAAAAAGTAACTTGTAACTTAAGCTATTGATAAATCCCATATTTATCTACATTATTTTATATTATTATATATTTAACTCAAGTTATTCACCAAGACTAAATGATAATTAACATAAATTGTGTTTCTGTATATTGTAAATAATTGGCATTAATTACATTATACTATATAACCTTATTATTATGCTATTATTTCATGTATTTGTTTCCCAATAAAATTCAAATAAAAAGTAGTATAATATTGTACATACATAATATAACATAAAATAAAATCAAAATACAAAAAATGATAAAATAAAAATGAAAGGAAAATGTTTTATATTATTTTAACATTATTTAATATATATATATATATATATATATATATATATATGACCTCTCATCTCTTTGACCTCTGCATGAAAGTTGTAGATCTCATCGGGATCTACAACTTTCGTGTTTTCCATTTTTTCCAAATCAGCCTCCTTATATTTCATTTCCATTTTATTCGATTTAATTCATTTTCTCGATTTTGGATTGGGCCACGTGGCCCAATCTGGTGTAGACACATGACCGAGCCTTTATATATTCTTGTATCTTTTTCTTGCCGTACGATCCCAATTTGTCGCCTTAGTCCTCATTGTTCATCAACTCTCCCATCACAATCATTTGATCTTTTAGATCATACACATATGGACCACTTACTAGTGCCATTACTCCAACAGTCTGATCCTTTGATCGGACGGTTGACGAGCTGCCTTCAACCTCTCGCCCCACCTTCTCCAAACAACGCATCCCTTTGCACCTTAGCAACTTCTCCCAAATATTGCAACTATCTCTGACAACCTCCAAACCAATACAAACCACATAGATGATGAATCCACATTTCATCATCTTTATTCTATCATTTTGGTATCAAAAACCCTAGCAAATGCGTGTAAATAGCGCTAATTTATGCATCTTAGCATTCATGCATGTACATGTAAATAGTGTATAAAATACGGTTTTTAAAGCCAAAATTATAGAATAAATAAAAGAAAAGAAAAAGAATAAAATATTGTAAATATTTTATGACCCAAAGCCCCGAGACCTAGGCATCTAGATGAATAGGTCGACAAGGAATAAAGTAGGGGGAGATAAGGATCAAAATACAATAAAAACATCTTCCATTTTATTTATTCTCTATTCATTTTGGGGCCTATTTTTGGTTCCACTTTTTATACGTCAAATAAAGAAACTTTTTACATGAAAGTTGTAGATAATTAAATAAAGAAAAATACAAAATTGATTTCACTCAAAAATAATGTACAGATAAAAAGTTATGATCTGAATAAGATTCCATAATCCCAACTTTCCAGACCTGTATCTCATAAATGAAAACTCGAAATGCAGCAAACTCACATTTAATTTATATAACTTAAAATAATCTATTTAATGAAGGTGGTTTTCGTATTTTTCGGAGTTACGGTTTGAAAGTTGAGTTTTAGACCCCACTTGTATACTTGTACAGATTAAAATATTCATTTTATTATTTATTCATTATTTTTATAATTTTATATATTTTTATAATTTTGTAAATATTATTTATAATATATTTGTATATTAAAATCAGAATAAAAATGCAAAAGAAATACAAAATAAAAATATATATATCATACATAGGTATAATACCTATATACTTACCTATAATATTAACACTTTTATTTTATTAAGTGTATAAAATACCTCAGAAAAATAAAATAAAAATATAATTAAGTGTATAAAAGTATTCTATAAATTTATAAAATAATAAATTAAAATTAATAAATTAAATAAATAAAATAAAAATAAAATATTAAAATATATAGTTGTATATACCTATATAGCCTATAAAAGGTAACTCTTATTTTTATACCTCATAAAAATAATTAAAAATCTCCATAAAATAATTTAGAAAATAACAAATATTTTTCATTTAATACCCTAAAAATAACAAAATCATTAACTATTTTAAATTGATTTTACAAATCATTTACCAGGGCTTTTCCTGATTGGTCCACGTGGACCAACCAGGTGCCGGCCCCAGTTGACCCCGGTCAACTAGTCGTCCCCCACCCATGTGCACCTGTCAGAGCATCGTTTGACCTCGTTTTTGTCGAATTTTCCAGGCCGCATCTTGCATCGATTCAAGTAGAAATCTTCACGACTTTTGCTCCATGTAGATTAAGCATACTCGCCCAATGCTTTTTTCGAGGATTGCATCAATGTAGCGCTCCAGACTCCTTGATCTTCTCGCCCGTTCTTCAACTCCATATAAGCGAGCCCCCGACTTCGATTTAAATATGAACGCCTCTTTCCATAGGATTAGCTCCCTTTTCGTGCCCAATAGCAAGGAGGAGGTGACAACTCCCCTTTGCGACCTTCGGGTGGGTCGAGCGACGCCTGAGGTGCTTCCACCACCTCCCCCTTCGCCGGCGGTTGAGGTACTTCTTCCCTCTGGCTCCGGCCATCGAGGCAGCCCCTTCTCCCCTTTATTTCTGTTGCATTGTACTCCCCTTAGTCTTAGGAACAGTTAGCCCCAAGGATCTTTCGATTTCGTCACTCAAATCACCCTTACGCTCACCTCGTAGGAGCGCTCCTCCGGCCGAGTCCCATCCACGCCAGTTACGCCATCTCCGCCACTTTCGCACCACCGCGGGGTCGAGGCAACTTGCCCTCGACCCTTTCACGCTCTTTTTGTGCAGGTCAAAGCAATCCCGTGCACCTGGAGCTTGTTTTGCTCGCTCGCCGGAGATACGCGGAGCCCAAAGCTCCGCCGCCTTCCGGCAAGCGCCTCGGCCGTCGCCGAGGACTTTTGAAGCCTCCAGCACCTAAAGGACCACCGCAGGAGCTCGCCGGACCCATTTTGCACTTGTCAGCCTCACGGAGGAGAAGGAACGGAGACGGGGAAGTCGCCGGCCAAGGCCTTCTTCCATGTTCTTCGTGACCCCCTTTTGACCGTCAGATCTCGGGCCCGCTCTAGCCGTCGCAGCCACCGTCCGATCTCCTGTCGCCTCAACCGTTCGATCCACCGAGGAGGATCTGATATGAGCCGTTCGCACGAAGCGTCAACCGCCGTCCATCGTCCGCCACGTGTTAAGTGAATCGTCCCCCGCCGTTGGATCGCACACGAGCCCTTAAGGCGTGGGTATTTTGCATCTTAGCCCCGCGCATTTTTGTATTGAATATTTAGTATTAAAACATTCATCTGCAGTTCAAATAGTTTTGTAATATTTACAGTCAAACCCCCGTACCTTAGTTAATTGCATTTAGGTCCTAGCCACGTCACCTCACGTGACCAGTTCACGTGAGACGTGGGGCATTTTGCAAGGACCCCCTTGCGGGTTTTTCTATTTCGCTTTAGTCCAGGAACTTCCATATCATGTGTATTATTTTTGGATAATTTGCATGTATGCCCCTGGAGTTTTGTGATATTGCTTTTATACCCCTGCTAGGTTACATGTTTATACGCGCGAGCTTGGTGATTTTGTAGAGAACCCCCCTCCGGATTTGGGTATTTGTAATCAGTCCAGGAACTTCATTTATTAGTTAAATATTTTGCGTGAAAATTGCACTTTGGCCCTTGGATGTTTGCTTATTTGCACTTATGCCCTTGCTAGTAGTGTAGTTTCTTGATGTTGTCTCTATTTATTTCATGCATCTATAAAACCCAAAAAAATCCACAAAAAATATTTTAAGCTCCTGTTACATTTCTCATTCACGCCATGTTTTTGCATTGCATTTTTATTGCATTTTCATATTTATTAAAAATAAAAAACATGCTTTTTCAGCACTGCTTGCATTAGAAAATCCATAAAAAATATAAAAACGTTTTGAAAAATTCCCCAAAAAATTATATTTTGCTTGTCTTATCATCTTTTAATTCAGTCCAAAAACCACTAAAAAATTCAAAGTAAAATACCTAAAAATTAGAAAAACTATAAAAACTTCAAAAAAATCTAAAAAATCCTAGAAAAATCATAAAAATATAAACTCAATTTATGTAGTTTCCTTATTTTATTATCTGTCATTTAAAATTAATTTGGGAAAATTTTGTCACTTTTACTTTTTTTCGTTCCCATTTTAATTTCGACCAGTATGGTAGTTTACTATTTACTTGTATTCTCACTTTTAAAAATACCAAAAATATTCTGACCCCCCCAAATCACAAAAACAGTAGAAAATATAAAAAGACCAAAAACATTTTATTTCGTAATTTTTGAATATTTTTACCTATTTTTATAAGTACCTTATCCTCTCTTTTCTTATTATATATATATTATATTATTGAAAAATAAATTATAAAAATATAAAATACAAAAAGAAAACACAAAATCAGTAAAATTAAAAACCAAAATACAAAATTAAAAATTAAAAATTAATAAAAAAATATAAAAAAAATAAAAAAACCCACAAAAATTTGCATCTTTGTAGACACGTAATCACATCACACTTTTGCACTTTCTTGATCTATCCTGCCTTGCTTCCTGAGTTCGACCTCTACATACTTACACCTATACATCTTTCATGTAGAGTTATAATAAATTTGACTCCACATTTGTTTTTCATTGCTTGATTTGTACTATTGTGGGTTTATTGTTGACTAAATCCAGATCTTGAGTGGTCAACACATCGACTGTGTTCCCGCCTTGTGTGGAATACACGACCGCTCGACTTTTGGGTTTATGAAATGGCACCGTTGCCGGGGAGAAACAGTGTTTAGATCTTTGTTTGACTGTGATTGTGATTATTTGTTTATACCATTGCTTTATTTTATCTCTCTATTTTTGATATCCATTTGTGAGTTATCTGACCATTTGTCTTTCTTGTCTTCTTGCGAGGGACCGTGGATCGAGGAGGATCGCCTAGGGGATCCGGTGCATCCATGAGAGGCGGAGTCGGCTATTCTAGCCTAGCCGGTAGGAGAGAGCAGGAAGATTAGAGAAAGGGATAGTTAGTTAGTTTCTTATTTTAGTGAGAGAGAGACATTCATTATTAATTTGTAATAATACAGGTACACTTGGACACTCGAACCTAATTTCCCAAGTGATTGTTCACTTGGGGGGCTCACCGCGGTTTTTGTCGGCTTTCTACCGCTTGTCATTTTCCGGTTTTGTTTTATTTTTCCTTTCTTTTGTGGAATGAGCCCTTAGCTTTTAGGCTTGCTTGATCGAGTAAATTGGATCCAAACACCCTAAGAACCATTGCATGTACCTATATTGCATTTTGCACTTAGTTTAAATTAAACAGTTGCCTCATCATCTTCAAACCTACATGCCGCGAGCCCACCCTATCAAGTGCTACTCCTGAACTCGATGTGTCAAGAAGAGGAAGGGTGAGCCTAGACCGGACTCTTGGATTGAGGATCGGTGACCGACTTGTGGTTCTTCACGCTAGCAATTGCCTGCTTAGGACGATTTCCGTGTGCAAATCAGCATATAGATTAGGTTTATAAATTTCCTGTTTTGCATCCCGCATGGAGAGAGCTGGGAGTCACTGTAAGTCCTCTATCTTAGCATCCATCATTTAGGCACTAAGGTGAGATTTCCATCTTAGTGTCACTTGCATTAGCTTTTCCGACTCTTCTCCCTATATTTTTGGAAGAAATAGGAATCAAAGAAAAATACAAAAACGTTAGGCGCTTGTATTGAATTGACTCAAAACAAGTGATAACACCAAAAAATAAAAAAGAGACTGCTAAAGAAAACTTGACCTAAATAAAATTGGTTAATTGGATTCATTGCATGGGGTGAGTAATACCCTCACTCGTATTCAGGTTGCATGGGAAAGTCTCCTTCCAAGTGAGAGAGCGGCTTCGTAAGGATTAGAGCTAAAAACCCAGTCAGTGGTCGCCTTGTGTATCGCCTGGATTTTCGAAGTATTGGCGCTTCTATCGTACGTGGACGAGTAGGGCCTGGTCATCATTGATGACTCTCTATTGTGTAGAGCATCGACCTTGTACGAAGTATCGAGCCTAGGTCACGCCTTCACGGGGGTGTCTGTCTCATCGTCTTGCGTCCGAGTATGTTCTTGCACGCTCACGGGTGATTCCGTTGCGAGCGAGTTCCGAAGTATTGGCTTCTCCTATTGGCTTTCTTTCTCTATTCTTTGGCTGAGTAGGGATCCAAGAAGGGTTACAAGGACCTCAAAAAGTGCATACTAAAGGTTACACAGGAGGAGGACAAGTACGGGATACTCTTCCGGCAATACTCTCTCATATAGGCGTAGCGCTCTAAAGACTCGTCCAAAGATAAATGCCTGAATTCATCTAAAAACTACAAAGATAATAGCCGAACCCTTACGGCTTCATGTGTTGAGTTGGTGAACCATTTACATTGTGTTTGATTGATTAGTTGGATCTAGGTCAAGATCAAAAACATCGCACAATTGTGCACAATTTTGCCTTCTCTTCTTCATTTCTCAACCTTTCTCTTCTCAATAATCACGATGATGGGAAGGAGGTCTCTTAGGCCGTCTCTGTCGGCACCGTTATCCAGCACTCCTCCCTATTCATCTAGGATGGTTTCGGGGAGTCAAGACCTACTCTCCGAACCTGAGTTCACTTCCACCCTGTTCCCCCTCGACCACCCTTCTTCCTCCATCAGTCCAACAGTTTCAGAGTTTAGTACAACACAGAGCTCAGATCATTTGACGGAACCTGAGATGGGGCCTTTTTAGAGAACCCAGACATGGCAGACAGAGGAGAGCACCCAGATGAGCAGGAGCACCCTTCTGTCCTATATGACCAAGCGGTCATCAACAATTCACTTCTAGCATCCCTGCAGACAATGCAGAGGCAGATCAGAGACCAGGGAGCCTTCATGGGTGATGTCATTTGAGAGCTGACGCAGATGAGAGCCGATAGAGAGAACAGAGCTGCAGGTGGTGGAGGAAACATACCTGTTGCAGAAGGAGGAGATCTTGACATTGAGAGACCGCCACAGACAATTATGAGGGAATTGCACAATCCCGCAGCATCCCTCACTCATCGTTGGATCCGACTTCCTCACGTTCATGGAGATTTCGAGCTTCGACCACACACTATTCAGCTATTGCCTAAATTCCATGGGCTGGCGACCGAAGTGCACACCTCCATCTGCAGGAATTTGAGAGACCGCCACAGACAATCACGAGGGAACTCAAAAAGTGCAGACTACAGTTTACACAGGAGGAGGACAAGTACGGGATACTCTTCCGGCAGTACTCTCTCTCCTATAGGCGTAACGCTCTAAGGACTCGTTCAAAGATAAATGCCTGAATTCATCTAAAAACTACAAAGATAATAGTTGAACCCTTACAGCTTCATTTGTTGAGTTGGTGAACCCTTTGCATTGTGTTTGATTGATTAGTTGGATCTAGGTCATGATCAAAAATGTTGCACAATTGTGCACAATTTTGCCCCCTCTTCTTCATTTCTCAACCTTTCTCTTCTCAACAATCACGATGATGGGAAGGAGGCCTAAGTCTGTCGGTACAGCTATCCAGCACTCCTCTCTATTCATCTAGGACGGTTTCGGGGAGTAAAGACCTACTCTTCGAACCTGAATTCACTTCCACCCTGTTCCCCCTCGACTACCCTTCTTCCTCCATCAGTCCAGCAGTTTCAGAGTTTAGTGCAACACAGAGCTCAGATCATTTGACGGCACCTGAGATGGGTTCTTTTGCCTTTTCAGAGAACCCAGACATGGCAGATAGAGAAGAGCACCCAGATGAGTAGGAGCACCTTCCTTTCCTATATGACCAAGCTGTCATCAACAATTCACTTCTAGCATCCATGAAGACAATGCAGAGGCAGATCAGAGACTAGGGAGCATTCATGGGTGATGTCATTAGAGCCGATAGAGAGAACAGAGCTGTAGGTGGTGGAATAGACATACTTGTTGCAGAAGGAGGAGATCCTGACGCAGAGAGACCGCCACAGACAATCATGAGGGAATTGCACAATCCCGCAGCATTCCTCACTCATCGATGGTTCCGACTTCCTCCCGTTCATGGAGGTTTCGAGCTTCGGCCCCACACTATTCAGTTACTGCATAAATTCCATGGGCTGGCGACCGAAAAGCCACACCTCCATCTGCAAGAATTTGAGATGATCTGCAGCACAATCCATGACAGACTAGTGACTGAGGACGCCATCAAGATTAGGGACGCAAACGGATGCGGTTATATTCGTATTCGTTCGTAAACATTGGTGAGAATCCAGTACCCTAAAAAACTAAGGGTTCCTCTGCAAGGTTTATCCACGGAGGAGGAGTCATGGCCTAAGATCAGACCTAAGGTTTCAAAAAACTAAAGGCGGAATGAGGTATTTTCCTCAGAATCGAGGCAAGGCATAGCCTCGAGGCGATTGAGGCATAAGCCTCAGTTTATAGAGAAAACTATATATAAACTATAATTATTTATATGTCAATATAATTATATGTTCCATGCACAACATATAATACATAACGCTATAAGATACAATGAAATAATAGAGATAAGAACCCAAAATAGAAGATAAAACATCATATCCCTTACTAAACATTTTTATCCAGTCAAAAAGGAATTCATTGTCAATAAATGTTGTGAAAGAAATAAATAATACATGTCTATCTTTGAAATTTATCGTAATTAAAAGTACGATTTAATATACATCAAAGAAATTTATGTTATGTGTCTAAATATATTATATGACCGCATGTGAATTGTGAAACCGTGAATCATATCCACTTTGATCAAATTTTTGAAATATTATTGTAATTAAAAGTACGATAAATACATATATATATATATATCAAAGAAAATTATGCAATGAGTTTTACATATAATATATGGCAACATGAGAAATCGTTAACTCTGTCCATTTCCTTTTGCTTGATATATTGCAAAGCACGTTAAGTCTAGGAGTATTGATGGATTTTATATTTATGAATTCAATCATTAAGAGTGGAATGGTAAGAGTTTGTCGAAATTGTTGGATATAATTAGTAGTAAATATGAAGTTATGTGTATGAAAGAAACATCACATTTAAAAATTTATCTTGTATAATCATTATCATAAACAAACGAATATTTATAAGCTTCTCAAACTACAAGGTAAACTATTAAAATCATAAAAAATACTACAAAAAATAAAAAATGCCTCGGAGAATGCCTTGACTGCCTCGAGGCAAAACATTTCGAGGCTATGCCTCGACCACCTGAGGTACACACCTCGCTGGAGCGGACCAAGGTGCACGCCTCAAGGCTAAAAAGGATTGTCTTGCCTTGAGGCATACACCTCAACCATCTCGAGGCTAGTTTTTTCAAACTATGCTCATTGCATAATTTTCTTTGATATATATATATATATATATATAATCATACTTTTAATTACAATAGTATTTCAAAGATTTGATCAAAGTGGATATGATTCACGGTTTCACAATTCATATGCGGTCATATATTATATTTTAGACACATAACATAAATTTCTTTGATGTATATTAAATCGTATTTTTAATTACGATAAATTTCAAAGATAGACATGTATTATTTATTTCTTTCACAACATTTATTGACAATGAATTCCTTTTTGACTGGATAAAAATGTTTAGTAAGGGATATGATGTGTTTTATCTTCTATTTTGGGTTCTTATCTCTATTATTTCATTGTATCTTATAGCGTTATGTATTATATGTTGTGCATGGAACATATAATTATATTGACATATAAATAATTATAGTTTATATATAGTTTTCCCTATAAACTGAGGCTTATGCCTCAATCGCCTCGAGGCTATGCCTTGCCTCGATTCTGAGGAAAATACCTCATTCCGCCTTTAGTTTTTTGAAACCTTAGGTCTGATCTTAGGCCTTGACTGCTCCTCCGTGGATGAACCTTGCAGAGGAACCCTTAGTTTTTTAGGGCACTGGATTCTCACCAATGTTTATGTTACTCAAATCGCATTCTCGCTTCCGCTTCGTCCACACATGCTTGCGCGGGTGCTTCCCGCTGAGGCGGAACACTCCCCTACCGATGTTTTTTTTACATCCCACAACTTCAGTAGATTTCTTAGCACTATTCATCTTCGACGCTCCCTGATAGGAGCCTTATTTTGTGTGTGATACGAGAGTTGGGTGGGCCAAATCGGAAGGGAGATGCTTCATGATATAAGAGTTGGACTGTCATGCAAGGAAAGGAAAAACGAGAGAGATTTAGATAGGGCCCAAGTGGCCATTACTGAATGCAAAAAGAAGAGAAATAATGTTGAAAAATAGAAGGTGAAAGAAAAAAGAAGGATAGACCAACTGAAAAAGGAAGAACGGTTGCCAAAAAGTGATAATAACCAAAAAAACAAAAAGAAAACTATGAGAAGGAAAACATGATTGGTTCAGGAAAAAAAGAAAGAAAGCACAAAAAAAGAAGAAAAGAAGTTGAATTCCCCTCCCCCTTCACGTGTTCTCTCAACTCGATTGAGTACCCTTCATTTTTCGACAAGTATGAGAGAAAGGATGAGTGAAAGAGTACATGAGTCACTCATCCATTGTTTTCAGATATTCTATTCAGAGACCAACTCAATGCATGCAAAAGTTGTTTCTAATGACCGTGAACTCTCATAGGATATCCTTCCATGGTTTCCAAGAGAGCAAACCCACTTCAAGGTCCCAAGAGGGAGGCATGCATTCAGAGATCTTTGTATGAATATTCTTATGACATGAAGAAAAATGCATTCGATGACAGATCCCCCCGTAGGTGACGAGCAAGTCCCCGTTGGTTTTTTCGACAGTAGAAGAGACTCATTACAGTGGCCCGACATCAAGTTCATTCTCACCAGCATGGCATGCAAAGCATCTTCCTCATCACCAACCGACATAGTATGTGTCAAGTCGTTATGGTCCGTAGTGTCATGTTTTTCATCGAATGAGTTCATGTTTTCTTCTGTCTGTCCAAGCTAAACATTGCATGCTCCAGCTTGAAGGGGGTATTGGAGAATGAATTAGGTGGGCAATTGGATCCCTCTAAGGTCCAACACCGTGAAAAATGGTCCCACATCGTCTATTGATGGGATTCAGAAGAGTTGATGGGGTTATATAAACTATAAAGAGCCATACACCCCTGTGCTCATTGAGAGAATGAAATAGTAGAATTTGCTCTTTAAGGCGTTATCCTGTAGTTTTATCCCACTACTTGCGGAGTAGGGTTTCGTATAAAAATCTTTGTGTTCTTCATATGTTCATCATTCCTATTTCGATTCTCGTCACAATTTATTTGTAGTTGCATCAATTTGGTATCAGAGTATGGCAACCGATTCGTTCTCATGACTCGATGATCCTGTTCCGTATTGGTGAGCAGAGTATGAAATGAGTTGTTCAAGTTATGCGTACTTGTACGAGAGGCAAACGTTGTTGAAGTATCTCTTGAAATTGACTTTGAAGGTCTAATATTGGTTGGATTCGTGTTTCAATGAAGACAAAATTTTTCAAGAAAAATAACAAAGTACATCACATATATTCAAGGTAACTCCATCAATTACAAGGGAGAAGGAATAATAGAAGACATTGCTGTTCATGATATTCTCGCTAGTACAAAACCTATACAAGGTAAGTCAGAAAGATGTATTGAAGATGAAAAAGAAGCTGATGTCCAGAACCCATTCACAACCCCCCACCATCCCAACCATCATTGTCGGAACTCTGCCCTGCACCACTGGCATCCCTTGAGATAACACCTTTGTCAAACCACTACCACCACCATCATGGTTCCAACCTTGACCCCTCGACAATAAATACATCCCTACCACCGCCTCCCATCGACCTAACACCATTGCCATTATTTCCCTTGATATTGTCGATCCCAACAACCCTTGCTCCAACCCCCCAATCCTTGACACCATGCTTACCGGTCACCACCACCTCCACGGCTCCCCACCACCTTCATCATCCACGTCAATGGAAGCACTACCACCTGACTCGATGGAAACCCTAAAGCCACCTGCAGGAATCTCGCCACTATTGCCCTCGATTGATGCCCCATCGTCGTAGCTCCTGGAAACGTTGACGCCACCTATGTGTGTAAATGGAATGAAATTGTGCGAACCTATAATTTTAAAGTTTGGTTCGTTTATTTAATCGAGCCTAAACTTGTGTTAAGGTTCGGTTCGTTTATTTTCAAACTGAATTTGAATCGAACCTCTATTAAATTGAATCAAACTTAAGCGGATATCAAACTTGAGAAGCCTCTAATGAGAGGGAGTGAAAAGAAAAAATGGAATTATATATGTGTCTATAATTCAAATAAATATCCATTAAGATTTTTCTGTATCTAACTCTTCTCATTAAAAATATAGATTAATAAGGATCTATCTCTTTGATAAAAACATAATTAGAATATACTTTTTTTTGTTCAACTGAGGATCACTGGAATAATGCATGGATAAGCAATAAGTAAGGTCTATACTTGTTCTGTTTATTTGAGGATAAAGAAGGGAAAAGTACCAGGCACATAGATGATGGTTGTTGTAACCACGACATGACCATTTATTTTGGGATAGATTAGACTGGGATACATCCTACTTATCCAGTAAATATTCACTTATCTTCATACAATGTTCACTTATCCTCGGACAAAATCCACTTATCTCGAAATAAGGTCCACTTATATGGATAAGGATTTGTAAATATGTGTGTTTGTATGTTTATCGAGCTTTTAACGAATCGAACCTTATGAACCTATGATTTTTATGTTTGATTTGTTTATTTAATCGAACCTAAATCCTTGTTCAGATTCTGTTCGTTTATTTCGAAATCGAAATTGAATCGAACTTTTTTTTTGAAGTCTCAAAGGGAGGGGGAAACACTCAGTGGTGTCCGCCCCAAAATATATTAAAAATCAAAAGAGAAAAAAGACAGTAACAGACGGGTCAAAAACAACCCCGCAAACCACCCGTTACAGATTCCAATCGAGAAGTAACCGATTCACAAGCACACACACATTTTCTTTGTAAAAGCGTTGACCCAAAAAAAGAAGGCCATTTCTTCCCCGCCAGACCGCCTAGAGAATGGCCATGGGGGTGATCCGCTCCCCCCGCGGTCTATAAATGTTCGCGTGTGCCGAATCCCAAAAAGATTGGAAGTCATCCCTGTTGCACCAAGGCGGTCCCAACTCCAGCCAGATCTGAGAAACCATGGGGCACGAAAAAAACAAGTGCTCAATCGATTCAATCGCCGCGTTGCAAAGAAGGCACCTATCCGAAATAACCCCCAGCAGCCTCATGCATCTATCCCTTGTCGTCAGACGCTTACGCCTAAGGAGCCACAGAAAAAAGCCAATCCGCTCCGGAAGCTTGAGACCCCAGATCAGCGAGTAGTCCCTGGAGAGCAGCTCCGAGCCAGCCGGGGGAGGTCTAGAGATTGCACCATAGGCCCCTCTCACGGAGAAGCTACCGTCCTTTCACGCCCAGTGGTCCATGCCTTCGCCAGGTGGACACACCTCCCGAATGGAATCCAGCAACGCCAAGAATTCGTCGAACCTTTGATCAGAGAGGGAAGCCGCGAAGATGGGGCACCAGAGGCCGTCGCTCCAGCAAGAGCCAACCGAGCAAGTCTTATCACCTGCAATCGCAAATAGCCTGGGAAAGCGGGAGCGTAGCGCCCCACCCCCGACCAATCATCAGACCAAAACATGAAGGAGTCCCCCCGACCGAGAACAGGCCTAAAGAGGGCGAGGTTGCTCACAAAGGCCTTCACCACGTTGCGCCAAAAAGGGGTGGGGGAGCCGTTGGCGAAAACCATCGGAGGAGGGGCACCGGAGACGTTGTAGATTTTCCGAATCGTAGTGCACGCCAGGTCATTCCTCGGGCCCCAAATTCTGCTAGCCCACTTTAGCAAAAGAGCCTCGTTCATTTGCTCAAGGGATTTTACCCCCAAGCCCCCGTCAACCTTCTGGCGCAAGATCTCCTTCCAACCCACCAAATGAATCCCCCTAGAGCCGGTCGTACCGCTGGCCCATAAGAAAGCCCGCATCTATTTCTCCAGCTGCGCCCGCAGACCTTTAGGCATCTTACGATTGGAGATGAGTAAGATAGGAATGGAGGAGAGGACGGACTTCAAGAGCACCAGCCGACCCCCCTCGAGAGGACCGCAACCTTCCAACTCGCGAGCTTCGCCTCGACCTTTTCCACAACCCACAACCAGTCGTGAATCCACGTACGCCCCAGCGATAGAGGGGTGCCAAGGTAATCAAGGGGAAGAGAGGATCTACCCGAACCCAACACCGCCTCCAGGTTAATCGAAACAAGCTCCGCCTGCCCAAAGGGAATGAAAACCGACTTTGAGTTGTTCTTCGCTAGGCCCAATAATTCCGAAAAAATCTCGAGCGTCATTGCCATGCCGGTAGCCTCCTCGATGCCCCCTCGATGAAGAGAAGCGTATCATCAGCGTATTGCGCAATCGGGACCTCCAGCCCCTCCTTCCAGAAGCCCCTAGTTAGCCTGTGGGCCGTAACACCCTCCACCATGTCAGAAAGAACGTCAACTGCAAGGATGAACAACATAGGCGCGAGGGGACACCCCTGGCGAACTCCCCTGCGACGTTAAATCCAGCCCCCCTCCGGGCTTCTGTTGACCAACACCGAAAATGACGCTGTAGATATGCAACGTCGCATCCAAGTGATCCAGACGTCGGGGAAGCCCTTTCTCTTGAGCACGCTCCAAAGGAATCTCCAATCAAGAGTATCGTATGCCTTGGAGAAGTTGACCTTCCAAAGAATGCCGCTAGTGCCGCTCCTCCGCCAATCAGCAATAATTTCAGTCGCGAGGGAGACGCAATCAGAGATCTGACGTCCCGGGACGAAAGCCGCCTGGGCCGGAGAGATGAGGTCCCCGAGAATAAAATTCAACCTACGGGCGAAGACCTTCGCCGTGATAAGGTAAATAGCGTTGGAGACAACAATGGGCCTGAACTCCCCGATCGAAGAGGCCGCGGCCGACTTCGGAATAAGAACAAGGTGTGCGCGATTGACTCTATCAAAGCCCTCGTTACCAGACCAGAACTCCTTCACAACCTCCAGAACCTCTACCCAATAGTGTCCCAAAAGTCCTTATAGAAGGAGACCAGGAAACCGTCCGAGCCAGGAGATGCGTCATCGTTGAGGTCCCACACAGCGTCACGCAGCTCCTCCAGGAAGGCTTTGCGAGTCAAGCTCTCGCAGGCGGCATCAGGCACCGACTTGGTCCTCCGACCCCGCTACCTCCATCTTTTAGGAATAGATGTAGAAGTCATAAGCTTGAAGTAGTTTGATATAGCCGTGCCCATCTCGCCATTTCCCTCCACGGTTCGACCATCAATAGTAATAGAGCGGAAGTAGTTGGATCGACGCCTTCCATTAGCACAACGATCGAAGAAAGAGGTGTTCGCGTCCCCTTCTCGAGCCCATCGCAACCTTGACCTTTGTCTCCACTCCGCTACTTGCTTCTTTTCCTCCAGTACTAACTTGCTTTGGGCCTCGGCGCGAGCCGAAAGCTCCTCGGAAGACAGCTCTCGGTTATCCTCGATAGAGTCCAACCGATGAATGGTCGTCTCCGCCTCCAGCTTGGCCGCCGCCCTCGCCGCCCTCGTCTCCTTCTTAAAAGCCGCAAGCCGAATCCTTAAGGAGCATAGCTTGGCTTGGAATTTCTGCGTAGCAGAGCCGGAGACCACCGCCTCCCTCCAATGAGCTGTCACCACCTCGCGAAAATTAGGTTTCTGCAGCCAACACTTCTCATATCTGAACATGCCCCGCTGACTATGGCGCTCACCCGACCACCACAAAATGGGGTTGTGATCCGAGCACACCCTAGGCTTCGCCTCCACAGTTGCCAAGGGAAATTTTTCGTCGGCCTCCTCCGATGCCAGGAAGCGGTCCAGCCGCGATCGGGACCGAGCATTTCTCCAAGTATAGCCAATACCCATGGCGTTCAGAACCTCGAGGCCAAGCGAGTCAATGGTGTCCGCGAAAGAGGAGGAACCCGGATTCTGACCGCCCCTACCGCCAGGCCTATCCGAAAATAGGAGAGTAACATTGAAATCCCCCCCACCAGCCAGGGGATCTCATGTACAGAAGAAGCCGCCGCCAACAAATCCTCCCACAAATGCGCGCGTAAGTCCGCGTCACAAGGACCGTACGCGCACGAGACCACAATCCGAATATCAGATCTAGTATTGTCCAAGACCACCGTTAAGATATGCCGCCCTCAAAAGAAAGAGTTGAAGGCCCACCTCGAGGAACGCCATGCCACAATCATCCCACCTGAGGATCCCGTCCCCTCCAAGGACCTGAACTGATCTATCTCTCCAGCACCGAAGGCCGCGGAGCTTCGTTTCCTGAAGGAGCACAATGTCGCAGCCCCAATCAAGTAACCGAGCGCCCACCATCCTTCTTTTGTCCTGATCCCCCAACCCTCTCACGTTCCAGGATAAAACCTTCATTTGGCACCTTCGTCGCTCCCCCTAAGTTGCAAGACATCGGCCGCCTCCGCCACAAGGCGCTTGAACGATGAATCTGGCTGGGTTGAGGGTCTGACCGCCTTGGCTCTGTTCCTTCTTCGGTAGCGCTTCGCACTTCTTCCCATACTGGACTCTCCCACGTGAACCTGGTCAGAGTGACCCTCCGGGAAGGAGGACATTTGAGCAGAAGACTCGGTTGGTGAGGCCGCTGTATACGAGATGGTAGGAGTCCGAGGCCTATCCTCGGGCAGAGGCTGCACGGGCTCCACAAGAGTTGTCACGTGAGGCGCATCCACCCACCCCAAAGGTAACTGGCTAGCACGGTATAAAAGGGGAGAGTGGGTTGGACCAAACGACTCACCCACCGCCGATTCGAGTAAAAGGATCTCCTTTCCGATGCCCGACTCCGAGGCGAACCAATTCCGCAATAGTGGGTAAGCAAACGGGTCGAACGGGTGGAGCCCCTCGCCCGAAGTGGAAACGACGAACGTCCCAAGAGCCAAATTAGAAGGCGGGCCCACCGAGGGACCGTTCACGTTGCCATGCAAAAGGAATGATGATGAATCTAGGGGCACTCTTTTTGGGTAGTTCAGGGGCCGCCGCGTGTTACGGTTGAGACGTAACTCTTCACTCAAGGGGCGTCTCGGAAAGCCAACCGCCGTCTCCATAACCGAGGCGTCCCAGGCCTCCTCGGCTGACGTCGTCCTCGCGAACGCCGGAGGAGGAGGCGGAGGGGAGTCGATCGTCATCTCGATCTGAAAGGCGAAACCGCCGACCTTCATCTCGGAAAAACAGCTCTTATCGCCAACGTCATCAAAGAAGGACGAGGAGCATTCAATCAAAATGGTCGTAAGATCGACCGCGGTACCTGGTCGAAGGCCATCATCAAGCACTTCACAAACACGACCCCACTGGCCCAGGGCCTTCCGCAGGCAATCGACGAACCGGGACAAGAAAGGGACACCTTTGACTTTTGCCATGCATACCTCGAGCTTCTCGCAGGCACCATCAGCGTAGCGAAGACGTCTCCAACAAATATCTCCTACGTCCCCGTTGAGGATGAGGCGCTCCCTCTGAAGATCGGTTAGGCCCCGGACACAGCATCTTCGATCTCCCACCATCACCACATCTCCTGTAAAATGTGACCCAAAGAACCCGGACAGGTGCGAGTTGATTACGTGCAGGTCGATAACTCCTTTAGTTGCGTAGCCGATCGCAGCATGCGAGGACGGCGATGTCGTTGAGAACTTGGCTTTTCTCCAGGGCTTTAGAGGGACCACCTCCCCTCCCTCCTGAGGACGAGCTAAGGAGTTCGCCGCAAGAGCGCCCCCGACGCCTAGCTTAACCACTTCCGCGAAGGAAGGACCACCTTGGCGAATAGGATTAGAGTTCCTAGTCCACCGACCGGCCATGGAAGAGGCCTTACTTGAAGAGTTCGCCGAAGTGGCCGCCAAAAGACACGAAGTGCAGGAGGCCTGGCGATGACCAACCTTCCCACAACCAACGCACCTCGGTGGGAGATGACAGAAGGAGGCGAAGTGCCCTCTGTCGGCACACCGGAAGCATCTGGGGCCAGGCTTCCTATGAGTAACCTCCACCCAATCATCCTGCTCCTTTCTCGCAGCGCCAGCCGAAGTGAACGCACCGCGACAACCTTCTTCGAGAGTGACGACATCCTTCCCCTTGTCGCGAACTACCCTCTCCCATCTTGCGGTCTCCGGCAGATACCCTCCGCCGTGCACGCTCGCTCCGCTGTCGAAAGCGGAACGCCACCGAACGCTTCCACCATGCATGTTCGCGGTGCCAGGCACGCGCATACCGCCTCGCGCGCGCTCCGCCTGTCGTGCACCACCGCCGTACACGCTCGCTCCGCCTCTCGCGCACTTCGCCTGTCGCTCGTCGCCGCCAAGAACGCTCGCACCGCCTAGCACGCTCGCTCTGCCTCTCGCTCGCTCCATCTTCTCCTCCTTTCAACTTTTAGTGAATATTTAACGAGCTAGGCGGTGAAAGGAATATTCGCTCCGCCTTTCAACTTTTAGCTAACGAATATTCGCTCCGCCTAGCACGCTCGCACCGCCTAGCACGCTTGCTCCTTTCAACTTGAATCGAACTTTTAGCGAGCTGAATCTGAGCGAATATTGAACTTGAGAATTTTTGACACTCCTAATGCCACCTTCGTTCTCGCCACCGCTGTTGTGAAAGGAAAAATGATACAACGTGCCGCTGCCGCCATCCTCTCTTCGAGAGGTGTCGCCTTGTGATGAATCGTTGCTACCACCTCATGTGTTGTAGGCACAACTACTACCCTTACTCTATGAGGCATTATCGACGTTTGATGAGAAGGGAGAAAGCCTGAACACGGGTTTTCTTTCCATCTCAACGAGATTCATATCCCATAATAAAAGGGAGCTACATTGGGTGATTTGTAAAAGAACTGCCCCATCCAAAAGTCTTTCATCAAAAAGTTATGGTGGGGGGCAGAGAAAAAGAAGTCTTATTCTATTGAAGGGATATACAATTTACAAATAAACCAATTTTCCAAACAAATTACATAA
Organism: Ottelia alismoides; assembly: GCA_037367405.1. Lineage (NCBI taxonomy): Eukaryota > Viridiplantae > Streptophyta > Magnoliopsida > Alismatales > Hydrocharitaceae > Ottelia > Ottelia alismoides. Next base: position 248,857 of record JAZKJV010001984.1, read on the forward strand.
GATACCTTAAAGAGGAAAAATGTTGATAAATTATTCTGTCAAATCAAGATCAATCCATCTTGCATTGCAAGTGAAGATCGTGTAATTCATTAGAAGATGAAGTTTCAAAGCGACAAAGAGCTTATGTAGTGTGAAATGGCAAATTGGGGCACAATTGAAATCTTTTGTCTGTCAATTAGCATTTTAAATTGCGGTTTTAATTTTTCGTCTGGTAATTATAGTCTAATTTAATTAGGATTATACTAAATTTATTTCTATTCGATGAGTCCATTGAAACGACAATTTTGTTTAAATAACGAGATCCATTGTGATCTCTAATTAATTAATTAGGTATAACTAGAGTCCAAAAATGTATGTTAGTATTTGAGTTTTATTTGCTTTCTATTTTTGCAATTCCACCCTCATATATAAAAAGATTGATAGTCTAATGTTTTGATTTATTTCAGAGTTTGTAGAATATGAGATTTATCTCATTTATCTCTCTCCCTCTCTCTTCTTCCTCCACGCGATTTTCACGATTCTTTTTCCCCAGATCCCACGCATATGGCGAGTTTTTTCTTCTTCCACCCTTAAATTCTTCTTCCACCAAATTATTTTCCACCATCAAAAAATATTTCTTTGTTGATTTTTTTGATTTGCATCCATTTTGGTCACTTAACATGACTTCCCAATTGCAAAATATAATTCAAAATTTATTGATTGTTTTCAGTGTTGTAAAAATCGGTTGACTAATTCGATTAGTCGATCCTATTAGTCAACTCGACGGGGAAGCCGAGTCGACCAGCCATAGTTGGCATATAATCGGGTATACCTGATTACTCGACTGAGTAATTGGTTTAGTCGGTCGATTAAGCGACCGTGTTTTGCATCACAGAATCAGGTCCTCGAAAATCCAGTTACATGAATAATTTCATTTGAGAACTTACTCAATAAGCTCTTCTCTTCTTTTCTCAAATAGTAAGGGCTTTCTGACCTCGCAAGCCTAATCGCCTAACCGCATCCCCTCCCGCTCGCTGCCTCGCTGCTACTCCATTGTCGCCTCGCTGCTCCTTCGCCAAACCGCTTTGCCACTCCTCCGTCGCCGCCAAGTTGCGCCGCTAGAAGGAAGCTCCACCTCGACATCACCCATCTCACCGCTCACCGCCCAAGTTAGTGTTTTTTATTTTTTATTTTCATTTTTTTCTTTTTAAAACTTTATTATATGATTAAAACATTCACTAGACCATTCATTCACCAGAACTTTAATCTTTTATGTTGCATGTTGATATACTTTATTACAATTGCATCACTAGAACCCTAATCATTATATGAACTTGTATATTACTAGACCATTCATTCACCAGAACTTTAATCTTTTATGTTGCATGTTGATATACTTTATTACAATTGCATCACTAGAACCCTAATCATTATATGAACTTGTATATTGGCATACCATAATCATTTTTCTTTTCTGAACTCTATTATATGATTTGAATATATGAACTTGTATGTTGGCATACCGTAATCATTTTTTCTTTTTTGAACTTTATAATATGGTTTGAACATTGTATGTTGGCATTTGGGTTTATAAATGATCAAGGCATTTAGATTTTCATATATGGTTTGGCATTGGGAAGTTATCTTGACGATGGTTAGGGTCCCTTTATATTATGCTTAGGATTTGCTCATATATCATGCCATTGATGATGGTTAGGGTTTGTTGTATATCTTGCCATTGATTTTTGTTATATCGTCTCGCCAATTTTATGATTATTTAGATGGCTACACCTCTCGTGAACATTCCTTCCGATAGCGACTTGTCCTTTTACGTGCTGCCAGGATTAACTGATCTTGCATGGCAATACAATTACCTTGAGAATCGTGCGGATCCTAATACTGTCACTTGCAGTCTGTGCAAGAAGTTTGTCAAGGGTGGCGTGTACCACTGTTGTAAAAGTCGGCTGATTAGGCCGATTAGTTGCCCCGACTAGTCGAGTAGGTGGGGTAGCCTACTCGACTAGGCCTAGTCGACCATTAGCCGGTCAACCCAACTAATCGGACCGACTAGTCGGCTTAGTTGGCCGTCTATAAGGCCGACTTTTACATAGATATTTTTTTAATTTTTTAGTTTTTCAATTTTTTTAAGAGTAAACTAATTGTAATATGCTTAATATTATATTTAAAGACAATTACTTCTTTTATTTCATTATGAAAGTATAAAAAATGTACAAACCAATGTAAATATATAAGAATATGTGTATAAAAATTGCTTTATATATTTAAAATAATTAAAAAATTCAAAACCAACTAATGGTCGACTAAATTCGAGGAGTCGCCTTACTGCCGATTAATCCTTAGTCAGTGACCCTGCCAATCGAGTACCGACTATCACTTTCTGCAACCTTGGTGTGTACAGGTTCAAGCAACATCTAGCACACCGAAGAGGCAATGTGGTTGTATACTTTAAGGTAGATGAGGAAACGAAGAAGTTGGTCGGATACCTTAATGATGTTAGATGTACATGAGATGTGAGAGGAAGTTGATATCATCGGAAGTGTGGGTTCATGTTGAACGAAGAGATCACGAATCTCTGACTCCTTGGAGCAGAATGCTGCAGTGGAAGGGTCATCAAGTCAGATGACCATAAAGGATGCATTCTCCAAGGATCATCGTGATAAGGTGATCTCATACGATTCCATTTAATGTATTGACGACGAAGTTCTTCATGCAGATGGTGGAGGCGATTGGGAACTACGAGCATGGACTAAGGCCTCCCATGAGATATGATCTTAGTGGCTCGCTTCTGAAGAAGACAATGAAGATGATGCACGATGGATGACTTGTAATGCCATCATGTTACGTGGACGTCGATAGGAAGTCTGATGATTGATCTGTGGATAGACATGCGAGGAATGAGCATCATCAATTTTTATGTCAATTGCACATTAGAGATTTCATTTTTGAAGTCCATAGATGTTGCAGAAGATGCTCACATTGCGGATACATCTTCAAGCTGGTGGAGAATTGTCTTAATGAAGTAGGAGTGGATAAAGTGGTTCAGATTGTGGTGGGTAATGCATCTGCCAATGTAGCAATGGGAAGATTGATGCTCATCAAATATCCGCAGATTTGATGGACTTCATTTGCCGCACACTCCATTGATCTTGCTTTGGAGGAGATAAGTAGAGAGACCAAGGCGAGGAGTGCAATCACAAAGGCAAAGAGGCTTTCAATGTTCATCTACTTACGGCAAAACTTTAAGCTTGACGCACAAGTTTACCAGCAAGAGGGACATTGTAAGGCCTTGTCAAACAAAATTTACAACCATTTTTCTCCCTCTTGAGAGCCTAAATGAGAAGAAGGGTAAGAGCTGAGATTGCTGTTTTCCTCAGAAGAGTGAGGAACTGCTAATGGTACAAGACCAAGAAGGGAGAAGCAGTTAGTTTCATTGTATTCAACCAACATGCTGGAACCACTCTGCACATGTTGTTCGAGTTTTCACTCCATTGGTTTGTTTATTGCGTTTGATTGTTGCAGATCGATGCCCATCCATGGGTTTTTCTATGGAGGGTTTGAATAGGCCAAGCATGAGATAATTGCATCATTCAATGGCATGGAGTCGTCTTACAAAATTTTTGTGGATGTTGTTACCTCCAAGACCAAAGGGAGGCTCGATACTCCATTATCTAGCAGCTTATTACGTGAACACATTTTTCTTCTACGTCAAGTCTCGTGGTGATTCGGATGTTGTGGTGAGGAGAGGGTTTAAGGAGTGCATGGAAATATTTTATCCAGATTTGGATATACAAGATGATATTACCATAGACGAGCTTCTGGCATACATACTTGGTCGTGGATATTTTGGCAAGCCTTTAGCTGTGAGACTGATGATGACAAATGATAGCAGTTATGATCCAGATATTTCAATTATTGTTTTCTATTCATGAATCATGCCAATCATATTTTTATTTTATTATATTGTCCAATTTTTTATTTCAGTAGCTAATTGTTGGTATACTCATGGAGATGACACACTTCATTTGAAAACCATGGTCATCATGATATTGAGCTTAACATCTTCATCCTCAGGATGCAAGCGTAACTGGAGTACATTTGACTCGGTAATGGCTCCACTCCATACACCCAATTTGATTAGTATTAATATTTTTTAAATTAGTAATTAATACAAATTTAATATTTATTTTTGGTCTTTAGATCCATACCAAGAAGAGAAATATGTTGGAGATGAAGAAGCTGAACGATCTTGTGTATATGCGTTTCAATTCCAACTTGCGGGAGATCCTCTCTCATCTCGTGATCGTGCACACATGGTTGAATGGACCGGAGATGTCGATGCTTATGATGAGTAGGTTTTTCCAGGTTCTGGATTGACATGGGATGCTGTAGCACATGTTAGTGGCGCTGAAGAGAATTTAGAACCGAGAAGGAGCCAACGAGGTGAACGTGGAAGGGGAGCTTCATCTTCGAGCTCCAATCTTACGTCGGATGAATGAGGAGGAGCTACATATTGAGGATATAGAAGAAGAAGATGATGATGAAGAAGATGAAGAAGAAGAAAATGACGATGGGGATTGAATCCATTGACTTGTGGCACTTGTCTCACATTCCACTTGTATTATTCTTTTGGGCATGTTGTATGTGTTTTTGATTTTTGAACATTTGCTTGTTTGTGTACCAAACATTTTGTTGTTAACTATATTTTTTCTTCTCTTGCTATACTTTTTAAAGCTTTTAAAGATATTAAAATTGCTAAATTTATGAATATAACTTAGTATATGTATTAAAAATTGATTTATATATTTAAAAAATTAAAAATTCAAAACTGACTAATGTCCAACTATATTCGATTACTCTCCCGAACGCCGATTAATCCTTAATCAATGACCCTGCCGACCGAGTACTGATTATCTATTTCTTGATGTTCTCTTTGTTTTCTCTGTCAGTGCGTCTTTCTTGATGAAGTTCTCTTTCTTATCCAATTTCAAATTGATGTGATCTTCGCTATTATGCAATATTTTATAAGCTCAACTTCATTGATAAAAATTCGGGTGCATTGCCCTCTTCTTAATTTTTTCCTTAATCTTTTTGATGGATATACTGTGCTCCAACGATTGGTTTGGCAGGAAATATTTCCTGTTGTCTGTTAGCCTTTGAAACATGTACCCTAATATCTATTATGACTTTGGTCTGCCTCATCTCGTGAGTACTTCAGTGGAAAGATCCTAAGAATGGTGCATTTGATTTTTTTTCTATCCTCGTTTACACCTCTTATTACACCTCTTATAATAGAATGGTTTCTATTATAATCTGGAGTTGCTTGTTGAAGTCAATTCATATGGTTTAAATATCAATACAATACCTTCTTCATTTTTTGGCAGTTCCTTTCATTATTCATAATTTCATCACAGAACTGTGACGCTGTTCCTGTTCAAGATCAAAATTTGCTTTTTCTTCCATTTTGTCACGCTTCCTTAGGGCAACTGTATGTAGGTTGCGTCTGGGGTTCTTTTCTTGGTTTTTGTTATTCGGACTAGTTAATATTGCTGATGCTTTCTGACTTGATGGTTTCTTCCACTTCACTTGTCTTCTCCTCAATCCGATGGCATTTTATTATGTTTTGGCCAGACATTTGACTACTTGAGCTGCAGTCCACGAAAATACTATTTTTCTTTATTTTGTTTACTGTCGATTTATTTTTTCTTGTGTACATATGCATTCACTTGTTTGTCTTGGTTGTACCTATGTTTCATGCTGCCCACTATTAATCTTTTCATCATGTAATTTGTTTTTTTAATATGAGAAATTGTGAAGCTGCACACTTCATGTAAGGCCAACGAATCACATGCATACCAGTACCACTTACTGTTTGGCCGAATGAACACCGCATACTGACCCTCTGAATCTTGTTTCATGACACAAGTTGCCATCACTTGTAAAATACTGGTTGATTATAAAAAATGCATAACCATTTATTGTGTGCATATATATGGATGATTTGCCTCATCACGTAATCTTTGTTGGACTGTCTTGACTGAAAGAATATGTTTACCGATTTTGTGAACCTTGCCATCTTTAGATTTTGAAGGAAGATGGTTGCAAAATCTCAGAAGGTTGTATCAAAGAAGCTGAATAAGGGTTCCTCCGCTCTCCCTGCCACTGATGAGAATGAAACTTCTGAGTTCTTGGTACTGTTTGTGACAATTTGCTACGTTTTTCTGAAAGTAAATATGGCATAGTTTGCTATGCATAACGAGTAATCACTTTGATATGGTTTTATTTCACATTGTTTGTTCAGCCATTAGTGGGGGTGGCAGGAAGGAGAGCTTCTGGAGAAGAGGCAGTAAAGGAGGATTCTGCCACTGTTTTGTATATCGGCCGGATACCTCATGGATTTTACGAGGAACAGATGCAAGGTGCTTGAGTTTTATTTGATCTTTCAAACTTGGTGCTTATCTAACGGTTTTGATTGTGAATATAATCGTAGGTTTCTTTCAGCAGTTTGGCACTGTCAAAAGGCTGAAGATTGCAAGAAACAAAAAGGTTCTCTCTTTCTTTTCCTGTTATGCTGCTGGTTATTCGATTCGTCAAATAATTTATTTCGTCTCTTTCATCTAATATTCTTCATGGTAGATCTTATAAATTCTTATAATATACTTATTGTGAGCAGTACAAATTGTTCTTGCTTGTAGATTCAGCATTTCAGCACTTACTTGTAAACTTGTGATTAGAATAATATTTGGTCCTAGTACTAAATCGACTAATCTGAAAGAAGCACATGTACAGGGAAGCCATAACCATTACTTAGTGAAAGTAGGTCCTGATCCCCACTGAACTAGAGAAAATCCCATTCATCATGTCCTTGAAAGAACTTATGGTGAATATTCATTTTTCACTCCTATCAGAATTCTCATGGGTTGGACTGCACTGCATCATGTTGTTTCAAATTTCCAATCTTATTGGATTCATATGTTCTAAGTTTTTATTGGGTGGTTGGATAACATCATTGATCCACATACAGTCCTTACCATTTTCATCCTATGCAAATTGAGAGGTGGGAGCCTGGATCCATGACTATGTTTTGGGAAACGAATGCCATTTAGGATGTAGACCATTTATGCTCTCTAGTGTTGTTGACAATTATGATCATCCCTCTGCTTGATCAACACCTACAATACTCTTATGGTGATTTAGGAAGGAATGTAGACTATAGAGAGATGCCATTTTTTTGCTTCTTATTGACAAATTTAGAGCCTTTTTCGGCCATAGGAAATTGGAAGGTTTATGCAATGATAGTGGTTTCATACACAATGGCAAGAAAATAGCAACTATTTATAGTCAATAAGACTAAAATGAGTTGAGAGTAAATATATACTAGTTTAATGTTGATAAAGTAGGTTCTTCGTATAAATCTGAAAATTTCCCATTTTTTTGAGCCAATCAAATTTGTACTAAAATCCAAGTTTAGGTTTAAGAGAAAATGACTCCTAATTTTGTAAGTAGAAGAGGTCGTAATGTTGTAGTACGGTATGGTCTCTGGACATGCGAAATCTGCTCAAATAACTCTCTTTTGGAAGATATCTCCTTAAATAGGACTTTGGTGATCAAATTTACCTGCTATCCAGGGCTCAAATGACTTATCCACCATCATTGGTATTTTTTTAAAACTTAGAGTGTGTTCACTCTTGATAGGTGTTCACCCGAACTCCATTAATACATAAATTCGTTGCAATTATTAACAAGCATGCGTTTCACAATATTCTGTGCATAGTCTCTCTCTTTCTAAAAATCGTTGCATTTGTTGCCAACCAAATGGTCCAAAGGATTGCCATGGGTATAGCTCTCTCGACTTGAGAGCGGTATACATTCCCACTGATATCATCAGAAATGCTTTGCATTGTCGTACTTCCATCCACCACCCTACACTTTACTCCAAACCTCCCTTGCATCACGCTACACTATGGAAGGAACAATGGTAAAGATCCTTGTCCTCCTCGACGTAGACTTAAGGTTCAGGAATGTGAGATATGCATGCGTTCGGACATGTCACTAATGGCACTAAATAGTAATTAAACAGTATGTGGGGGCATATGTGGTTCTATGCGATTTCCTAATTTTTAATTTATAAATAAATATCTAAATAAATACCATACTTGATGCATACATGATATATAAAATGATATTTCTCATAAGAACACTTTACACAAAAGTTATTTCTTTATTTTAATTTATATCCTGTAACTATTGAAGCTCGCAAAAACTATTTCTTTACTTTAATGCTTATATTCGAGAAGTATGTATCCAACAACTATTAATTGTAATATTAGATATGAGATTATATGCCTATTCTACAACAATAATTTCCTTCTATTTTTCAAGTTAAGTTTGAGTAGATATCCAGTAATTATAGTTCCAACTTTTGTTTATAATTTATGTTTCAATGCATATAAGTTTTTATGCTTATATTCAAGAAGTTACATGATTATAATTAAAGTACTACCTTATATTAGTAAAGCAACATGAGTTATATAAGTTATGGGTACATCGAGCACAAGAGGCAATGTCGATCACCCAGCTGTGATTGGGAACCGAAGAGAAACACCATCGAGATATTGTTTCACATAGGAAGTTGAGCATAGCATGCGAGCAACACAGTTAGAAGGCGATGCATAATCTGTGAATAATAGAGGCATAATTGGGGCTTATGCATATCGTATATGCGGAGAAACACGCAATGGACTAGGAAATCGATGTGGTCTTCATCCTGCATGGTTTACTAAACACTACATAGACTAGACATGAGACAATCAAATTCGAGATAAATTTTGCCGAAGTATCTCATCACGAAGCTTTTTTATGAAGTAACCAGATAAAAACCTTCATGCTTAAGGGAGATCTACTTTTTTCGGGTAAGCATGTCATCTGTTGCCATCTTCCAATCTCTCGCCTCGACTTGCCAAATTAAAGCTTTATAGCTCTCTTGATTGTGAACCATTCATGCCAAAACTATTGGTTCTGACCACACTTGGGACCCCCAATTTTCAGCTCAACTATCAACCTTCGAAGTCCATTACATGGTAGTCCACGGGGTCGTTTGACATGATTTATAAGGTGACCAACATTCTACCATCGAAGTCATTTTGCATGTATTAGGAGCAAAAAGCATTATGCATTGATCCAAAGGCCCCATGTTCCATCAAAAAGAAAGTTGTCACAATTCTTCAATCTTGGCCTGAAGTGTGGAATAACATCCTGCAAAGTGGAGCCTTACATCTTGTGTGGCCAATGATCTTTTGGGCAAGGAAGGTGAGGTGGCATGAGGGCTACCAATAGAAGGGGAATGGGGCAACATTTTGAGGGTGTCGTCGTGTCGATTATCTTTGATGGAGGCATGGGAGTTGTGAGAGTTGGAGAGAAGGTAACAGTCGTTGCTCGAGGTTACATGGCCTCTCCCCTGTGGTGTGCTCCAAGCACGGGGCTCCGCACAATGGTTCTAGAGCTTCACCTATAGCAGTTGGGTCGTTACCTAGGCCATTTCTTGCTGCAGGATCTCCACATGTGGGTTCCTGTGGTGCTGCTGTTGCAACCACTTTAACCAACTGTTGCTGTTGGGGCTCTGCTTGGTGGAACTAGGGCCCTGGAGCTCTTGTGCCATCACCTTGGTTGTCTATCACTATTGTAGCTCCTCCTGTGGGCACCCATGGGGTTGTTGCTCCACCTGATGGAGATGGGGCACTGCTTGGAACCTGGGCCTTCGCCTTTTGAAGTTGGGGCTTCGCCTCTTGCTTATGTTGTTGTTGGACCCTCTCGATCTTTGTTGAGTTCCGTTGGATAATCCTGGAGGTCAACTTGGGGGTTGTCTTCCCCTGGACAGATGTGGGGTTATGTTTGGATTTTGGAAGTGATTACAGAACTTTGCCAAAGCACACAGAGGTCATGGATGCTTTTACAAGGCCTAGTTTCAGTGTTGCGACAATTGATGGGAATGAATATGTTTGTTTTGTTGTTGATGATGAAGGTTGGGAGGTTTTTTGGGGGTGGACTTGTCGGAGCTTTCGCCTTGGTGCTTATGCACCCTCGTTCATCGACTACCACCGTTTCAAGTGCGGTGAGTGGGGCCATCGACGTCATGAATGCAAGCTTCACAGGATGTGGCGATCACTGCAGTTCACCACCATAATGGAGAGTGGGCAGGTACCTGCGAATTTCATCAATTTTGATTGCGTTAGTGAATAGTGGTTGTTGGTCTTAGCTTGGATCTGATTAGAAGTTGTCTCGGTTTCTTTCTTGTGGATCGATTCTTGGTAGGGATGAGCATCGGGCCGGGTCGGGTCGGGTTCAGTATGGCCCAACCCGAGCCCGATCATGATCGCGGGCCCCACGGGTCGGGTCTGGGCCTGATTATTTTTAAGTCTTGATGCCCAAGCCCGAACCCGATTCAGAAGGGGATGGGTCGGGCCCGGGTCGGGCTGGTCCGTTAGCAGTCTGATGATTTGGCTCATTTGCATGACACATTTGATTTGTTGATATTCCAGCCGTTAGGGTGGAGCATTGGGCTCGACCCGGCCCAACCCGGGAAAGCCCGACCTGAGCCCATCAATTTTCCGTGGGCCTTGGGCCGGGTCGAGGCCTGTTTTTTTTCAACAAACTGAGGATCCGGGCCCGGCCCAAGGCCCGCGAGATCGGGCTCGGGTTCGGGTCGGGCTCGGGCTCGAGTCGGGCTCAACCCACACTTATTTTGATTCCATGAAGTTGCACTTTGATTCCAATTTATTTTTATGGATGTAATTCATCTATAACAAATGAATATTGGATGTATTGTTACTATATAATATTACTATTGATTGATGAAGGAAATATTGGATGTATTTTGACTATAAATCCATGTTCCTTAATTTAGTTCTAATATGATTTTTTGAAATATCAGGGCCCGGGCCCGGCCCATTTGTACTTCGGGTTCGGGCCCGGCCCGGATCGAGCATAATATTTTTAAAAAATGAGGATTCGGGCCCGACCCACTTGTACATCGGGTTCGGGCTGGGCTCGGGCTTTTGCGGGTCGGGTCCGGACCGGCCCGACCCAATGCTCCACCCTACCAACCGTTATTCAATTTATTTTGAACAAAAGGGATTGACCTGCTTTCTTTTACCCAATTTGAATACATCTTAATAAACAACAACCACTCAAAAATAGTTAAAACGAACTCAAACGTATACTTTCCTAGCATCGTGGAGATTTGAATGCAAAACTGACAAATTTAATATCTAGTGATTATAATTTGTGAACTTCAACAACCGATTATAGTTGGGCATCAAACTCAATAATTTCCATGGATACTGTATATAAATATAAAGTTCATGACTAAAACTATCAAAAAATATTCTCAATGATGAAATATAATTTGCGTGTCTACTTAATGGTCTTTATCCACAAGACAAACCCTCCTTACAAGCCTACGGTAGGTATCATATGCTGCTGGAGTACCTGCATTGTTGCACATTCAATCACACTCTATTTGGAGTACGTGCACATTCAATCACATTCCTATTTAATCATATTCTTTTCTTTCCAGTAAATTTCGGTTCATGGCGTACTAAACTTAAGGTATATTGTTGTTGTCATTTGTCTCTTCTATGCTCTGCTATATTTATAAGTAATGTTCAGAAAATCCATAATGTTAAGATTCAACATACTTATGTCATTGGCCCCTCCAATCATATTGTTGTTGTCGTTACTATAACTATTGCAAGATTATCAAAATACGCATGAAAAAATGTCTCTATTACAATTCTGCATAGCATCTTTCACCAAAAAAGTACAACAGTGACACCATCTTTCGCCCAACAAAATGCCTTATGAAGCAGTCCTTCCCAAAAAAATTGAAATAAACATGTAAAATCGTAGATTAACAGGAAGTCACGCTGATTTTATTTTGAATGACTGTGATAATGTATTTCTTACCTTTCCAAACTCAGTCTCGAAGATGGAACTAAATGCTTTGGATAACATCCAATTCAGCATAGCATCTTTCTCCAAAAAAGTTCTAGCAGCTAACAAAAATTATATCAGTGAGCAGTGACACCAATGAAATGCCTTGCTAAGTGGTCCTTACCAACAAATTAGAAATCCACCTGCAAAACCATAGGTAGCAACAAGTTATGCTGATTTTATTTTAAATAATAGTGATAGTGTCTTTTTTGCCTTACCAAACTCAGTCTTGAAGATGGAACCAAATGCTCAGGATAACCTTCAATTCAACATAGCATCTTTCACCAAAAAGTATAACATTAAACAAAAAGTATAGTAGTGTCACCATCTTTCACCCAACAAAATACCTTACGAAACAACCTTCCCAAAAAAATTGGAAATCCACCTGCAAAATCATAGATCACAATAAGTCATGCTGACTTTATTTCGAATGATAGTGATAATGTCTTTCTTGCCTTTTCAAAACACGTCTTGAAGATGGAACCCAATGCTCAGGATAACCTCCAATTCAACATAGCATCTTTCTCAAAAAAATATAACTTTAAACAAAAAATATAATAGTGACACCATCAATTACCTAACAAAATGCTTTGCAAAACATCCTTGCTCGAGATAACCTCCAATTTACTTAAGTATAGTCGGCAAACCTACAATTTTTAAAAAATATTAGCATCATCATCATCATAATAATAACAATGTCTTGAGTAATTCGTACCAGGTGAATTTTTACAGCCGTCATCAACATCATCATCCTCTTCTTCATCGTCATCCACTGCATCATCATTTTCGCGTATCCAATCTTCTGTGCAAATTAGTGCTTCGACAGTGGTTGGATCAAGTCAGCTTCTGTAAGCATCGAGAACTCTACCACCAGTACTGAAAGCACTTTCTGATGCAACGGTAGAGACTGGTATTGCAAGAATGTCTCGAGCTAGGTGTGAAAGAATTCTATACTTTTTTTCATGTAGTTGCCACCATTTAAGAACATCAAACTGCGCATCATCCTCGTTGTCTGCAGATTTGTCTTCTAAATATATTTGCAACTCATATTTTTCAGACTCCAAAGAACCTAAAACCTTCTTTTGTTTTAGAAATTTGCTTCTTGTGTCCTCCTTTCTTTTCCCGACACATGAATCTTGTTTGGTTGCATCTTACCTCGATGTTGTAGCCGAATTAGTTCCCTTGTATGCAACGTCGTATTCATCAAACAATGTTTGGAATACATCCTCCACTTGTACCACATATTGAGCCATCTCCTCCACCGAATAAAGTTTTGAATATGAGAAACACAAAAACTCGAATTTGTACTGTGGATCTAGAACTGTTGCAATGGCAAGAGGCAACATGGCATCCTTTTCCCTCCAATACTTATCAAATTTTAAATACATTTTCTCAGCCATGCTTTGAATTGACATGTCTTCATTGTTCTTTAATGAAATTAATTCCTTCTCCATCTCAAATATCAAAGAGAAGAACAAGTTTGCAATTGAATATTTTTGACCGGAGAAGATTTTAGTTGCAATATAAAAGTTCTCCAAAATTCCTTGAATTACCTCCACCTTCTTCCATTCCATAAGTGAAGGAATATCAAGCCCATGAAAATCACGTGCTTTCATCCAAGTGAAGACCTTTTGGTATTGTGATGCTTAATCAAGCATTAGATATGTAGAGTTCCATCGTGTACTAACATCCAACCGCAATGTTTGTCACTGAGATGCGCTCCTGTTGGGCATACTCAAGAAACTCCTGATACCATCGAATTGAATATTTGATACACTTACACCATATTGCGAATTTTACTCACTATTTCCTTGATCTCGGCTAACCCATCCTGCACGATTAGATTAAGAATGTGCGCCCAACATCAGACGGAAAAACATCCACCAAGTAAAAGTGAATTTGTTGATGAGAAGTGCTCAACAATATTTCTTGTCACAACATCGTTTGTGGAAGCATTATCAACAGTCAAAGTGCATAACCTCACCACATTCCAATTATTCATTCGGCTGATCAACAAATCTGCAATATTTTCTCCAGTATGCCGCGAGGCTAGTGCTGCAAAACTCAATTTTTTTGTTCAACCGCCACTGATCATCAATGAAATGAGCTGTTAATGACATGTATCCCAAATTTTGGACCGAAGTCCACATTCCGTTGTGATGCAAATTCTACCTGTGGACTTTTTTAAGTCACTCGTCAATTTTACCTTCTCGGCCTTGTATAATTTCAAACAATCTCTCTTTAATGTAAAACGGGAGAGGACCTTGTACATGGGCTGCAAACTCCCAACAAAGTTACGGTTTAGGATTTTCCACAATCATAAATGACATTTCACTTGAAATCACCCACTTCACAAATTCCTTTTAACTTAAATATGGATCAAATTTCCAAGTAGTAATTGTACTCCCTTGATGTGAGGGACGCACATCTAAGAAGCCCTGAGATTGGAATTTCTCATCCTTCTTGTAATACAAACATTTATTTTCTAGATGACGAATTAGATGACTTGTACCGCTTTTACTTTGGCAAGTTAACAGTTTTCTACAGTGCTTACATCGACTAATTTCCTTCCCATCTATAACACCGATCTTCGTCAAATGCTTCCATACCCAGGATTGAGATTGACGTGCACGTTTACTAGACACTTTGGGATCATTGTCTTGCAGCTCCTCATTCTCTTCTTCTTGTCTAATCACAACTTCCCCTATTGTAGGAGTAACAATGTCATCTTGATGCATAGCTAACATTTCTGAAGTAAAACATTGTGATTAGACAATATTATTAGATTCAATGTCAATCTTAATATACAAAAAAATTGTGGCAATCATCAACAACAAACAACCACCATGGTAATTAAATTATCTACACCTGCAACTTAGCAATGGAAAATCAACATCATCTTCATTACTTATCTACACCAAACATTGCTTTCATTCTTTAAAAATAACTTTATAACATATACTATTACTTTGTTATAGTTTTCTCCAAGCATAGATGAGAATGGAGCATATACGAGTTTTTCCTTAAACATTTATACACATTTGTAAATTTTATACATTATCTACACAAACAATGCGCACTAGTAGCATTACCAAATAAACAAAGGTAGGGTTTATGTAATAATTTATAGTTTATAGTAACAAGAACACATCTTTAGCGGGATGTTACCAGTGAGGTGCACAGCTCAGATCCAGACAATGGATGAGAAATCGGAGAAGGTCTGGACTGGAGGTGCCGCACAAACGAAGGAGTAGCAGGGAGGGGGGCGTAGTGCAGACTACAACAACAGAGGAAGGCAACACCGTAACAGTGGCCTGCATGGGAGAGTTTAGTTGTTGCCGTCATTGTCGCCTTCCAGATCCGAAAGCTGCTGAAGAGCGGCCTGCGTAGGAAGGAGGCAAGCTGGGCGTCGGCGACATTAAGGGTTAGGGCACAATCGCAAAGCTGCAATGCGGGAAGGGTCGAAGGGGGTCGATGGAATGGGTTTTGACAATCTGAGGGAGTCGGGCGGGAGTTGACACCCAATAAAACCCATTGGTGTGAAACTTAAGCCCCAACAATCAGGCTGGGCCCACTCGGTCTCGGGTCGTGCCTCTAACGAGCCTATATGCGAGCCAACCCATGGACTTTGGGGTCGGGATCATCGTTACCCGAGCCTGGCCCGATAATGGAATTGGGCTAAAAATTAAGCCCAAGCCCGCCCGACTATTGCTCGGGCTCGGGCCTGGTTCAGGCTTTATCGGACCGGGCATCGGGTCGGGTCGGTCCTACCTAATGCTCATCCCTAATTCTTGGGAGATTTTGCCCCCCCTGGAGCATGACTGCATGTTTCCACGACCTTACGACAACACATGTGATGGTTTTGTTGTTGGTTGATGATGTGATCTCTGGAGTTGTGTGGAGATGGCCATGGTTCAGGGATGGCACGTCGCAATGTCGAGCCAGCATGACATTTCGTGTTTTGGGTATGTCATTCACCTCTAGGCATCTTGACTGCTACTAATGGTGGCTTTGCAAAGATGGTTGAGATTGCCTCAGAGTCTCAGACGACCTTCGTTAAAGAGAATCCATTGACTTAGTGATTGTGATTGAGGATTGAATGGCTTGTCTGGTTTTTGAGGCTACGTACTTGATGGTTCGACCCTCCTTTCTGTTGTTGTTGGAGTGCTTGCCACCTTCTATTGGTGGCAGCTTGGGTTTGTTGACGAGTCACTTGGATGGCAAGAGGGAGGGCTCTTTCGAGCCGCTAGATGTGTCCTATGCCTTGGAGCTTGATTTTTTGTTTGTCCTGGACTACTCCAGGCAATCAGCACCACGAGCCCAAATTTTTTGTTTGGATGAAACTCAAGACGTTACTCAGTTACGTCTAGCTCTGAACTTGGGAGTGGTCGGTCACGGGAGGATTGTCATGATGCCTCTCTGGTGTTGTGGACCCTTGTGACGCCATCTGTTGGGACTCGGGTGATGAGCAATGCTTGGGTGGCATCTTTTATTTTAGCGTGTCTGGTTGTGACGCAGGCTTTCACGAGAAATTCACGACGTGCTGGCAGGAAACAGAGGTTGTGGGGTCGTCATCTCAGAGGATGGCGAAGAAGCTATGAGCTTTGCACTGCTTGCTTATTCAGTTCAATATGGAGTCTAGGGTGCTTCATGCACATTGGAGAGAAGCTGCATAGGTCGAGGTTGAGCGCTTTGATAAGATTGAGGACATCAGGGAGTTGCAGGAAGAGGAGATGGCTACGAGGTAGGAGCATAACAATATCCTTATGAAGGAGGATAAGAAGCGCATGGCTAAGTGGAGGCAGCGATCGAGGCAAAAGTGGCTGAATGAGGGGATGCGAACACCAGGTTTTTCCATGCTGTGGCAAGTGGTCGTAGAAGGTGGAACCTGATCTACTCAATTGAGGTAGATGTGGAGGATGTTGTTGGTAGATGTCCTATTGGTGAGGCTGTGAGAAGACCCTTTATGGGGATCAATAGATACCTAGCAGCGGTGTGGGATGGTTGGGAATAAACAAGGTCTCAAATGTCAGATTTCGATTTTGTTTCGGTAAGCCCAGAAAATGAATTTCGGTGGAATTTTGGTGAAATGGTCGGAAATTGGGAAATGACTTGAAAACTCATTTTTTCAGTTTTTAAGATTTCTAATGTTGTTTAATCAATAAAAGAGACATAAATACAAGTTTTTTTTGCTTATAATAAGATGTTATAATGTTCAGTGCCTTAAAATAATGATTTCGATCATCATATCGATGACCTTCCAGAGTGAAGTTTCATATTTCAGTACACAATTAAATTTTGGCATTCAATTTTTCTGTCAATTCTCAAAAGAATAATAATACTTTTATTTAAAAGTAAAAAAAGACACACACACACAAGCACAGATATTTTAACATGTATGCCAAAATAAATGCATAGTAGGGCTTATGATCGTAAAATGTATGTTATACGAGACACAAACAAATTAATTAACACCAAGAAATTGTGTAGCATTCAGAAGCACAACCTACGTCCAGCCTAATAGTAGAAAAATAGTTATAGTCAAAGACTTGGAAGGTTGTTAACAAGCTACCACATGTACAGATACACGTACTCCTTATAATAGAGAGAAGTAACAAGAGAGTCCTAGAAAAGAACAAACCTCTAGTGTCTTGTGAGTTAAAATGATGCAATGTAATGTATTGATATGTAGGGCCTAGGAAACTCCGGAAAAAATATGCAAGGGAAAGAAAAACTCTGAAGTTTGTTAATTTGCAAGTAGGGGTGTAAACGAACCGAACTTGAGCGAACCTACATGGGTCCGGTTCGGTTCGTTTAGTAAGTATATAGGTTCGGGTTCGGCTCGGTTCGATAAGATTAGAATCATCTTGAGGTTCGGTTCGGTTCGTTTGAGGTTCGCGAACGTTCGGTCCGGTTCGTTAAAGGTTCGATTATAAAAAAATTGACCACAACTACGGAGGGTGCGTGGAGAGGAGGAGCAGGACCAGCAGCTGCGGTGGCCGCGTCGCGCGGAATGGGAGCAGGAACAACGGCTGCAGTGGCCGTGTTGCACGGAGAGGGAGAACGGTAGTGTGGTCGCGTCAAACGGCGAGGACGAGCAGCTCCTGCGAGCTGCGGCTGCGTCGCGCGGAGGGGGGAGAGGCACCACGACCGTGTCGCGCGGGGAGGAAGACCTGCGGTTGCGTGACTCGCATCACGTGGAGGGGGGCGGCACCACAGCTGCTTCGCACGGAGAGGGGGAGCTGCACCTGCGGCCGCGTCGCGAGGAGGTGCAGCCGTGAAGGAGGCTGAGCAGCAGCGGCAGGTAGGTGGGAGGAGAGATGCATCGTGCGGCGCGTTGGCGTGGAGTTGAAGAGGAGAGTCTGTGTGCGGCTGGTTTAACAGGGACTAGGGAGTTTAGGGTTTTTTGGGGAAAATTTCATATTAAATCCCTTACTTTCTGAAAATTGAACATCAAGTTATATATATGGGATTAGGGGCTCAAGTTGTGAGAGTTATATGAGGTCTAAATTACTAAATCATATTATATAAGTATAATTAATTATTTATTTATATATTTTTTATCGAACTATTAACGAACCGAACCTGAGCGAACCTATCATTTCAAGGTTCGGTTCGTTTATTTAAACGAGCCCAAAGTTTTGTTAAGGTTCGGTTCGTTTATGATCGAATCGAATTCGAATCGAACTTTTATCGAATCGAACCTGAGCGAATATCGAACCTGAGATTTTTCTGACAGCCCTATATGCAAGGCCCTACCTTATAGTTACAGTCAAGTTGGCCTAGGAAAAAATAACAAGATGGTTATATAAATATTCTAACTATGAAGATTCTGAACTCTGAAGTTAGCATTCAAAGATGAAAAAATACATATTTGGCATCTCGAAGTATGTTAAAAAAAGTTGTGTTATGAAAAAATATGGTAAAATACTTACCTTGCTTGGAATTTGGAAACTTGGCTCTCCAAGACTTAAGTTGGGTTGTAAATTGTGACTTGTGAAGTTGTGAGATGGAATGAGAACATATACATTATATTTATTGGGTTTAAAGAGGACCCTTAATGGCCTTATTTCTTACAATGGTGGTTGGAATAGTGGCTTATATTGCAACGGTGGTTGAAATAGTGACCTATAAATTTCATTTAGTGGCCAAATAGTGCCTATGAATATCAATAAGTGGCCTAGGCATGACATATGGTGACCTAGAACAATTTCAGTCGAAATGAACCGAAATGAACCAAAATTCCACCAAAATCTGAGAAATCTGTGAACAATTTCCACCGAAATGATTGAAATTCGACCGAAATTTCAGCCGAAATCCTGGAAACTGATATTATACATGGTTTCGATATCGGTATCGCTACGAAACCGAAATTCGCCATAGATATCTCGTGTATGTCGAACCTGCAGTCTGAGGAGCTGGTGCGATCCTTCTTATTGTTCGAGGTTAAGCGAGCGATGTTTGATCTGAATGGAGATGGCTGCCCTGGTTCAGATGGTTCTCCGATTTTATTTTTTTCGAGAATTTAAATTAGGTGGAAAACATAGATGATAAGCCTAATTTAGCCCCAGTCTTTGATTTTTGCCCCATCATTAGTTTTACAATTTATACTATTTTACATTGAAGAGGAGTGCATTGTATTTTCCCAATCTTAAGAATAAGAGCTGGCTCTAAAGTCTTCTTGCATAAGGGTTGGGAAATTTCACGAGTTGTGATGCAGTAATGTTGTTATTAGTTGGTTAAGGGGTTGCTTTATATAACCCTACTATTTAGATTGTTTTTCTTTATCTGTGAGTGTCAGTCATTTTGTTTTTTCTGTCTTCATCCTGCTTTAATGGTTAATAGATGTTATTTGGAAGCTTATATGGGTGCCTTAGATTCCGGCCGTCTGGTATTTTCTTTATGCTTTTAAACAACAAGTGATGGCAGTTTGCCATAAGTAATTGCAACCTCTTTTGTGACTTGTCAAAACCAACACGATCTGGACTCAAGAAAGTTAGTCATCAATTGATGTACTCTTATGTGCCTGTCTTTTTTTCCGTGTCCATCTTTTTTCTGAAGCAACATGTTGTGTCTATCTTTACCAAGACTTCAGGTTCTGAGCTTTTGTGGGGGAAATATGAAACTGGAGAATACTGTTTTTCTTCAGTGCAATGTTGGAATAAAAGGAATTATCCTAAAATAAACTTAAAGAAGTACTATAGAAGAGTATACCTAGCATATCCAAAATTTTCCTCTGTTGGCTGCAACTTCTATATTACTCAACTGTTTTTCACTAAGTACTAATTTGTTTTAATGATTATCAGACTGGAAAATCAAAGCGTTATGGATTCCTTGAGTTTGAAAACCCTGAGGTAGGTTTGGTTTTTATTCAATTTCTTTGCCTATTTTTGTCACAGTTAATGGAATTTTATCCATTTTAATTTCAGGTGGCCAAAATTGTGGCATCTGAGATAAATAATTACAAATTGATGGAACATCTTCTTCAGGTCCGACTTGTTCCTCCTGAACGTGTTAATCCGAAACTGTATGTTCTCTTTTTTGCCTTACAAATTTGTTCACATTACTATCTGTACATTTGATGGTGCTTTTGTTATTGTATACATCTAGAAAATTTCTTACTTGGTGTCGATAGTTCAACGGCTAAGGTTATTAACTTGGTGGATGCATGGCTTTGCAGTTTTTGCTAGAAGAATAATTAAATTACTTTTGTAATCCCATAAGATTTGTAGACATTTGCAACTATTTTCAGTGCATATTTATTCATAATATTGTTTATTAATCATGGCAGTAAAGTCTAGATCTCTAGTTCTGAGCCTAGTCAACCAAGAATCTTGATTTCTTATATTATTATCCCTTTGAGTATGTAGTGTGTTCATTTGAAGTTAAATGCATAAAAAAAGAATCTGTGCCCTTTTGTTTAGGCATTTCTGAAGTTTCATTGAACCCATAAATAGATATTACAAGTTATAAATGGAAGAGTTATTGAGGATCCTCAAGTATACGTGACTCTAGTGTTTGTTAGAAGTTTTTTTTTTGAAAAAATAAACCCGGGTCTTTTTTAGATGTAGAATTATTTATTGGCAGATGGGACCATGTATTTACTTTTTAAGGATATCGGGTGCACTTGTTGAAATTTTCACTAGTTTATATTGTGCATCTTGCTGGATTTATATTGCTCAAGATGGATGCCCATGCATGTTGGAATGCAATGTAGCCGTGCTTATTTTTGTAGTTTCTTGTCGATAATTTCTAAGCAAATGTTTACAGTTGGAAAGGTGCCAATCGTGGATTCAGGCTAAGAGATTGGACAGGAATTGAACGAAAGCGTCATAACAAGGTGGTGCAAAATACCTGATGCTTTGGTTATTGATGAATAGTACTTTCTGATGATAATGTTATTATTTACTTTTCTAGGTGAGAACAATGGAAGAACACAAGAAGTTGGTAGAACGAATAATGAGAAGGAACACGAAGAGACAACAAAAGATTCAAGCTGCTGGAATTGATTATAATTGCCCTGAGTTCGTAAGTATCAAACTATTTTTTATTCAGTTGTTATCAACTAGATATAGATAGGTGTTCAGGATGTACCTGATGTGTTATTCTTGAATATGAACGAGCCTTGGCACTCCTACCCTCTATCTTCATTTTACCTTGCGTCTTTCTGGAAAAAAAACAGGTTCTTTTCGGATTTTTTTTTAAAATTCACTTTGTTAAAGGTTGCCTTGTCATCCCACTGGATCAAGGTTTGGAAAACAAATTGATTGTATGCTTGTTATATGTAGTGCACATTGATTACAATATTCTTGTTTATAATCATTTCGTGGATACCACAAGTTGGAACACACTGAAGTTCCTATAAAAAATACCTTTTTATGAAGTTCACGTGCCACCACTACAACACAAGGTAGGTTGACTTTGTGTTTACAACTGTTAAAGAATGTAATAGGTGGGTAATTGGATCTCACCAAGATCCAATTACCCAATTCATGTTTAGTCCCACATGGATGAGCGGTGGGACTTCGATCTGTCTGAGGAGCTATGTAAAGGGCCCCTCATCCCCCTGTACTCATTGAGAAACACAATAGAATATCCAACCCCTTTGAGAGCTTCTCTCGTGGTTTCGTCCCACTCCTCAGGGAGTAGGGTTCCACGTAAATCTTTGTGTTCTTGATGTTTATTATTTGTTTATCGATTCCGCTTCCGCTTCTCAGATTTCAACATGGTATCGAAGCGGCTTTGATTCTCACGGATTTATACTTGAAGATTTTTTGGTATGTTCGAGATTCGATTCAGTTTGTTCTTCATTCTTGAGGATCATTTTTTTAAAGATCATGTTCGTCTAAGGGTTCCATCTCTGGAACCCTAGATCTGGTTTCGTCCTCGCCACATCTTCTTCTCCGACCTTGCGCCATCTTGCTCCCGGAGAAGCTCTTTCTATAGCGTCACCCCTCCAAGTCTTTTTCCTGGAGGTTGGCAAGAATACATCTCAAAGCAGCAGCATCTTCATCCTTAGACGCAACCCTTCAGCAGCGGCATCTTCAACCCTAGCCACAACCCTTCAGCAGCGACATCTTCAGGTAGCGCATCTCCTCCCTCACAGGCAAACATCCCCATCTCGATTCAGGCAAGGCATACAACGCTAGCAGTACAACTCCCAGGTGGCGATGTCGTAGCAATCCTTCGCCCTCTCCCCCCGCACTCAAGCGAGCACAACCACCATCCTTTTGGATCTCACGGAGGATCTCTCCACGCTTCCAGCCCCTCCTCTCGCCTCCTGCCTCATTCCTCTTTTTTGCGCGATTCCAGGCGCAAATGCGCAGCTCCAGGGGGATGAAGCGAACACCTTGCGCATGCGGCGTGAGGTCTCTCCATGCTCCTGCGTACCCCTCGCTCAAGTGGACCCCTAGGTCTCCCCCCCTCCGCACGAGGAGCTCCTCCCGATGTCGGCCTCTCGTCATCGCCTCCTCGGTAGGCCTTCGCTTCTTCTACTTTGGCGAGACCCACTCTCCTGGCAGAGATGGTGCCTCGCCTCCATCGGCGACAACAGGTGCAGAGAGGGGTCGGGAGTGTACGTAGGGTTCCCAACCCTAAATAGCAATAAAGGGCCCAAGTGACCGTGTTTAAAAAAGGAGGTTGTTGCAGTTTGGTCTGTTGGACTGTGCTATACAAAAAGGTGAAGAGATATATGCTTTGGGCCTTGTTTGGGCCATGTATTCTAAAAAAAATAGTTGAATGGTTTGAAAAAGGGGAGAGAAAAAGGAAAAAAAGGAGAAGAGAATAGCTGAAAAGAAGAAGGGAACAACCTAGAAAAAAAGATGAAATGAATTGTGAAAAAAAGAAGCAAAAAATGATGATTTGTGAAGAAAACAAAAAACATTACATGGTTTGCTTATCCGAACTTGATGTTCGAAGCTCTTTATTCTATCAAGTATGAGAGAAAGGGGGAGTCAGAGATGACATATTTTTCAAGATTTCTACGCATCCACGACTGACAGACGCGCACTCCGGATTTCTACCGCAATTATCCGTCTTCTTCGTCAGGGTGTATACTTCTTTTACGACCCGACTATTACTCCACGTTGGACTTCTATTGCGGGTCTTCTCCAGGCACGACTGAGATAAGTTCCTGTGATCTAAGTTCCTGTGACATGGTATCGCAGCGACCCTACATGCATGGCAGGAATACGTTCCGATGACCTAAAAGGTGCAGACCCATCATCGTGCGAGGTCTTCTCCCAGCAACGGATATGTGTTCTTGTGATGTATCGTGTGAAGATGTGTTGTATATTTTCTTTTTGTTGTAAGTTGCAGCTTTCTCAGCTCCATCTTGAGGGGGAGTGATAGAGAATGTAATAGGTGGGTAATTGGATCTCACCAAGATCCAATTACCCCACTCATGTTTAGCCCCACATGGATGAGCGGTGGGTAGGGATGCAAACGGTCGGATACAGATACAGATATAGGTATTACCATATCCTTATCCGTTTTCTAATACGAATACGGATGTGGATATGGATATTGGCGGATAGTAAAACTATCTTACCCAGTGTTGTAAAAATCGGCCGACTAATCCGATTAGTCGGTCCGATTAAACGACTCGGCGGGGTAGCCGAGTCGACTTACCCAAATCGGGCAATAGTCGGACCTTGCTGATTAGTCGGCCGATTACTCGGTGTAGGCGGGCGCTTACTCGGCCGACTTTTGCAACACGTAAATTCGGGTCCCATTTTTTTTAGACCACGAGTTACATTTGGGAACTTACTGTCGCACAGTAAGTCCCCCATCGGTTCGAAACATCCCCACGCCTCTCGACCCCCCGCGCCCTAGACCCCTGCTCCCCGCCGCCGGTGCTCCTGCTCCCCGCTCGCGAGCTCCTGGCCGCCGCCGCTCCTCCAGCACCTCTTCGGTAGCCATCTCTCTACTCCTCTCTCGCCGCGCCGCCTGAGAAGCTCCATCTCGCCCCTCGTCTCTCGCCGCACAGGACCTCAGGTTAGGGTTTTTTTTGTTTTCATTTTTTCATTATTTGTATTTTATTATATGATCATAGCATGCCATTCTTGATAGCTTATAATGTTATATTGTTATATTGCTATGCTACAAGGCCTTAAATGTCGGTTTCGGACACCATTTCGATGACGACCAAAACAGAATTTCGATGGAATTTCGGTCAAATTTCGATCGAAATTTCGTTCATTTCGGTGATTTTTTGTACTAGGACCCCCATATTTCGGTCATTTCGGTCATTTCGGTCGAATTTCGATTTCGACTGGATATCGATATTCGACAGAAATTCGACCGAATTTCGCTGAAATTTGAGGCCATGCTATGCTAGATGTTTACATTATCTTGTATGTGGAATAGCTCATAATGTAATATTTTTTGTTAGCTCTTAATGGCTCATAATGTAACATTATGTTGATAGCTTAATGTTTACATTATGGTCGTTGTAGAAATGGCTCATTGTTATATTTTTTCATTATGTTGTATGCTAGATGTTTACATCTTGTTATATTGTTATATTGCTAAACATGTCCAATTATATTTTTGTTAGGTTGTATGAAATTATAATTATGTTGTATGTTTGATGTTTAGGGTTTGTTCTAGTATTATGTTGTTTGCAAATATTTGTGTTGTATGCAAATATTTAGGTTGTATGCAAACAAATTATGATTATGTTGTATGCTTAGTGGTTATTGTATTGTATAATGTATATCATGCCACTGATTTTTTTATATTATAATTCATCATTTTTTTATTATGTAGATGACTACACCACCAACGAACGTCGCTTCGGTAGCGACTCGTCTTTTTATGTGCCACCGGGATCAACTGATCCTGCATGGCAATACGGCTACCTTGCGAGCCGTACGGATCCAAATACGGTCACTTGCAGATTGTGCAAGAAGATTGTGAAGGGTGGTGTGTATAGGTTCAAGCAACATCTAGCACACCGAAAAGGGAACGTTGCTGCATGTCCCAAGGTTGATGAGGAAACGAAGAACAAGATGATTGCATACCTTGATGATGTTGCCAGGAAGAAATCTCAGAAAGCCGCTGATGTTCATGAGATGAGGGAGGAAGTTGATATCACTGGAGGTGTGGGTTCGACGAAGAGATCACGAGTCTCTGAATCCCTCGAGCAGACTGTCGCAGTGGAAGGGTCATCACGTCAAATGACCATCAAGGATGCATTCTCCAAGGATCATCGTGATAGGGTCACATCATTCATATCCAAATGGGCATATACATCGGCGATTTCGTTTAATGCATTGACGACAAAAAACTTCCTGCAGATGGTGGAGGCTATTGGGAAGTACGGGCCTGGACTAAAGCCTCTCACGAGGTATGAGCTTAGTGGTCCGCTTCTAAAGAAGGCAGTGAAGGAGATTCACGATGGATTGCAAGGTCATCGTGATACGTGGACATCGGCGGGATGCTCTTTGATGACTGATGCATGGACGGACAAGCGTGGAAGGAGCATCATCAATTTTTGTGTCAATTGCACATTGGGGACTTCATTTTTGAAGTCCATAGATGCCTCAAATGAGGCTCACACTGCGGAATACATCTGCAAGTTGGTGGAGGAGTGCCTGAATGAAGTGGGAGTGGATAAAGTGGTTCAGATTGTGGCGGATAATGCACCCGCCAATGCTGCTGCAGGAAGATTGTTGGTCACCAAATATCCACAGATTTGGTGGACTCCGTGTGCTGCGCACTCCATTGATCTTGCTTTGGAGGAGATAAGCAGAGAGACAAAGGTGAGAAGTGCAATCACAAAGGCGAAGAGGCTTACGGTGTTCATCTACTCTCATACCAAAACTCTTAGCTTGATGCGCAAGTTCACCAACAAGAGGGACATTGCAAGGCCCGGACAAACAAGATTTGCAACCACTTTTCTCACTCTTGAAAGCCTAAATGAAAAGAAAGACAAGCTGAGATTGATGTTTTCCTCAGAAGAGTGGAGAAATTGCAAGTGGTATAAGACCAAGAAGGGAGAAGCTGCGAGTTCCATTGTTTTCAGCCCTACATTCCGGAACCATACAACACATGCTATCAGAGTTTTCACTCCACTGGTTCGTTTATTACGTGTGGTTGATGCAGATCGACGTCCATCCATGGGCTTTGTCTACGGAGGGCTTGAAGAAGCCAAGCGAGAAATAATTGCAGTATTCAATGGTGTGGAGTCATCTTATAAATTTTTTGTGGATGCTATTATCTCCAAGACCAAAGGGAGGCTTGATACTCCATTGCATCTAGCAGCATATTACTTGAACCCATTTTACTTCTACACCGAGTCTCATGGTGATCCAGATGTTGTGGTGAGGAGAGGGTTTAAGGAATGCATGGAAAAATTTTATCCAGATTTGGATATACAAGATGCAATTACTAGGGACGAGCTTCCGACATATAGACTTGGTCGTGGAGATTTTGGGAAGCCTTTAGCTGTGAGACAGAGGATGATAAATGATGGCAATTTTGATCCAGGTATCTTAGTCATTTGTTTCCTATTAATGTTAATCACTTATTTTATTATGTTGACCATTTCTCTATTCTAATAGCTAATTGGTGGCATAATCATGGAGATGACACACCTCATTTGAAAGCTATGGCTATCAAAATCTTGAGCTTGACATCTTCATCATCGGGATGTGAGCGTAACTGGAGTACATTTGACTCGGTAAAGACTCCACTCCACCCACCCAATTCGATTAGTAATAGTAAAATTTAAATGAGTAATTGATATAAAGTTAAATTTTTTGGTCTTCATATCCATACCAAGAAGAGAAACAGGTTGGAGACGAAGAAGCTGAACGATCTTGTATATGTGCGTTTCAATTCCAACCCGCAGGATCGCCGAGCTGAGAAAGAGAGAGATCCTCTGTCATCTCGTGATCGTGCACACATGGCAGAATGGACCGGGGATGTTGATGCTCATGATGAGGAGGTTTTTCCAGGTTCCGGACTGACATGGGGTGTTGTAGCACATGCTAGTGGCGCCGAAGAGAATTTGGAACCAAGAAGGAGCCAACGAGGTGAGCGTGGGAAGGGAGCTTCATCGTCAAGCTCCAATGCTACGCCGATGAATGAGGAGGAGGAGCTACATCTTGAGGATATAGAAGAAGAAGATGATGACGATGAAGAAGAAGAAGGCGATGATGAAGAAGAAGAGCTGGACTTGGATGACGATATTGAGGATTGAACCCAATGGCTTGGGATACTTGTCTTACTTTCAGTTGTATTATTTTTTGAGCATGTTGTAATTGTCTTTTATTTTTGAACATTTGCTTGTACTATGTGCCAAACATTTTTTTCTTAACTTGCTTCTTTTTTCAATCTCTTGCTATTTTTTTATGCTCTTAAAAATATTAAAACTGCTAAATATATGAATATAAATGAGAGTATATGCTATAAAAATTGATTTATATATTTAAAATAATAAAAAAATTCCAAATCGACTATTGTCCGACTAAATCCGATTACTCTCACGACTGCCGATTAATCCTTAGTCAGTGACCCTGCCGACCGAGTACCGACTGCCGACTTCTGCAACCTTGATCTTACCCTATCCTTAAAAAACGGATACAGATGTAAAACTTGATATTGATCGCACACAAGTAATGTTGAAAATACTCTACAAAATCGACTTAAATATATAAGAATTGGATGGAAAACACATGATATTAATTTACTAAATATGTTTGTATCATAAAAATTATATAAATATGGTAAAAGGAGGAAGAGAATTATGTTATATATGGTTAAAAATAATTCTATGACTATATTTATATACAAAAATAGATATACGGATACAGATACGGATGTTTGCGGATATCAAAATGATATACATATCCGTATCCCTTTGAAAACGGATACGGATACGGATGTCAAAGTCTATATAAAACGGATACGGTGACGGATCGGATACGGATATATCCGTATCCGTTTGCATCCCTAGCGGTGGGACTTCGGTCTGTCTGAGGGGCTATATAAAGAGCCCCTCACCCCTTGTACTCATTGAGAAACACAATAGAATATCCAGTCCTTTGATGGCTTCTCCCGTGATTTCATCCCGCTCCTTAGGGAGTAGGGTTCCACGTAAATCTTCGTGTTCTTGATGTTTATTATTTTGTTTATCGATTCCGCTTCCGCTTCTCAGATTTCAACAACTTTGCAAGTTATGGCATAGGATGCACAAAATATGGTTTGAACATTGGCACATGCATACATGTGCATGGAATCCTATAACACTTGATATTGGAGCTGAATCTGAATGCATGACACGAAGTGATCCTTTGATATCCCCATTTCAGAATTAAGGAGCGTTTTCTGTTGTTCTCCTGGGCATTTGTTTTGAAAGCTTTTCCTAGAGACGTTGCACTCATTTTGTACGAGTATTATCTTTATTTTATTGCATGCATTTTTGAAAGCACATTTGTCATGTATTTTTACAAAGTGCTGGTGCATCTTTTTAACAAGCTCCTCTATAGATTGCATATAACGGTTTTCTTAAATTAAAAAATTTATATCATACATGCCTATGCAGTTGCATCTTTTTATGCTGCTCCTGCTAGTGTAAAGTAGTGATTTAGTCATGCACAAGAATCTAATGTCTAGAAAACAGCTAAGATTGCACATATCTTGAATTTAGGTTAAGCATCTTATCAAAATTAGAAGAATAGACCTCACCCACTAAAACTCTTGTTATGAGCATTTTGCAAATCATCTCTTGCTTCTCATCTCAAGATCACAAGCTTCAGTTTCCATGTGGAATATCCAGTGATTTATATAACAAGTCATTTTTAGTATCTGGTGTTCCCATTGAAGTAGAAAAGTCAATTATAGCACTTCAAGAAAGACATGCTTATTTCTTGGGTTTCCTGATAAATCTAATGTTGCAATTCTGGTCATGGGCATTTGTTGAATGGTTTAACCCCAATATCGCCTGTCTATTGCACCCTTCAGATCAACAAACAAGAACTTGAACATGTTCTCCCCTTAACAGAACCAGGCCAGGTGCCATGGTTTCTTGAAGATTACAGGTATCTAGCTCTTGTCGGGAGAGTACTATTTTATGCTGTCCTCGAGATACATGTTCTGGTCATTGAAGATATCAGCCTCGTCCTCTTAGTTCTTTACGTGAAGACCAAAGATCATATTGTGTAGAGACAGAGATATGATTTTTGATATTTTTTTGCCATCGTCACATCTACAGTAGGATTAAGTGTCTACCTTTATTTATAAATTGTATGAATATACAATCAATTCACATGTTACAACTCTATTGACATGAATGTAGCATTTACAATTGCATAAACAACAATGTGACATCCTAACCATAGTCCCCTCATCTAGTGTGAGTGGGTTATAAGAGAGGTGGATTACTGTTTTTTTTGAGTCAACAGGGGGGGAACCACGCTATGGTCTCCGTTCCAAATAAATTAACAAGGAAGAACCATAAAGACTTAGAAAAGCCATGACTCGAGTAGAGTCCGAGAATGATAAATTACATTATTGACATAAAAGTGCTGACTACTAAAAATCACACTTTCTAGCAAACCATAATGCCCAAATGACTGCGTGTGGAAAGATGAGTTCAACTCTGGGATTATGTTTTGCCAAGTAGAGAGAGCCCCAAAAAGAATCTACACTATGCAGATTCATCCAGTCTAGACCCAACTCATGCAGGCTGGTGATGATGCGCTAAAACTGAAAAAGAGGTGCTCTGTCGTCTCAATCTCCACATTACTAGTGATCGAAATATCCCTTTTTTACTAGTTGGGGGGTACTACTTCATAGCTTGGGCTTAAGCATTTTAGACAGTATCCAGCGGGTCTCATAGATCCATGCACAACAAGTTTTAGGAGCAAGCATGGGATCAAATTTCGACGAAATTCGACCGAATTTCGATTTCGGTGGGTGATCGAAATTCGACCGAAATGGCCGATGTCGACCGAAATTTGGGATCCCCTATTCGAAAAATGATCGAGATGACCGAAATTGCTTTCAAATTTCGACCGAAATTCGGTCGAAATTTCATTTCGGTCTCACTGAAATGGTGATCAAAATCGAAATTTGAAGCTTTGGGAGCAAGTCATTCCATGTAACTGCTTGGGTATAGGTTCAACCATTATAACTTGTATTAGACCAGGTTCCCTTTATTAGTGGAAAGAGTTACCTAAGTGTTGAAGCTGCTCCTACCAAAGAAATAGGAGAACCAACTATATGAAAGGTGCAATTGCTACTATTATTTGGAATAAGTGATGGGTCATATAATAACGGGGATGTTGTAAATTTCGTTTTTTAAAGACCTCAAGTCTTCTCTGCAACTCTCTTGTGAATGTTTACATAATTTTCTTGTTGATTTACAACCTATAGATTATCTACCTTTCGTCTCCAATACTTCAGATTGCTTTTTCCTCACCTTGTCATCTATTCCTTCAATGGGCTTAGCAACCTATAGATTAGCAACTCCGAGTTTTTTTGATGTCTTTGCCGTAGCAGTGAATTTATGTTGGATTATCTTCTTCATGGCATATGTTCAACGATGCTTTCTTTCCCCTCCGAGTAAATTCTAGCAGCAAAGTAAGGTAGGCCAGAAAGGACATGGTGGTCTGAGACGATGATATTTTTGAACAGGCATATATAAGAATAGGGTTTTGGAACACATACATACATGATGCATGATTTCATGTGTATCAAGTATCACAGTTTGGTCTAGTATTGGTGCAAAGACCGAGTAATGTTTGATGTGACAGGATTTTGTGCGACTATTGGGAAAAAAATTGGATGATTTAATTAACACAATGTTATGATGATGACGATAAATACATAAACATAGCTGCAGGTTTTTGCCCCCCTTGGCCGATTACTGTCTTATTTTTCAATTAATAAAAAAATTATATCCTGGTTTCTTATATGACCCATTGTTCAATTGGCAGATTGGCATTCTTCCTTCGGCATCGAAGAAGATCAAGTTTGATGATGAGGAATAATAGGCTGCCCGTCAATCCAACGTAACCTGAAGATCTGACCTTATTTTGCAGCTTCTGTTTCAAGTTATCGGTGTACGCAAAAGTTCCTCTGAATGATGTTAGGAATGAGCGTGGTTATGTATGGTGGTGGTATGGCACAGTGCTAGCGATAGATTGTTTTGAGCAATCAGTATAAGCAGACTTGTTTGACACCTTTTATTATTCTCGTTGTTCCCGTGCATTTGATATTCGAAGTGCTTGGTTTTGACTTCAAAAATTCGAAGTTTTTGTACCTCAATACTTTAATCTGATTAATTTTGTTGAAAAATCACCAACTCTTACTGATATGGCAATGTTATGCATTTTATTAGAAGTATATTGTTTCAGACGGCAACTGATACTGCTGGTTTCATGTGATAAAAGACGGAATTGCAATTACGTTTTGAACAATTTGATCTCATGATTTGCGTCAGCAGCAGGATTTATTCCTATATCATTCGGTGCGAGAACTTGGTGCTCACACTTTGCTGCAGATGAAATCCGCAATCTGATCTGACCTACGGTTGCCTGGAGTTAATTGATGATAGGCTAAACCAGTTGAATTCAATCTGCAATCTTGATTATGTAGTTAATAGTTATCTTTCTCATGTAAACTGTGTTATAGAATCATGCTTGAATTCACAGGTGAAGCAAAAATCATCTCAAATCACGCGAGGATTGAAGCTTGAAGAACAAGGAGTTGGCTCGTGATGCAGGTGCGAGAAATGCTGATCCAGAGTTGATAAAGTCGAGTTGTATTTTCACCCATGCACATCTGATAGACTCAGTAGTCTCCCAGAGAACAACACATATGCGATATTGACTTGCTTTCATTCATTGTATGAATTGTAGGGGGGAAGGAGGAGGATTACAGACATCATATTGGAACCTCCACCACACCTTGTGAATTTGCTTCAGGTGTGACCCCATGGCCCCAAGAACATGAGGGTTCTGATGGGATCCTCGGGCGGATGGTGGTGCCGGAGCCGTCTCCTTTGCGTGATTCTTCCTGCAAAGGAAAGGGCGAGGGAGTTGCACGCCTTCCTCACCTTCTCGGCCATGGGACCTTCCCCCCACGAGTGGGACTTCATCTCTGAATCTACAGAGATTTGAATTAGTGAGTGATATCCCATACTTTGGGGTCCTGCGGATATATACATAGAGATTTCAAGAATCTTGGCCAAAGTTTCAGATGCTCCCACTTTGTCAGAATATGCTTAAGCAACATGAGCATCTTTGTGGGTACTTCACTATCCATGCCTGACCTCGAATCCGATTCGGAAGTAGATTCTTGAGGTACTGGAAGGATGGGACGAGGGATGAATTGTCCGGTGCTTGCGTGGAAGACAAATCTTTGATGGAGATTGTTTGGATGGACGGAGGAGTGCTTGTGCCCTTAGCCTGAACGTGGCTTGAGTCCAACCCAAGAATCCGTCTCCTATACGTGATAATCGTTTGGACATGATTGTCGATCGACGTATACTCCGCCTGAATTTTAAAGGCGATCGGTATGTTATGATGAAATTTCATATTGAATGGAAACTCACGTGCTATAGATTGTCACGCGATTCTCTCCTACAGATTAGACCTGACCAGTTGATCGAAGGACCCTTCGCTTGCCCAACCTACCTAGCTTGCTTATGGGACAGGCTTGGGCTACAAAATCTAATTTATAGATCGGCTTTTGCCTGTTGGCTTGTCCATCAAATTAACGAGCCATTACACACATGCCACGAGCTTTGTCTGATCTTTCCCTTAAAAAAAGTATAAAAGCGGTATGATATAATATACTTCAAGTTTTTCTTTTGCTATTATTAGTGTTGCACTATGCTCTGGCTCATGGGTCGGCCTAACCTGAATCATAGACAGAAGGTGTCTTTTGCCTTAGAAATGTTCAATCAGACTCATGCTTTTCCCAATTGATACCTTAGAGACAATAGGAATAATGTTTATCTTTTGCAGCATGCATGAATTGTTAAAAAATGAGAGAATTAAATCTAACTTTGCCCCCCCCATTTATGGTAAAAAATTCTCCATCCTTGATTATCATAATTTCTGTGGTTAATGGTTCTTTTGTATCCGCCAAATGAAGAGATTATCTACATATATTATATTCACATTTTATATATTATTTAATAAAGGGATTTTTACCACACAAACTCTATAAACTTTGCAAATTACCTTCTCAACCTTTGAAACAACATAATTCCCCAATCAACCTCGTAAACTTGCGGATCCTTACCCGATGAATCCCGTGGTTAATCAATTTGAAGCTCATGAGGGTTCTTGCGGTAATTTATAAGGGTGATGTGGTAATTACATTGTATAAAAGGTTGTAGAGGAATTATAACAAATTTACGAGGTTTGTCCGTAAAGATTCCTATAATAAATTACACAAAGTTCTTGAAATGTAAATCCAATTTCAATGTTATATTCGAACTTTAAAAAGTAAGAGTTCGATACTGATCTGTAATAATTGTCTCAGTATGTATTTGAATTGTTATGATTTAAAGATATAAAGATAAAATGATCAATTAAATCTTAATAGTTCTGCGATATATATTTTTTTAAATTTATTCTATAATATATATGGTTGGGATATCGCCCGTTAAAAATAACTGCTGCTCTCGTAGACTCTCTCTCTCGGTCGGCAATGGCGGAGGGGCAATCGGGAACGGGCGCGAAGATCATCGACGGGAAGGCCATTGCGCAAACGATCCGCAACGAAATCGCGGAGGAAGTTCGATCCCTGTCCGAGAAGTACAACAAGGTCTCATCTTTCTTCCACCTCGATTTCGCATCGAAGCCCTGGTAATCTCCAACCCTAGTTGATCTGTACAGGTCCCCGGACTGGCGGTAGTCATCGTAGGACACCGCAAGGACTCTCGGAGCTACGTTTCCATGAAGAGGAAGGCGTGCGCCGAGGTGGGCATCACTTCCTTCGATGTCGATCTCCCCGAGGACATCCCCCAGTCCGATCTCATCCGCAATGTTCACCAGTTGAATGCTGATCCCAATGTTCATGGTATTTCTTTCTTTTTTCATCGTGAATAAGAAAGTTGGTTTCTTTTTCGTTGGACTGAAAGTTGTTGTGTTTAGATTCCAATGAAAGAACCTCAAATTGTACGTGCCATATTTCTGTAATTTTCATATGCATTGGATGAAACAACTATTTTATAATAGTTCAATAGTGGAAACTTGCAACACTATCTGTGGACTTCTATCAGCCGGTGATCAATCATAATTAGTATCAAAATAGGAGCACAAAGTGGGAGATTTCCTGTGAAGAGCGAATGGCTTTTTTAAGAACATCATGTTCTCCTGCTATGATTGGATTTGGAGGAGAGGGGTAAACTTCGTGCTAGGACATTATTTTCGAGGGGGTGGTGAGGGTGATTACGAAGATCTCTGATTTTTCCTTCTATCTACATGATTAGACTGATGCCGAGCAGATTGGGGAATTGTGGACTTGTCTGACGGATGTAGAGGTAGATTTAATGCACCGCTGGCAGATTATTGGTCTCTTTCTTACAGTGACAGGGGATTTTTTATACCCACTTTTACCTCGTTGTTTTGGATGATATATTTGTGGAATATTTGCACCTTCTTTCCATATTTTAAGTGCATAAGCCCAGAGCAGGTGTACAAGATTCTTGGGGATGGAGTGGGTAGGAATTCTTTGTCCTACATATCTGAGCTATCATCCTTTTCATCATCGTATCATTTATATATACTTCAGGGAGGCATTGAGGTTTTTCCAATAAAAATGGAGTGATCTAAGTAGATATCTAGAAGCGAATTTTCACCTCCTTAGAATCAAGCCTTTTAAACCATGCTCGTGGGCTCCATTTTCAAGACATGTATCGTCTTTATCAGTTTACTCATTTTAACCTTGCAGTCCAAAGGTTGTGACATATCCATATCTTCTTGTTGATAACTATAGGAAACACATTATTGACATGAAACCAAAATAGAGACGACCTACAATGAACAATAAAGGATAAAATAAATTTGTAGAACTAACTCTCACAAGCGAATTTTTTGTATCAATCGTGTCTATATGTTTAGAAGAAAGGATTAAACAAGTTTTTTTGGGAGGATTTGGATAAGATTATGCTTCCTAGGTGGAGACTTAATGGACATGTAGGAAAAGATGCTTCATGGTATGCTAGTGTTCATGGAGGTCATGGCTTTGAAGATAGAAATGAAGAGGGTAAAGCCATTCTCGATTTTGCTATGGTTTATGGCCTTTTATATCAAATACCCTCTTAAAAAAGAGAGAGGAATTTAATTACTTTTGAGAGTGGCCCGACTAAAATACAAATATATTATTGCGATGAGGAGAAGAGATTGATTTTTTTTGTAAAGACTGCTACGTAATCTTAGGATAGAGCTTGGCATCTTCATAGTTTGCATGATTCAAGTAACATTCGCTGCTAGCTAGATCTCCCAACATGATCTCTTTACTCCCTTCTCCAATGAAGAGCTTATGGAAATATTGTTTCCATCTAGTCTCTATATTCTTTTGAGTAACAAACACATGTCATTCCTCATCCTTAATGCATCTTGTTTGAGAAGGATTTTTGGTCTTTCTTTCTCATGCTTTGAACAATCTGAATATATCCTTCTAGCTCCTCCTTATAGTCAAGTTTTTTGTATAAAATCCCATGAGCTTTTCACTTAGATCCACTTACAATATTCTTTACTTCCTTCTTCGTTATTTTATAGTTTATGATAGTTTTCTCAATTGTATCCTTATACATAGCTTTAAAGCAAGCTCTTATAATTTTAAGTTTCTCTTGCAGTCTTTCACTCCATCATCAAATCTTCTTCTGACCTGACGCTCCTCCCTTAGACTCTCCTAGCATCTCTTTGGCTACCCTTCGGATACAATATGTTACCATCCCACACATCTAGTTTGCACTTCTGTTACAATCCCAAGATAAGTCTTCTAAAACCTTTGTCTTAAAGCTTGATTGCTTCGATTGAATATTCCATCATCTAGTTCTAATGGTCTTGGGAACCCTCCTTATCTTTACCAACCCTTTTATTTGCACATCCATGACTAGCAACGAATTGATCAAAATTCCGGTCGAAATTCTACCGAAATTCTATTTTGGTCGATACCGAAATGGTGACCAAAACCGACATTTAGAGCCTTCTCATGTGCAAGGAGCAAACTCACTGATGGCGAGCTTCTTGCTAACGCAAATTTGTGAACTATGTGAATCAGCATATGTCTCTCCTCGCTTGACACTAACCTTGGGTTCTTGCAGCAGTAGTTTCTTGTTGTGCTCCTTTAATGTCTTCTTGCTATCTTGAATTCTCTTGAATTCCCCACATAGTCACATAGTGATTGATGCATGCCACACGATTACTTAATTTGATGGTAACTTTGTTGAGTGAGGTTTATGGACGAGAAATCGCAATCCTCTTTCTCCAATTTCATATGATCATTGTGTCCTTTTCGTCTTCATTCTCATAAATGTAAAGAATCAAAGTCGTTACACAACTAGTATATGAGGGTGTATATGATGCTTGCCTTGAACATTGGACTACATCACAAGGTAGAGTAGATAAGCCATATCGAATTGCATATGTGATGGTTTTAGACTCCATTGTCTAGCCATTCTTTCTCCTTAAGATTTTTAGACACCCTCGATCCGCTCCATCCCACATCGAGCCCTCACCACCTTCTCGCACGTGCTCCAAACGAGCCGACGCCCTACGTCGATCGCCCCTAGCTTCGACACCATCTCTGCCCCGTAGCTCGCGTGCACGTCCCCCAAGCTCCACCAGCACCACCGCTCCTCACGACCTCAAGCAGCGAGTTTATCCTCTTTAGCCTCGCCACCATCTCGCCCAAGCTACGATGAGCCTTAGCTTGGGAACCCGCACCTTCACTTGAGTCTCCACGCTTAGTTGCGTGGCGCCTCTGGTCCCAACCTCAGCCTCGGTAGCCAAGCTGCCCATCGAAGCTCAGCTCCGCATCTGAGCCCTGTGCCACAAGTATTCTGCAATTGCCGGTGGGGAGAATTTGTAACCGGGCCCTCGCATTTCCAGAAAATTGTGGAGGGCCTTATGCTAACAACAGCACGTGCCAAGCACGTGCCTGCCCAAGACAAATTACAGTGGACCCCTTGCAGGATTTGGTAATTAAAATTATGTCCCCTTGCATGTTTAATTCAACATTTTTAATTTTGTAATTTGCATTGTCTTTGCACTCCATTTTGAACCTTCATTTGTCATTGTATTTTATTCTAAAAATTGCATGATGTGGAATAATAAATTTTCTAGTATTTGATGAAATGAAGGTATTTTTGTGATTTGTGCTTGATTTATTATTATTATTTTGGTGATTATTGGTATATTTTAACCATTGTGGGCTCTTTAGTTCGTAGTGATTCAATCATTGCTCCCAAAATTCAGAAAATACATAAGTTGTAGGATTGATTATAAATTATATTGTGCACAAAAATCATTGCATTTGCATGTTTTATGATCTTAGAATAAATTCTACGGTGATTGATGTAATTAAATTTTAATGCCATGTAAACTTAATGTTCTTAGGAATTAGAATTTTTCCTCTATAAATATATATCAGATACATCTAGGTTAATTTTGGTTCTGGAAATTGACCAAGTTTGCTATTTATTGAAAACAACTTAGTCTGCATTGTTTTATTCCCAGAAAATTCATTCTGCATCAGAAAAATCCTAAAAATTCACAGTTTGTTAATTTCATCATAATTAAATTACCAACAAATTTTCATAACTTTTGCATCTCATTTGCATGAAAAGTGTCCATTTTGCATTTGCGTCATTAATGACATAAAAATAGCAAACAATTCGCTTTGAAAATCATACATTGAGTTTGATATTTTGAACCTCAAATTGTTCATTTGCCTCCTTGAGTCGACCCTGGAGCTTGTCCAGGTTAAATAAACACATAGTCACACATTGTTAAATTGTTTAAATTATTTATCTGTGTGGTTAATCTTTGATTGATTCCTAAGTGCTCAAATACAACATAAAAATGATAAATTAATTAGGGTATTTTCAGGATCGTCACGCATCCACCTCTAGTGAAAGAACGACGAGATCCAGCCCGTCCTCTTATCACTAGTGACAACGCTGACCAGAGTGAGTATATCGATAATGACCACCCACTAATCTTCGATGAGATCCGCGATCTCAATCTTCGTGTTGCAGCAGAGCATCATCTCCAGCTTCTTAGGTTGATGGCTGGCACTCAACCACTCGAGGCAAGAATCAGAGAGATGCTCCTTTGAGCACCCTCGAATACGGGTGATCTGGTCAGATAATTTCTCACCCTTTTCCCTATTTTCCATTCTTCTATTTTGAGTCTTCTTCTCTTCTCTGCAACATCTTCTTCCCGTCTTCCATGATTCCTTCACCTGAGATCAACCAAAACCCCTTACCCAACCAACTCGAAGACCCCGCGTCCACCTTCCTCCCTCTCCACTTCTTCTATCTCTACACATCCACCCATCAATCATCTCTTATCCTCCATTTGACCAAGGAGATTCCATTCACGTTCCCACCCCGACACTTGACCGAGGGATTTTGGATCTCGAGTCTTCTTCATTTGCAGCTCCACCTGCCAGAAGCATTAGCCATATTGTCGCATGATTAACCGCTAATAGGCAATGTTAAGAAATATTCGTTGTAATATGACCAATTAGCTCTCAATTAGAACTGAGTCAGAAGATCTCTGTTAAGAGGACTCAATTTAATTTATCCTATATAAGTCCATGGTCGAACACAAGGACACAAGAAATTAATTGAATTATCTAAGTGTCGAATATTTAATTGAGTGATCAATAGGTGATCTAGGTCAAGGTAATGCAATGCATGCTTATTTTATTTGATTTTAAATGCAAGTATCTACAAGATGGCATAATGATGCAAATGCACTTGAAATAGCATAAGGCACAAAGAAACTTTATCAATAAAAAATGTCCCTGATTTAATGAACCAATACCTTTAGCAATGATTAAACAATTAATCCAATTAAAGATCCAATTGAAAGCTTCAATTACCAAATTAAATCATGTCTCTTTTTAAACACCTAAAATGATCTAAACTCCATTAACACTCCAATTTATTATCTAATCAGGAAATGAGTATCAATAAATGCATTAATCTTCTTAATCTAATTCAAGAGTTTCAAAACTAATCAGGGTGTTGAGTAGAGAAACGATCACTAAGAGATTCAATTTTTAAAGTTAAAGTTAAGGCAAAAGAGACCATTTTTATTCTCTGAAATTTATTTTGTGAGAAATTAATCAAATCAATAATTAATAACACCATATTAAAGATAATAACATTATTTTAAAATGACACTAATTTCATTAAATTTGGAGCTATGGTTCGCAAGAAATTGAATAAATAATACATGGGCATAAATGCAAAGAAATTATAATAAAAACTTCATTTTTTATTACAAGAAGGTCCCAAACATGGACTAAAATGCAAATATAGAAAATCATTTGGGTATATAGTGTAAAAAGCTCATGGGAGCTATAAATGCAATTACTAAAGGTCGATGGGCTTATCTACAATTTTCCTAATCGGCACGCACCTCGCACACTCCGGACTTAAATTGTGGAAAGTATGGGCCAAGAATTGCAATTCACTCCATTACGTCACTAAACTCATGTGGGGTTAGCCTCACAGCCATGTGGCACTCGCTGGAGGCTCGTGCCTAGGCTCGGCACCTGAGGCTCAAGCGTGAAACGCTGCTTTAGGAGAAGGCTTAGTACACAATCCCAACCTTAGATCATATCAAGATGATGTCATCTAACAACACATGTAGCGTCTGATTC
Organism: Ottelia alismoides; assembly: GCA_037367405.1. NCBI lineage: Eukaryota > Viridiplantae > Streptophyta > Magnoliopsida > Alismatales > Hydrocharitaceae > Ottelia > Ottelia alismoides. Next base: position 289,210 of record JAZKJV010001984.1, read on the forward strand.
TTCCCCCTTCCTCCTTTCACGACGGAGCTCTGGCAAAACACTCTTCTCTCTATACACTCCTCTACCAACTCTAAAGATCCAGGTACCTTTGCAAAGCCCTTGCGAAGGAGACGTTGAATCCACGAGGATGTTGGACTACCTAGAATTTGATTTCAATGGTGCATCATCGAAAGGAAAAGGGTTGATCGGAGGTGCTTGAAATTTCTGACCATTCAACCTTATTCTCACACCTGCATTGGTTACCAAGACAAACCAACCCTCAGGAAATCTATTAGAGATTCTAGATGTGGAATGGGGGCTCGATCGAAGTGAGGGAACAAAGCCTACTTGGGTTCCCAAGATTTACAAGCCTGAGAAAGAGTTGATGTGGTTACAATCATGGAGAAGCTGATGAAGATCACGAGAGGGTATGTGTGGAAGAGTGGTGATCACTGATGATGAAGATGATTTCAGATGAGGCAATGAATGATTGTGGTGTGTTTGAAAATAAGGAGAAACTAAGAAGAAACAAAGATCAGAACTTTACCTGTAATGAAGATGAAGGTATTGCGGATGAATCTTAGCCCGGTTAGAAGAGAAATAGCTTATAGGATCTTCACTTAACGATCCTGACAAGGAATATAAGCTCAGGCAGCTGATCTAACTCGCTGCTGTACGAGGTATGCTTGTAGATCTCGCCAGAGAGATAAGCTATGTCTTCGCTATCAATTCCTCACACTCTATGTCACAGATGGAAGATGAGACTGGGAGAACTCTTAGGAATGGCGTGTGCATCTACCGTTAGTGGAAACACTGGTTTTGTTGGAAGAAGGGTGGAGGTTAGATGGTTGTAGGGTGGTGGTTTCAAGCACCACTCCACATTAGAGCTGAGAGAGAACCAAGGACTTAGGGGTTGTCGAAGATGTTGATTTCAAGGGTTGTCGACTGGTGGAGAAATGAAGAGAAGAGGACACGTGTAGAGCCCTAGAGAATTCGTTGAAGAAGTTGAGGTGCGAAGGGACGCATTTCTTCGAAGATGGGTGGTTGGAGGTAGAAGATGAGATTACGACCGTGTAATCGAGATCATGCGGTCTGGAATTAGGCATGATTGTGTGGGTATGATTAGTTTGATCAAATGGCTGAGATAAGAGTGCCTGATGGAGAGCTCTGGGCCATCTAATCAAAAGATCAGACGGTCACAAATAGGCATGCAATAATAAAGAGATGGGCCACACGGTTCAACCAGATGGAGCCATGTGGCCCAATCAAAATTAAGCTAAGTAAAAAAAATAAAGTATAAAATAAAAATAAAATACTTATAGGAAAATTTTCCAACATGAAAGTTTTAGATCTTGATGAGATGTACAACTTTCATGTAGAACTCATAATCAAAAGACATCATATTTATAGTAATATTTTTGTAAGCATTTTTAAAAGTATTAAAAATACTTATTTTAATTCTTTTGTTATTTCTATAGTATTTCGAATAATAAACACTATACATAGTATTATTTACAATTAATGTTATTATTTTTTACATGATTTTTGATGTTTAGAAAATACATAAAATAATAGAATAGTGTATGTGTGTATTTACAACACAAAGACAAAATAATCAGAGATGATAATTAATGTTAATTATTTACAAGGTATAAATTATTATTTAAAGCTAATATAATTTTAATTAGATAGATTTATAAATGTAAATTAAGATGATAAATCAGAGATTTATCACCATACCTCAGTGGACAAGACATAGAAACATAAGAGCACTGATGGATCTGCAAGTTGAGCATATCCTCTGTACCACCACCTTGAAGCAGCAGTTCCAGTGAGTTTTCGCAATTTTGAAAAAAAACGTTATTAATCACTCAAATTAAATAAACGGAATCCACATGTGTGCCCTTGTGAGTTTTTGCAATAATGCGTAATACCGCCAACTTTTGCAAATACATTTATATCCATGTATTCTTACATAACTTATTATATGGCCTGAAAGTATAACAATGGAAGGGCACTACTATTAAATTCGTAAGTATAAAGGGGTACATGTGTAATTGCAAAAAAGGTAGGGGCATAAGTGTTAATAGAATAACTCAGAATGGAAAAGAGGTGAAAATTCCTTGAATAAACTTACAAAAGCACCACCTTTCACATATTTCCCTCATACTTCAATATTTTCAAATTAAAAATTACCTAATATATAGCCATATTATATTTATAATATAGAACTTTATTAGAACTAGTTACAAACATGTGCCATATATAAAAGTTAAATAAGTGCTTCATACCTATTCTGTGTTAAGCAATTCATAATAAATAAATAATTTAGGTACAGCAGTTAATAACAACAACATTATATAATCAGAAAAAGAAATACCATAACCATTAAAATAATTGTATACTTTATCATTTTCACAAGTCAAACACTTGATAAAATAATAAAAAAACAATGCAAAATCTAAAAAATCGCCATAAAATGCTATAAATAATAAATAATATAAGTATATGATTCTTATTTTTACTTTGATTTTCAAGCACTTTTTAATTGCTTTTAAAAACAAAATACACAAAAAAATATATTGAACAAAAATAGGAACTCTTAAACTAAGTGAAATTTGCATCAAACACTGGATCTCATTGACATCACTTGTGTTAGCTGTTAATAACACCTTACCATAAGCATCCTTGATTTCATCACCCCAATACCCATCCTGGTCTTCTGCCATTAATCAATCCTTGCGGAGCCCCCACCTCCGTCGACACACAACTCAACATGTTCATGAACCTAGTGCCCCAACCATCCGCACCGAAAGCAGGCTGCCTCGAGCCTACCTGCCATTCCTTTCCTCAGCTCCGCTCGAGAAGTGTGAGAACTTCTCCACACCTCTACCCAGTCAGCCTACTCAACTACGCCACAGAACCTCCCTTTCCAACAAATGTTTTTCCCTTCTCTTGCTTCTATTCATTCCATTCTTCCATCTCCCTTCTTGGCCTAACTGTGGACAACCCACAACCTCCATCTCCTCCACCACCACTGTCGCCGCCTCATCACCAACCTCCACGCACAAACACCTCCGTCTTACCCCTTCCTCCAGTATCGACCTCCTTCCACAATCATCTCATTTCCATCCCTAAAATTAACAGACCACCTACCATACCTCCCTCGTTCTTTCAGTTTTTTCAGACTGCTGCATCACCAAACTCATTACAACCTCCTCTCTACCTCACCCAACAAATGAACAATGACAGCAACATGGTTGTAAAACATGGTGGCAAGATTAGGGTGGAGGGAAGATGCATCTCCAATAAACTAAGATATTAATTATAGTTAAAACATCATTTTGCCATTTCTCTATAATTTGTGTAGCTTATGAGGGCAATCATGTAACTACAATTTTGCTACCGAATACATAAACATATATTGAATAAAAAGACGGTGCACTCTCGAGACGGGAGTCACCTCAACCAGAAATATATTAAAATTTAAACGTCACCCTTACAAAGATAACCAGAAGTTATAAAGCGCATTACAATGTGAGACAACATTCTCGGAGTAGAACCGCTGGCTCTTGAAAACGAGCTCATTTCTCCCCGCCCATATGGCCCACAGCATAGCGAACGGTTTGGAGTAGTCGTCTGTCGAACCCATCCCCACCGCACGCAGCTACCTCCAAAAAGTCTTCAACCCTACCACCTCCACCCAAGCAATCCCTTCTTCCCTCCACACACTCATTGAAGTCTTGCATACAAAAAAGAGGTGATCTGCATCCTCGATCGAACCCTCGCACCTGTCACATCTCGTGTCCTCTAAGCCAAACAACCTCCCCCTCCTCGCCTTATCACATAACCAATTTCACCTCAGACACCAGAGAAAGATCTTCACCCTTAGAGGGATCCTGGCCGCCCATATAATCTTCATGTCCTGACAGAAGTCCACATCCCGCTCCTGTTCCACCGCCGGCACTCTCATCGCGTCATACGCCTTCTTAACAGAGAAACTTCCGCCCTCCCACACGAAGTGATCCTCCTCCACCGATTTCTCCCCCAGCAGTGGCACCTCTGCGAGCATCCTCAAGAACTCCTCCATGCATTGATCCGAGAGATCCAAGATGAACAGGGGTGCCTAAGACCCCCCAACCGCAACCTGGGAAAGAGTGGCCTCCCTCGAGCCCGCCAGAGCCAGAAGTCTAGGGAATCTCCTCCCTAGGGCACCCTCCCAAGTCCAGTCATCCCTCCAAAATCTGAACCTCTGACCATTCCCAACCTTTGGCCGCAACCGAAAAGAAATAGACAACAGAACAGAGCAGATTCCATCCCAGAGCGATGACTCGAATCTCTTCCTGTTGGCAACAAGCTCACCATTGACCCCATATATGTTTCTCAGCAATCTGGCAGCCAAGGAGGTAGAAGGACCCCAGATATGAATCACCCACTTGGCGAGCAATGCCTTGTTCATGATCTCAACATCACGAACACCAAGACCACCATCACTACGCCCCTTGCTAATCTCATCCCATCCTACCAGGTGCAACCCGGATCTTTGTTGCCTATCATCCGAATACATAAACATACGAAAAAACAATAATTTACATATAAAAAACAATAACAATGGATGTACATGGTAATCTAATACCAAGGGCAATAACCTTCATGAGGTATGTGATCACGTTCTTACGAAAGGGATGCGGCTTACAAGTTACATTGCTTTGAAGTCAAGTTATTGATAAGGGATGGTCATCACAAAACGCAAGTAAGATTTGATTATTTGAATCCTTTTTTAGAAATACAAGAAAATGGAGCTACAAAAGAGTTTTGGTCATCAGATGCACTTGACTCCTTGATGTACCCAAAAACTTCCGGACATAAGAACTCAATGAGTGGGAAGAGGGTCAGAAGAACAAGTGTGAAGGGTTGACATAATATGTGGTGTAAAGCTTCAATATCAATTGGCACTCGATTATATTTCCTCTCTAATATCAAACTGTAGACATGACACGAGGTGTAAAACTTACGGATATAAGCATTCGATGAGCGGGAAGAGGAGAAAAATCTGTCCAGGAGATATGTTTAAGATATTAGCCCTATACGGTCGTCAATATTTTTTTGTTATGTACCGTAGGTAAGCCTATTTTTTACTCTGGTCATCGACTACCTAACGCAACCCCTGCAAGAGTGGGATTTGAACCCTGGTCTTTTGTGTGGTAGACACACTGTACTACCACTAGACCATTAACCGACCCTACTTATAAACAAAAGTCGAATATTTCAGCATGGATTTGAGAAAGAATCCATGTAGTCGGCTCTATTTATAGTGGGAGAAGGCTTAGTACATTTTTTTTACCGTAGGTAAGCCGCCTCTTCAGCGGCTTTGCCTTAAAGTTTTCATGTGTTACATACCAGTGAGGACCGCCTCTTGAAGAGGCGGCTTTGTCCATAGAGTTTTTGTTTTACGTATCAGTGAGAGCCGCCTCTTCAAGAGACGGCTCACATACGGTACATAACAAAGAAAATATTGGCGACCATATAGAGCCAATATGTTTTGAAACATACCTCTCAGACGAATTTTCCTCAGCGGGAAGAGGGTCAGGAGAACAAGTGTAAAAGGTTGATGAAGTATGGGGTGTAAAGCTTCAATATCAATTGGTACTCGATTATATTTCCCTTCTAATGTCAAACTGTAGACATGACACGAGGTGTGAAATTTCATTGCTGCAGTTGTCAGTGAATTTCTTCCCCTCTTTGTACAAAATGTCGCTTTACTACACTCCAGAATTTCTTGTGGAAGTATATGATCAGATGTATTATATATGTGTACCTATGATCACATGGAAATGTAAATGACCAATCATTCAATTTTACTAGGAATCGTTATTTTTTTTACCATTTTTCAATGTCATCAATATTTATAGTTAAATACAATTGTACCATAAGCAAACTACTGACTGAAACTGCAAGACTTTAATAAAATGCGGAAGACTTAAATGCTCCATTGAGTTCGTTATCTGGATTCAAATGCTCTACCTATCATAATATCGAAACCTTACCTAGATTATTTCGATTAACAAGTTTTCAAACAGAAGATAAGGACCTTAATATTATATGAAAAAGAATACCAGTCTCCATCATTTCTGGTTTTAGATTTTTATTTCAGCAACTAGAATTTATTCAGAACTCTAATCAAACTTTGTCAACAAGATACAATCTTCAGCGACTTTAATCATTCCGAAAAACATTCCAGAGAGCATTAAACTTTTATTTTTGAAGATTCTAGAATTATACAGCTTTGACGTATCTCAGAGAAATAAATATTACAACATACATAGCAAACTAGATATAATAGTCACTCACTGCAGATTTTTCTCTTGGCACCCTCTAACGTGTTCTTGAGCAACATGGCAACAGTCATTGGACCAACACCTCCAGGAACAGGAGTCAGCCACCCAGCCACTTTGCTTGCATCTTGGAAGTCTACATCACCCACAATTCTATAACCAGTTTTTCTGCTTGGATCATCCACTGCATTTGTTCCAACATCAATTACTGCAGCACCTGGCTTAAGCCAGTCTCCTTTAATCTGGACAAAAGGTTTAAAATGAAAAAAAAGCCAAAAGAACTGTTAACATTTTTTATGCGACTCATGCAATGAAATTAGGTAATGAAAAGCTAAAAATTTCTCTGTACCATAGAACCAACCGGGAACTTCAGCTAAGATGCATAAAAAAAGGGCAGTTAAAGCCAAAAAGATATTAGTTAATGCCTAAATATTAACTACCCAAAAGGTGCAAAAACAGGAGAGTGATCAATGCTCAGTATATTAAAATAGCAGGGTGCCCTTCTATATAAAACTAACAGCTTCCACATATACCATGATTTCTGATCATATGAGCACGCCAATACTGTTTCATATGAGAAAATGATGTCAATAACATATGACTATATAGTTCTCCAAATGCTGCCACCTGCTTACAGCATACACCAAGATAATCTAGCTGCAACACATTAATACACCAAATCTCTAGTGAATTGTATTACCATCATGGCCTGGCCAGCAGCAGCAATAACAATGTCTGCTTCACGAATAATGCCTTCAGGATTGGGAGTGCGTGAGTGAACAATTGTTACAGTAGCATCAGCCTTCAGGAGTAGCAATGAAACTGGTAATCCAACTATATTACTTCTTCCAACTACGACTGCTCGCTTGCCTTTGATGCTCACTCCACTCCTCGTTAGAAGTTCCAGGCACCCCTGTGATGTCAGAATCATGGGTCAGAAGCCTCCGAATGTAAAGCTTGCAAACCAGTTGGCAATAAAAAAATTGTGCAAGCAAGACCTTTGGAGTACATGGGAGGAACAAAGGTTCCCTGCCTTTCATCGCAAGCTTGCCAATATTCAGAGGATGGAATCCATCTACATCCTTCTCGATGCTGATTTCACTGAGTACTTTCTCTTCATCAATGTGCTTTGGTAACGGAAGTTGAACTAGAATCCCTATAATTAGCAAAGACTCGTCAGGAGAAAACATCAAACATCAGAACTGGCTTCTTTTGGAATTGAAACCTGTTTGGACGCATTCTATAATAATAAACCGAAGTTGATTTACTAAAGATCATCAAGATATGGAATGGAAAAATATTTTTTAACAAAAGGTATGTACCTAAATTGGATTTGTTGAACATGGGCTTAACATCATAGACCATACTTTAGATCAGATCTGGTCGTACTAATTATCTCTTTTTAGTCATTGTTTTTTCTTCTCCTTGTTAAACACTTTTATTGTAATTTATTCATCCGTACTCTATATAAAGGAGCTGAACTTTTTTGACGAGTTCTTCATCACGCAAAATAAAATAACCATTTAGAAAAGTAGAACATATTATATTTGTCAAAAATGCAAGATAATGTATAGATGATAGTCATCATAAGTTTTGACCAATTACATCACTTCTTTGTGAATTTCTATAGAAAGCTCCTGTACGGGTACTCCTTTAATATTCCGTCCAACGATTATAGTTCTTCTAATTCTATGAATTTTCCTAGAATATTCTTCTTTTGAATATCAATCAAAAAAGTTTTGAATTGTCGGGTATTCCATCAATTAGTAATCCAAGATTCCAAATATTTATTAAAGAAATAGAGAAATCCACCATAGCAAAAATACTATAAATGCAAGATAAGGAAGAGAAGTCAATGTTTTCTTTTTTTTCACTTTTTACTACACTACTTTTCCTCTCACATGGTTTTTTAGGTAAAAGTCCAACATGGACCAGTGACGGAGACAGGGGACGGGTGGGCCCCCCAAGTTTCAAAGAATATCTCAATTTTATATGTTTTGAATAGAAAAAAGTATAATCGTTAAGAGGTTGTATACATTGGATTTTATTATTTTTTGAAATACAAACTAATTTCAACATGTATAAACATATCTATAAAGTAGGATTATTATAAATCATCAAAATTTATTATATAGAGAGTAATCTCACTCTACAAGGCATCTTAAGGGTTTCAAATAAGAGGAAAATGGGGTTGCCCCCTAAGGGAATCTAACTTGTCTTCCCCGTCATTTTTTTTATTTTTTATTTTTTTTGAAAAATTCTTCCGTGGATATTCATCACTATATCCATGTATTATGCCATTCAAATTTCGTCGAAACAGAGACTCCTACGTCCTCCATCCAGACAATCATGTTTTACTGATCGCAAAATTGTTGAAATCGACCTTGACTGGATGGAGGCCATAAGAGTCTCTATTTCACACAAAACTTGAATGACATATAAGGATATAGTTATAAAAATTCACGAAAGTATTTTTCAAAAAAATAAAAAATGATAAAAATGAGACGGGTGAGCCAAGTTAGCTCCCTCAACGGGGCAAACCCATTTTACCCTTCAAATAATTAGATACTAGGTAATAATTATATTTTAATCCTATTTGAAATGTGAGCATATATACGGATATAGATGTTGACAGATATGAAAATAATGTTAGGATATCCATAAAAATAGTTCAGAATAAAACAACTTGGAGATCAGAAATGGGTAATATAATAAATATTTTATAGATTAGCTAATATATATATATATATATATTGAATAATTTAGACATGACACATTAAATGTACTTATTTTATAATAAATATATACAATGTAGAGAAAGAAAATGTAAATTTTTATTACATATATTACAATAACTATAATTATATTTATATATTAAAACAAATATATATAAATATATCTAAATAATATTCTCATCCATATATATTTTAAATTGGAAAATAATATATATCAAAATCTATATAAAATATATATGGATACAATAGAGGAAGATATGCGGATGTATTATTTTAATTTGTTAGCATCCATACGTGCAAAGTATTGCATAATGCTTCTCCTTATATCTTAGATTTTTAATCTTTTATAATATAATTTTATAGATGAATTGCTTATAAATTTGTTTATAATTATATTTTTTATTAAACATACTTAGTTGCATTTAATTAATTTAATACACATAAGGAAGATGCAACGATAATACATCTTAAAATTTTCACCTCAAAGAACGGAACATGTGCTTAAAATTTATTATGATACCTTCTGATTTTGCTTTAATTTTGTGACATTTGGAGATAAGATTTTAGATAAGAACTAATTGAAATAGTGATTTGATTTGTTGATTAATTATTTGAGAATGTTTTAACATTTAGGTGAGGGTTATGAATCTGATCCCAATGTTTTTTTTGGGATTTTTACCCGGCAGACCTTGTAATCTTTTGCAATTACCGCTACGACCTCCGAAACATCGTAATTCCTCTCTCGACCCCGTAAACTTGCTCCGTCTTACCCCACGAACCCTACCGTTAAATTTACACATCTAAAGTTAACTTCTGTGAGTTAAAAATGAGTTAATCTAACCATTCTGTGATCCGACGGCTAAAATTAACCAAGAAATAAAAAAATTATCCTCCCTCATTTACAGGCTTTCCCTCAAGTGCAACTGGGAGGTGGACGCGAGACTCCTCGGCGGCGGAGCTCCGAGGAGGACCAGAGGCTTTGAGGAGGAGTGTTGCTCGGGGAGGACGATGCAGGGGGAAGGGGGGACGCTGCTTCTCTGGATGGAGGCAGTCGGCTTCCAGGGGAATGGGGACGGTCCGCTTCTTATGTGCGCATGTACCTCACACACACCGCTTCTTCTTCCTCGTGTCTTCTCTACAACGTCCGCCCCCTGCTTCCCCTCTTCTTCCTCCGGTCGCTCAACCTCCACCAACAGCCTAACGCCAAGGCCGTACGTTTAACCACTCGTGGTCACGCACTCACTGTCGGTGACCACATCCTCTTCCTTGGGCCCCAAGTTTAGATCCCTATATATAGGACCACCTTCCCCATTGACTCGGGCATTCGCCATTGTCATGTAAGCTCCAACGAGAGAGAGGTTCAACATGATCGATTCACCGGAGCGTGAGCCGTCGTGCACCTACACGATTAGCTCTGTGTTCGTCGCACGTCGAGACTGTTATCTCCTGGAGCCCTCCAAGCTCCGGGTTCACAAGAGATTATTCACAACTATAACATCATGTATCCCATTCCAGGTTAGATTTTTCGATAGTCTCTTCCTTTCCCTCTCCCGATTTCTTCTTATCTTGTGTTATTTCTCTTCACAATCCTCTACCGCTCGCCCATTCCTTAACATCCGACCAAAATCCACCGCAACCTTTGCGATTAGCTCAGCTTACGACCTTAGATCCATCAATCCGAATTTCGATCCTCGTTAAAGGACCAGACCATTTGTATACCTTCCATTTTGCATTTAACCTTCGGTCGAGGTTTGAACCTTGAGCCTATTTCGTCTTCCAACAGATCGAGATACAAGCGCCTGATGCACTGCATCTGTTCTTCATTGGAGAATCGACCCGATCAGCACTGTATTGAGTTTTATTCACCGGAGACATGGAATCGAGATCATTCATCAAATATGAGCTCCATGCCACCTCGAGGCATTGACGTCAACATCTTCCGCCCGAGTAGGGGGGGTTCCGCTGCTCGGAGCAGGAGGGGGCTGCGGGAGGCTGCTGCGCCGGGTGCGGGGGGGTCGAGCGGGAGGGGGAGGGAAGGGGGGTGCGGGAGGCCGCGAGCTGTGGTGGGTGCAGGGGGCTCCGAGTAGGGGGAGCTCTGCTGCGGCTGCGGGAGGGCTCGAAGCGGCAGGGCTGGGGGTGGGGGGGTGGCTGCTCGGAGCATGAGGGTGATGCGCCGGGAGGGGGCTGATGCGGCTGCGGGGGCTCGGAGCGGGAGGGTGCTGCGGGAGGCTGCTCGGAGCGGCAAGGTTGCGCGGGCGTCGATGATGGAGGTCAACCAGATGGTTGGTGCTGGGCAGTGGGGAGATGGATGAAGGTGAGAGGGAGTGGCAGATAACGTAAATTCGATAAATAAAATAGGCATAATATTAAAGAGTGTCACGGAATTCGGTTACTTTTAACGGGTAAATAGATGGAGGTTAACCACATGGTTTATATGGTAAGGGTTAGCAAGTTTAAAGGGTCGAGGGAGGAATATCGATGTTTCAAAGGTCGTGGCGGTAATTGACAAAGTTTATAGGGTCTGCCGGGTAAAAATCCTTTTTTTTTAATTCCAAAGCTTTTCGGGGGAAGCACGCCCTGGTGTTCGCCCCAAATATTATTAATATGAAAAGGAAAGAGAAGAGGGGGAGGAAGAAGAGAGGTACAGACATAAAGGATCGAGAGGATCCCGCAGCACACGCAACATTAATTACAACAGCAACCAATCACTCAGAAGCAGATCAATGTGTGCTAAAATATTCTCCCTGTAAAACCTTTGTCCCCTGAAAATCTTAGCGTTCCTAGCGAGCCACAACGCCCAAATGCAAGCGAACGGGCGAAGCAACTCCCTCCTTGGCCGATCAGCACCCGAACGCATGGAGGCCCAAAACGAGTCAGCCGAGGATGCGTTGAGCCAAGTAACGTTGAGGTCCTCCCAGATAGAACCAGATCTCGGGCAGAGGAAGAATAAGTGTTCCATAGTCTCCACATTTTAGCCACACAGCACACAATCCAAAGAGTCAGACCCCGAGAGAAACCTAGCACATCTATCTCGGGTTAAGGCCCTCCCACGCCTCAAGAGCCAAAGAAAGAAAATCACCCTCTCCGGAAGCTTTAAGCGCCACAGCCACTCAAGATCTTTGCATAGAAGGTTCCGGTCAGAGGTCAGTTGTTGCGAGATGACGTTGAAAGCCCTCCTTGACGAGAAGGTGCCGTCGCGCCAAACCCAATGATCCCTGATAGACGTTGGCTTTGGCGCAGTCGAAAGCTGATGCAGAAGCCTCAAGTAATCATCAAATCGGTCGTCGGAAAGGTTGCTAGCAAACGTAGGGAACCAATCGCTCCCACTCCAAGATGACGCCACCGACACCCTAGAGTCAGAAGCCAGTGCACTAAGACGGTGCACTAAGCCAGTGCACTGATCCCAATGTTATTGTGGGGGACGAATGGGTAATCTAACAACACGTTCACAAAGAGCTTACATGATGAGCTCATAATGACAAAATGATAGGGAGAGAATCAATGACGGGTTTCTCAAGCTTAATGTGGAGGAAAAGAGAAGGCATCTAAAGGTGAGCTTGCAGTAATTGCATGAAGCTTTAGCGTCAGGCTAATGACAGTGATGGAGCGTGAGGAAGAGTTTATTGGAATGTACGTTGAGAATAAGGCATTTAAAAGAATAATGGTTAAGAAAGAGTACATCTATGGAAAAATAATTTTTTATATTTAAAAAGTTAAACCTGATACATTACTTAATGACACAGTATTCGAAGAGTATTCATATGAAATGAAGAATTTTGTAGAATTAAACAATATTTAATATAAAATTTTCAAGGATGTTGTGTATAATCACAATTTTATAAGTGTATTTATGTACAACCCCTTAAAAATATGTGAACCAATTTCTTTGCACTCCTTTCTAATAAGTTATATGATCTTTAAACCCAAAGAGTGGTCTGGTGGTAGTGTAGTGTGCCTACACCTTAAAGGACTTGGGATCGAATCGCAAGAGGGGTGTTTCAGACTCCCGAAATTATCAGGCCTACTATTAGAAAAACTTATATCATCTTTGAAATCCAACAAATATTGACAGTAAAAATAATAAATTATGGTAATGAGAATTACATAAATAATATCTCAACCCCCCTAAGTAGATATTTCTGGCTTTGTCCCTGAACATGGTATTGGAGCAATGTCCCAAGGCTAAAGCTCAATGCATTCTCGTCTTCATCTTTTCTTTCTCCACCAGTCACCGTAGACGACCATTCTTGTCATTGCATAGTTATCCTTCATTGCGCAGGAATCAACACTAGGTGCTTCCCAATATCATCACCCTCGAATATTGGACTCGAGTGTTCAATATGAAGCCAGTGAACTTGGACTCTGGTGTTCGCCCTAGCATGGTCACACCCATTGTTTTTAAAAACGTGCCACCCCTCGAGGCTATAGCCTCTTGCAGCCACAGTGAGGCGTGCGCCTCGAGGCTTATAAGACGCACCTCGAGGCATACGCCTCGAGGTGCTGCCTCATGTATGAGTTGATTTTAAAAATTTTTTCTATCATATTTTTTCTTTTCTTTTTGATTTTGAGTTTTTCGTCTTTCGTAGACAAGTATTTTAAGCTCACGATTCATTGAAATACATTTTTTAGTTTATTAACATATTAAGCTTATTTTTACTTTGTTATGCATGTTCTTTATATATAGATCAGCAAGAACAAAAAATTGAGTCTTGAGTCCTTAAATCTAATGCCTCTACTTTTTAGTATGAATCAAGCATAAATGTTTTCTTTATTAAAATGTTTGGATGCAAGTTCCCTAATTTGACCTAAATTTAGAAAAGTATATTTTTGTAAACATGACTCATCTTTTCTTCTATTCAATCGGGACTAAACTAATACACATCAAAGCATGCATGAACAAAGATGATCATAACCTGCAATATTCAAGTATTTTATCGGCCATTCCTTATGGTATAGTAAAAAGTGATCACCGATTCATTGTTTACTCTCTTATCTTTCTCAATTGAATGACACACATATCTTAACTAATTTTGAAAATGGTGTGTTACATCTAGTCTCTTTAGTTAAATTGTACCTAAAACTTTAAATTTTACGGAGAGTTACCCATTATTGTGCTTGCATATCCATATTTACTTGACTCCCTATAGATTCAGAGTCCAAAAAAGAGAGTTATATAATAACTTGGATGTTTAAACCATGATGTTAGCTTTGAAATGTCATGGAGTTATGTATTTAATCATAACTATTTAATTTCTATAATTTAAATTTGTAATTATGATTAATTACTATGTTTTATGAAAAAAATATTTTACAAGTGAGGCTTACGCCTCGATATGCCTCAAGGCGAATATTGGGAAAATGCCTTGATACGTCTCACGCTTTTTAAAACCTTGATCACACCTTTCAGCGCCAACATGATCATTTCATAGTATACATGCATGAATCACTGCTAATATGCAGGGTCACCTGCCCCTACACACCAATGTGGCAGTGTACATACGATGACTTGTTCTGTCATGAAGGATGGTACCCATCCTGTTAACATGCATGTGATTTCCGTCTATATGCGACCAGCAACATGTGTTTCCACCACTTATGCAAAGCAATGTTTGCATAACTTCTAAACATGAATCCCTACACTTCTGCAACAGTGTAGACCGTCTGTCCTTCCTACCTTACGACGATTCATCCACATGGTACTAATCACATACCAGGTTCACAATCACTTTAGTGCATCTCAACCTCTCTCATATGCCATAATAAGCATCACAACATGATATCTAATACATCTGCTATAAAATAGTAATGGTTGAAGGGGAAGCTTCAACTGTTACATTGGAGATGAAGGTCTCCACACCAAAAAAAACTTTCAAAAGATGTACTTTGCGCAACATTGTTATACATCTACTTCTATTTTAAGTCCTAAGAGGTGCTTTATTGAGAATAAATGTGTATTTCAACTACATTGAGACTGCTCGGGATTGATGCCCTTTTGAATGAGACTAAGAATATGAGCTCTTTCCTTGTAATGCTGCGTGGTATTCTCAACATTATTGAGAGATTTAAAGCCAACAACTACTCTATAGGACCTACAAACATATAGGCATGATTCAACAACAACAAAGCCTTTTCCCACATTAAGTAGGACCGGCTATATTGATTCTTAGCCTCAATTCAGATCTATCTTGGGCCATCCTCAAGCTTAAATCCAAATATCTAAGATCCCTTCTTGACCTTCCCAGCCCTCTCTTAACTGACTTAACATCTCAAATCTTGCATCTTCTAACGGGTGCATCAGTCAATCTCCTTTGCAAATGGTGAAACCATCTTAAGCAGTATTCTCTTATCCTATCCTCTATCGGGGCTACACCAACTTTCCTTCTGATGACATCATTCCAACTCAGATCTTTTCGTGTATGGCCACACATCTACCTCAACATTGTCATTTCTACTATCGTCATTCTTTGCATAAGTCTATAGTTTACATGCCAACATTCAAATCAATAGAACATAGCAGGTTTCACAGTTGATTTATAATACTTTCCTTTGATTTACAAAGAATTTTCTTATCACATAGAATAATATAGGCTCATCTCCATTAGCCAGCCTAAATTTATTCTACGATTAACATCTCCATTGATTTTACCATTTTCTAGCAAAATAGATCCCAAGTATCTGAAAAAGTCTTCTTCTGAATGTTATCGTCTCCAATCTTCATCTCAATTCTTTCAGCATTGCATCCATCAAATGTACACTCCATACATTCAGTCTTAGCCCTACTTATACAAAATCATTTAGTCTATAAAGTATGTCTCCAAATCTCAAGCTTCTCATTTAATCCATCTTTAGTCTCGTCAATCAACACAATATCATCGACAAAAAACATACATCAAGGTATCTCATCCTGAATGTGACTAATCAACTCGTTCATAGTCAAAGTAAAAAGGAATGGACTCAAAGCTGAACCTGGATGTAGACCGATGCTAATATCAAAATAATCGGTCTTCCCAGATTGGATACTTACATAAGATGAAGTCACATCATACATATCCTTCATAAGACTAATATATAAGACAAGTACCTGTCTCTGTTGAAGTATGTAATAGAGTGGTAATCGGATCTCTCCAGGATCCCATTACCACCCACTTATGTTTAGTCTCATATGGATGAGCAGTGGGACTCTGGTCTGTCTGTGAGGTTTTATAAGGAGCCTCACACCTCCTGTACTCAGTGAGAAATTCCAATAGACACATATGGCCCTTTGAGACCTTCTCCCGTGGGTTCATCCCGCTCCTTAGGGAGTAGGGTTCTACGTAAATCATTGTATCAATGTTTTATCTTTCTTTATGTTTATGCTCTATTTATTGATTTCGCTTCCGCATTCTTAGATTTCAACATGGTATTAGAGCAAGTCGATTTTGGGATTTGATTCATGCTTTGAAGTTTTTATGCTCACTGATTCATTCAAGTTTGAGAAGGAGTTTTTCCATTTTCTGTTTTGTATTAGGGTTCCTGATGGAACTGTACTCTGGTTCTTCATATGTCGTCGACAGATTTCTTCTAGTCGATTATCGTGCTCGAAGAAAAATTGGTTCTAGAGTTTTCTTCTCCAGCGGTCCAAATCGCAATTGTGCTCTGTTCTGGCGCAAGTCCCAGCTGCATCTCCAATTGGCACCACGCGACGGCGCAACATCTCTGAGGCAGCCCAGTCGTATCTCCTCTCTAGGTAGTACTCATGCAAACCACTTGTTAGGAAGGACTTCAGATTCGTTGAGAGAATCAAGGGAAAGACGTCAACATCCTTCAAGGTCTCGAACTCCAACATCTTCCATCCCAGATCCCAGCATGCAACGGCTACATCGAGGAAAAAAGGGGGGGTCCAGGTTATGCACGTGGCACGAGAGCAAATCTAGGCGACGCGACTCCATCACTGCCTCCTTTGCACCCTCCAACAATGCATATAGAAGCAAGCGACACGCAGCTCCAGGTGGCGACGCTTACGAGAAACCTCCCCAGCGGCACTGTCGCATAGGCGGCGCTAGGTTATTTAAAAAAACCAGCGACAACGACGATCTCCATCACCTTCTCCACGACCTCCATCACGTGTGCAACTCTTCAAGTATCAAGGCGGAGCCTCCATCTTCAGCCGCAAGCGGCCCTCGAGCACCTCGAGCTGCATCACACCTTTAGTCGACACCTTCCTATATTGGCGGTGGCATTTGGGTCTTCCCTTACGAGGGGAACCCTAAAAGGGGGGGGGGGGACCGATCCCCTTCTCAGGGTTCTTTTGAAAAAAAATCGGCCCAAGGTCCCGTTTTAGGTGCCAAAAAAATAAAAGAAAAAAGGGGCAACAGTCTTGGGCCCAAGTAGGACATGTTTGTAAAAAAATAGAGAAAAAAAGAAAGAAGAGAGAGTTCGGCCCAAAGTTGGGCAGGAAAAGGGCAACGGGCCAAGAAAAAAAGATGGGGCCCAATTTTTTTAGGCCCACTTCAAGCCAAGAGATTTTGTTAAATAAAAGTACGTAAAAAAAGTCCGTACGCAAAAAAATGGCAAAAAAATTAAAAAAATTAGAAGAGACGAAAGCCGAAAAAATGAATGTTTAAAAAAAAAGCTACTTTCAAAAAGAAGCCATACGTAAAAAAATGTTCGTGCAAAAAAAGGGACATAAAAAATTTGTATGTTTGTGGTTTCTCCAAACTTGATCCATGTTCTTATTCTATCAAATATGGGAGAAAGGGGGAGTCGTAAATGTATTCTTCACGACTTCTACTGCACGTTCACGACTGACAGACCGACACTCCAAACTACTACTTCGATCATCCGTCTTCACCGAGCATTAACTTCTTCGTAAGGGCGTATACTTCTTCTTTTACAATCTGACTGCTACTTGCTGGACTTCTTCTATTGCGACTCTTCTCCATGCATAATTGAGATAAGTTCTGGTGATCTGGTATAGCAGTGACTCTACATGCATGGCAAAGATACGTTCTGATTACCTAAAAGCTGCAGACTCGTCCTCGAGCGAGGTCTTCTACCAGCAGCAGATATATTCTTCTTGTGATGAATTACGTGAAGATATGATGTGTACCTTTTCTCTTTGTTGCAAGTTGCAGCTTTCTCGGTTCCGGCTTGAGGGGGAGTGTTAAAGTATGTAATAGAGTGGTAATCGGATCTCTCCATGATCCAATTATCACCCACTTATGTTTAATCTCACATAGATGAGCAGTGGGACTCCGGTCTATCTGTGAGTTTTATAGGGAGCCTCACACCCCCTGTACTCAGTGAGAAATTCTAATACACATATGACCCTTTGAGGCCTTCTCCTGTGGTTTCATCATGTTCCTTAGGGAGTAGGATTCCACGTAAATCTTGTGTCAATGTTTTATCTTTCTTAATGTTTATGCTACGTTTATCGATTCCGCTTCCGCATTCTTAGATTCCAACATTCTCTTCTCCGAAACTCTCCACAAAATTTCTTATGGGACTGAATCATAAGTCTTCTCCAAATCAATAAAAATCATATGAAGGTTCTTCCTTTTAGTTCAATCTGTGTTGCTCTCATCAATAAGTGGATAGCTTCAATAGTTGAGCAACCTAGAATGAATTCGAATTGGTTTTTGTTACTTCGGAAACTTGCCTCAACCTTCTTTCGATCACACATTCCTAAGCTTTCATAGTTTGACCCATCAGTTCAATACCTTTGTAATTCGAACAATTTTGAATGTCTCATTTACTATTATAAAGAGACACCACGATACTTCTCCTTTACTCCTCAAACGTTTTCTTGCTTCGGCAAATAACATTGAAATAAATTTGTGAGCCAAGTCAAATCATGTTCACCTAGACATCTCCATACTTCTATAGGAACCATGTCCTACACATTTCTCAGGTTTCATAACATTCAAAGCCTCCTCTACTTCCTTCCTTTGTATTCGTCTATAGTTTGCATGATTCAAGTAACATTCGCTGCTAGCTAGATCTCCCAACATGATCTCTTTACTCCCTTCTCCAATGAAGAGCTTATGGAAATATTGTTTCCATCTAGTCTCTATATTCTTTTGAGTAACAAACACATGTCATTCCTCATCCTTAATGCATCTTGTTTGAGAAGGATTTTTGGTCTTTCTTTCTCATGCTTTGAACAATCTGAATATATCCTTCTAGCTCCTCCTTATAGTCAAGTTTTTTGTATAAAATCCCATGAGCTTTTCACTTAGATCCACTTACAATATTCTTTACTTCCTTCTTCGTTATTTTATAGTTTATGATAGTTTTCTCAATTGTATCCTTATACATAGCTTTAAAGCAAGCTCTTATAATTTTAAGTTTCTCTTGCAGTCTTTCACTCCATCATCAAATCTTCTTCTGACCTGACGCTCCTCCCTTAGACTCTCCTAGCATCTCTTTGGCTACCCTTCGGATACAATATGTTACCATCCCACACATCTAGTTTGCACTTCTGTTACAATCCCAAGATAAGTCTTCTAAAACCTTTGTCTTAAAGCTTGATTGCTTCGATTGAATATTCCATCATCTAGTTCTAATGGTCTTGGGAACCCTCCTTATCTTTACCAACCCTTTTATTTGCACATCCATGACTAGCAACGAATTGATCAAAATTCCGGTCGAAATTCTACCGAAATTCTATTTTGGTCGATACCGAAATGGTGACCAAAACCGACATTTAGAGCCTTCTCATGTGCAAGGAGCAAACTCACTGATGGCGAGCTTCTTGCTAACGCAAATTTGTGAACTATGTGAATCAGCATATGTCTCTCCTCGCTTGACACTAACCTTGGGTTCTTGCAGCAGTAGTTTCTTGTTGTGCTCCTTCAATGTCTTCTTGCTATCTTGAATTCTCTTGAATTCCCCACATAGTCACATAGTGATTGATGCATGCCACACGATTACTTAATTTGATGGTAACTTTGTTGAGTGAGGTTTAAAATGGTCTATTTATGTAAAACTCAAAACATGAAAAATGTTTCTTTTATTTTTAATTATTTTTTTATGCTTTTTATTTATACTTTTGAAATAAAATTAAGTATTTACAATATAATATATTATATATAGGTATACACACTATATATTTTAAATTTTTGATTTTTAATTATTTATTTTTGTACATTTTATTCCAATTTTATATTTTATTTATTTATATGATAAAATTTGGAGTAAAAGTATATTTTTATTTTATTTTTATTAATTATTTACATAGAGTAAATAAATACTTGTATGTACGTATATACATGGTATATATATAATGAAGGGGATTGATTTTATTTTTATTCCTTTTTATTTTATTTTTATTTTTGTAATTTTTATTTTATTTATTTACATTATGGGATAAGGAATTTATAGGTATTTTTATTGGATTTTATTTAATTATTTACAAAGGAAAATAAATAGAGGGGTGGTTCTATGTACATGGTGAACATAGGCAAGGGTGAAGGGATTTTGTTTTCTTTTTAATTATTTTCATTTTTATTTTTAATTTAATATTTACAAATATATACATATAAACACAACCCATTTTTATTTTTATTTAGAGTAAAATATTTTTATTTATTTATAGGTGTATATACAAGAGTGAGCTTCCTTATCTCTCTCTACTTGGGTTTTTATGCGGTCAGGCCCATGCTGAGCCCTCCCTTGGGATTAGGTCGCTCAATATTTATTCTAAATATCTCCCTCTTTTTCTTTTGTATCTTTATTCTTTTATTTATGCACAAAAACATGCTAATTATTTATTTTTACACAATGCTTGCCAAGTGGTAATTATTGGTATTTACACATATATATATACATATGTTTGGCAAAGGTTTTGTAGCTAAAATAAAAGAATAAAGAGTGATGAATGGGTATTCATCAGTCTCCCCTGTTTAACATGTCGACTTAGATACCAACGCCCTTCCTTTCTCCGCTCATATCACCAGCCGGAAGTTCAAGGACCTGTCCCTATCTACCTACAGAGTAGGCGTAGGCTGACAAGGCTATAACTTTGCCTCTATCTACCTGCCGGAGCAGGTGGAGGCTACTAGCAACTTGTCGCGGTGCACCGTAATTTCGCCCCTATCTACCTACCGGAGTAGGAGGAGGCTACTTAGCGCTGGTCAGTTGAACCCAAAGCTCAGCCAGTGATATTTGCTCGGATCGGGGTACGTGATATGGAAGGTGGGAATTTTTGGCTCTGCCCTAGGGTGCTCACACACTCTAGTACCCCCACTCAGCCTGAAAATAAGGTCGAGGTTAATCTTCTGCAAATAAGGGTTAATTTTAGTTATTTTTTTGGTCCTATTCAATTAGCAGTCTTGATTTTAGAGATTGGTTGTCACTTATATTAATCCACACAAGCAATCACGTATACTGTCCAGTCCCAATTCCTTTATCCTAGGTTAGAAAACTGAGAGAGAGAATAGGAAAAAACCGATGCAATCGAGAAAATGATGTTGAATGCTCGAGTAAGAATACTTATAGTGCCTCCAGCTCTCTACAATACGAGATGCAATACTGAATTGAATTTTACACTAAATGAAATGCACACGATAAAAGCCGCTCCTAGACATGCAGTTCTATTAGCGAGTGAAGAATGAATTCAAATTTGGCTAAAGTCCTACGGTCTAAGTGCGTCTTTTAATGGTGAAGTGTGGTCCTAAATATTACGAGTACAAACAGGGCCTAAAATAGCTCTAAGAGCCGTAAGTGCAGGTCCTATTCTACGTAAAGCAACCACACAACACAGGGGGAGACGTTTTATTATGACTTACATACGCGAGATCCCAAACGGGAACCGCTGTAAATGCAAAAAAAATACAAGTTAACAAAAATAAAATCATTTTGGCGTCTCAATAGCCGACTTGATCCACGAATCGTTGGCCTCCGATGCACTTCGAGATGCGTCGACTTCAAGAAAGCCTCTCCAAGTCCATCGGGCCCTCACACAAAAAGATACGAAAATGTCAGTGAGAGAGAAAAAATAAATAGAAAATAACTGGAAAAAAATGGAATAATTACAAGGTGGTTCGAGGATCAGACTACCCGAGTGAATGAAAAATCTAGATCTAATTTTCTAAAGTGATCCTAAGCCGTTTGCCTCCCCGACAATAGCGCCATTTGATGGGCCTCAGATCTAACCTTTTAATGGTATCGAATTAACGATTTCATTGCAGTCAGATAACTCCGGATAAATAAAAAATAACCACACAGATCGATGAATTGTCGAATGAAACTAAATGTGTGGTTTTATGTTTAAACCTGGGCAAGCCCCAGGGTCGACTCAAGGAGGCAAAGGAACAACTCAGGATCAAGCTAGAGGGATTTGATTGTGGTTCTCCAAGTGGGATTTTTTTAATTTTTTATGCAATATAAATGACAAATGAAAAATACGAATTAGATTAAGTTAACAAGAAAATAACCGACTTAGCCAAATTTAATTTTAATGTGAAATTAATTCAAATCAGTCAAGTGATATTTTTCTTAAAAACCTAATCCAACCATGAATATAAAATGTATTTTTTTTGGATTTTTTGGGTTTAAAATGCATAAATGAAAATGCAAACTTTTTTGGGGTTATTTACAATTTTTCATGCAAATGATATGCAAAAAATATGAAAACGTTACTGGAAGATAAACATGATGAACTTAAGCTACTAATATTTTTGGAATTTTCTAACACTTTATGATTTTTTATGAATATTTTACTAAAAACAAAGTGACAGTGAGTATTTAATTCCTAATAAATCCACGAAATCAAATTATCCAGAGAATGAATTATCTCAGATAGATATGTCAATAAGGAATCCAGCAGAGTTGATATTTCTCGAAAATAATCTTCATGGATTTAATTTAAAATCAATTATAGAAATCACTCTAGAATTTCATTCATGCACAAGACAAATCTCATTTCGATCAAACTTGGATAGTAATTAAAGAGCAGAGAGAGGCATCATCTACAATTTTTTCACAATTTTTAGAGCAAGAAATATGGTTGTGCGAATTTCAAAGCTTAAATGGGCAAAATATTACTCAATTTCAATCTCTGATTTTTATAAATAATATGATGCTCACAAAAATGAAAAATAAATAGCTACAAGGTAAAGATTTAGTTGCTCTACAAAATGCTATTTTTGATTGAACAAAACGATGCTATTTTGAGGTCCAACATACCATGACAATGCAGGGGCATCTTCGCAATACAAAATAAAAGATGAATGAACTGAAATGTGGACAGGGACTCTTTTGCAATTAAACAAACTTAAAAGGACAAAATTGCAATTTTTACAAAATAAAAAATTGAAAAAAATGACCTTGAATGTGACTTAATTCCACGCTAGGGCACACACGAGGGAGGCGCAGGTGCAGCGGCACGGGGCGTGCGGCACGCAACCAGGGGCGTGCACAGCCGGCGATGCACGACAGTGGGAGAGGGCACGCGAGGCGGCGCTGTGGGGATGGTGTGGCGGTGGATGGACACGCAGCCTGGTGGACACACGTCGCGGGGGCGGTGCGCCTGTCGTGTGGAGGCGGCAGTTGGAGGCCTGACGATGCAGGCGGTGCTGCACGGCTGGAGGGCAAGGGCGGCGGAGAGCCTGCGGGGCTACCAACCGCGAGGAGCAGCACCGGAGGTCAGTGAAGGGAAGGAGGTGTGGTGGATGCTCCAAGCGGTGGAGGCTGGGCACACGGGGGTGCGTAGCGTCGCCTGCGATGGGGCGTTGGAGGACGACGGTCTGGGGACGGAGGTGCTGGCGGCTCAGGCGGCGGCGCATACGGCTGGAGGGCAGGGTGGTGCGGCGGGTCATCGGCGTGGAGGCAAGGGCGGTGACAGCTGCTTCCTCCCCGTTCTCCTTTTTTATTTTATTTTATTTTTTTGATTTTTTTGTAATTTTTTGTTGTAATTTTTTAATGTAAACAGTAAATAAAATGCAATGGAGAATAGGGGTGTGTGTGTGTTGATTGTGATGGTGTGTTGAATGATGAACAATAAGGAAGGAAATATGTTAGATAAAAAATGAAATGAAAAGGAACAGGAGAGAATACTTACCTGAGATTTCACCAGGTTTGAAGGAGCAATGTTGCACTCTGATCATCGTCGCCTCGATTCGATTCGGCGAGAAATCGAAGAAGCTCGGTTTTGACCCAAAGAGATGAACAACTACACGAGGAGGAGTCCTCGTGGATCTCGCCTTTGAAACCGATGTTGCTCGACCGAAAAATATTGACCTGTCACCGACAACACTCGGGGGCTGGTGGTCTCTCCCTCTCAATTGAAGAAATGGCGGATGAAGAAAAATGGAGGATGAGATGTGAAAATAAAGAGGAGGAGGGAGTTAGAGAAGAGATTGAGAGAGTGGAGAGAATGGTAGAGGAAGCGGGGAAAATGGTGGCTTGAAGTAGAAGGCAAGTAAGGGGAGAAGAAGTAAAAGGGGAATAAAATAAATAATTAATAAAGTAATATAGTAGGCTACTAAAAATAAGGAGAAAATAAATAAATAAATAAATAATTATTAATAATTAAATAAAATAAATTGTAATTAAAAAATAAAATACGAAATTAATAAAATAATGAAAATGGGATGACACGTGCTGGCTCTAGAAGCTGCCACGTGTCGCTTCCAGAAAATTCAAAAAAATTAAAGGTAAGGAAAAATAAAAAAGAAATAACAAAAGGGATTAAATCAAAAAGTGGTCAACACAAAAATTGCTCGTCTTGACGAGATCTACAACTTTCGTGAAGAGCCAAAAAATCAAAAGAAGTCATCTGTACACAATGTATTTTTGGGTGGTACCTTCTAGATATAAAATACCGTATTTTATCTTTTGTAATTTTTTGTCATTTTTAAATAAGAGAAAAATCAAAATAAAAATAGAGAAAAATAAAAAGAATATTTACAACTTAATGTAAATTTTTCTTATTTTAACAATTAAGAAAATAAAAGGATAAATGCAAGGGCATTTTGGTCAATATATACAATATACAAAACCCAAGTTTTGCATACGAGCTCTGATTTTAAAGAAATTGGTCTTATTTTGAAGATCTTTGAATGTATATTACTTTAAAAGTGAGTAAACCTAAATCGGACACTGTATGAGAGAGATATGCACATTTTATGGCTCCTTGTTTCAAATTTGGATTGGGATTTTATTGGTCAATTTTATGAGTTAGTATTTTTTTGATATTTTTCCTTTATTAGTGTTAGTAATATATATACTATAGAGTTGGTTTTATTGGATTTAGAGTTAGTATAAAATATATACGAATAGGTGAAGTATGGCGAATATACAGGTTATTTTTACAAGTGCAATTGGCTTCTTATTTATATGAATGCTAAAATGTAGATATTAGTTATGCATGCATGAATGCTAATTACGCAATATAAGTGGAAATATGCATCTAATAACTTGGGAACAAAGCTCTATTTTCAACTTTTAGAGTGAGGAATCACAGATTCATTAACCCCCTATACTTAAACCTTGATCGTCGCTGAGCAACTAAAATGAAATGTAAGAGTGAAATGATTTTGGGTTCCATACCAAGGTCATGAATAAAAGTTGAAAATGGAGCTTGACTCGACCTTTAGATTAATTATGTGGCGGAACCTTATTGGGATCTGAACTTAAGACCTAACAGACTTCAAGTTTCACAAGTCTTCTATTCAAGACTCCTCAATAGTCAGGTCAGAACAAATCCTCATATGCAGATTTCTGATTACTATGATTCTTACTTGTACTGTGTAAGTGTAAAATAGCTCTCCACATCAGAATGGCTAAGAAGCAGCCTCCTCTAACAAGGTAACTCTAATTCCCCGGTCAAGTAACTCTTTCCTCGAGGAGCGGGGTATTCCCTTCTAAGTTCAAGTGCGACCAGCTTAAGAGGAGAGGGGTGGAGAAAAGAATGGACGGTAGCCAGTTTAGCTACCTATCCCAGGATGCATGACCAGTGTAGCCAAGTCATCCAGCTGCAGACTTCTTGCTAATATACATACTCCGACATGTATTTTATTTTCTATCTAGCCTGTCTATTTTTTTGGAGTTTTTGCATTTGTTTTCTTTTTTTAACTATATACAAGGTGCAACATGTACATCAAAAGTTTTTCCTCTTGAGCCAGTGGACTATCCCTCTTTTGAAGCATTATTGCAATGCACAGTATCCCATCCTTAGATGTCAACACCGCCAGACTAGGTTGAGATGCACTACCCTCCCTAGACGAGGACGGATGTTTCCACCCGTGTGATACTCCAAGCTAAAGGATTCTACCTCCTCACCACCTCATCAATGAAGAGCTACGTGCATAGTGCTTGTCCAAGTTAGGTCATTGTCTATAAGAATCATGCGTGTGCACGAGATATTGTACTTAGACTAATCAAGATGACATGTGAACATAGACTTGCGGACTCAAAGAATTAAGTCACTTGACCTGAGAAATCTTAACTCTAGTTCATATAAGGTTCCTTTGAAATTATATGGATTAAGGTCAAATCAAGTCCTTCCTCAACATCTACTCATAACTTCGTTCAGAACCCACTAGCTTTTCACCTTGCATATGCAAGATATGCAGATGAGATGCAGATGACATGCTATGTAGATAAAATGCAAGTCTCTTTTTTTCTCTCTCTTTTGATGTAGAGATGATGTGCAAGAGTAAATAAGAAGCATATTTTATTTTTATTTTATTTTATTTTTTTGTTTTTTGTTTTTTGAAAATTTGGTAAACCTCTTATGTTACAACAATTTACACGAGTTTTATAAGTATTATACAAATTATACAAGTGTTATACAACATACAAGTAATTTTTTTTCAATTTTGTTAATAAAAGTTTTACAAGTATACAAAAAATTTTCAATTTTTACCCACCCGTAATTATTGCATAATATATATAAAAATACATGAAAATACGTGAAAGTATGAGCTATGGGTAAAGTTTATATGTAATATATACACGCCCCCCTATACTTAGCGTGTGATATGTCCTCAGAGTGCGAAAAGAGAGGAAGAAGACATACCTCGTGCTAAGCGCAAGAGAACCAAAAGAGCAAAAGTCATCCTACCCCCTATACTTAGGCTCTGGCAGCCTAAGTGTGGAAGAAGATCAAAAACGAGGCGGACGAGGTCAAGAGGGGAAGTGGATGAATATATGTATAAGATGGGCATCGGTCCCCCCTATACTTAGGCTCTGGTCAACCTAAGTATAGGACAGGAGTGAGTGTGAGAACCGATGAGATCTA
Organism: Ottelia alismoides; assembly: GCA_037367405.1. Taxonomy (NCBI): domain Eukaryota; kingdom Viridiplantae; phylum Streptophyta; class Magnoliopsida; order Alismatales; family Hydrocharitaceae; genus Ottelia; species Ottelia alismoides. The sequence goes on from JAZKJV010001984.1 coordinate 316,482, forward strand.
GAGAATATATAGCGAATGGTGAAGAGACTCGGGTCACTCTCCCCCTATACTTAGGATCTGGTCATCCTAAGTATAGCCATAAAATGAAATGATATGGAGCCGGGGCGAGTGATTCGAATCACTGGGGAGGGAAGGAAAATATATACAAGAAGGAGTGAGAATATACAAGGATCAAGAAGGTTTGTGATGAACCTTCTGGAGGGAGCGAGGAGGTAAGGAATATACAAATGTTTCGTTGTCAGAATCGTCCTCGGATGAATAGTAGTGAGGTGAAGGGATCGTCCAATGAGGGTCGACACACGGCTGCTTGCTTAGATACGGCTTAAGAACGGCTGAACTGAGCTCACTCGTATAAATCACCTTATCCAGACCAGATGAAGATTCCTCTGAAAATTTCTTCTCCAGAATGTTGAAGGAAATTTTCTTGGTCTGTTTTCTAGACCATGAATCATTGAGAGGGAGATGAGAGTGACACGCCTTGAGAGGTTCGGGGGAACACCTCGAGGAATCAATTCTCGACTTCCTCTCACTAGATAGTCGACTAGAAGAGGGAGCAACTGTGTTTTTATGTGGAGTCAGTTTAGTCTTGGTCGTTTCCTTTGAAGGTCCAGGATGTGGTGCGGTGCTGACCATGGGTTCCTCATCAGACGAGTCACCATATAGATTAGAATATTCCTGAAGGATCGGCACACATCTCGAGAAGGTGCTAGTGATCTCAGTTGACTTGACATTATTGGGTTCTTGTGTCGGATCATCGAAATGATCAAGGCAATCCCCAAAGGTCGTGTATGACTCAATGATAGCTTCTGGTCGTGAGTCCTCCTTAGAAGCTTTCATGGTGGCGGTGCAAGCAGTTGATGAAGTGCAGGTGTGGGGAGTCTATGAACCAACGGTCGTCCGGATAGTCGGTCTCTCAGGTGTAACAGAGAGGTGGGACTCATCTACCTCTCGATGGTCACGACTGTCAGCGGATGTACGGGTCACCTTAGAGTAATGTGTATCAAAGAGTAGGTGAGGTCGAAGCGTTTCCAATGTTGTAAAATCGATTTCCCGAGTCTCACAATCTATAGTTGGCTTAGCCAAGACTAAGAACAGCTTCCCGAGAATAATCGGAGAATGGGTAAACTCTCATCGGTGCTCGATGTCAATGATTGTGAAGTCCACCTGAAGTAGAGCACCTTGGAAGGTAATGATGACTAAAATGTTTCCTCTCGACCGTTTAATAAATCGATCAGCCAACTGAACAGTCACTCTTGACTTTCTGATTGGCCTGAGTTTGAGCTTCTCAAATCACAGAAGTCGGGAGGATATTTATCAGCGATTCATCATCAATTCTTGCATGGGTAAATATGGTGTCTTTGATTTCACACTCAACTCGGGGCAACTGCTTCACTCTGCAGGTCTTGATTTTTCTCCCCATTACCAAGAAGGTGGCCATAGACACTATGTGTCTTTCAGTCCTTGTCCTCTTATTTCCCGACCTCTTGGCATCATTTTACTCTTTACAAATCTCTTGAGGTCAGGGAAGTGATCTATAGCCTTTATTAAGGGAAGTTTGAAAATCAATTCTTCATCGAGTGCTTCCCTTAGGGAAGGATCCAAATTTTGCTAGTCTTTTTCATTTTCTATTTTTATGGATTTTTCTGATTTTTCGATGTTTTTGGTCCTTTTGAGATTTTCAATTTTTTGGTGTTTTTGGTGGATGAATGATCAGACTCTGGATTGGAGGGTAAGTGGTTAGTAGAAGAGAGGGATAGAATGGACTCCAGTTGTACAAAAGGTATGGATTCCCTAATGCTAGCCCGGTTTTCATCATCAGATCTACTTACCTCCTTCTCCACTATCATTCCCAAGATGGCAGAAATTGAGTGCAATATGTCAGTGACATCTCTCAATTTGTCACCAAATAATTCTTTTTTTCAATGAGTCGAGAAATGTCATCCTCCAAGCTGTTCTCATGACAAATCATGGGAGAGTTCTGCTTAATTGGAGGATACTGCTGAGATATTTGGGTCTCATACTCAACTTACCTAGACTCTGGCATGTAATGTTGGGAAAATATTGATTGGAGCCTCATATGATGGAGTCAATGAAACGAGGACTGATAAGTCTAGCTCATGAGTCCAATCTTATGGATCTATAGGCTCTTCGAATGTGTAATATAAAGGCTGGCTAATGGAAGCTTGATCAATAAATTTAATCAAGTCTGGGAAATCATGATGTGTGGACCTCTCCAATTGGGTTGTTTGATCGACCATGTTATACCCTAAGGTCAAGTCAGGATGTGTATTTGTAAATTGTTGTCTAGTCCCTATTTGAGGTGAGAATGAAGTATGTGGGGGCATATAATTTTGCCAATCATCTGTCTCAGCAGTTGCTTGCTCTTCATTCGATTCTTTGATTCCTGCAAGCTCTCGAGAATAAGGACAGTCAGCCCAAGATGGAAGTGGATCCAGAGTGTTGGAATATGGAGTATGTGAGAAATGAGAAGAAGTGGAGAAGTCAGTCGAAGTTCTGGCTTCATAATCGGGTTGAGATGGAACCAACTACGGGTAAGGGTATACCGTGGATGGCGGAGGATACATGGAAGAAGGGGAAGGTGAAGATGAACGGTATATGGTCGAGGAGGAATGACCAGAGATCTCAGGGTATGGGGACCAATATCCCGACATCTTGAAGAGGAAATGATGAATGTAAGAAGATTGAGGTAGAAAATGTGCAATTACACAGGATAACACACACGGACAGACACAAAGACAAACGCAAGATCAAAACCCTGAGTTCACACTCAACATGGTGAAGGACTCGAAACCGAGTCCGATTAGTCTGGTTGATTTTAAGTGTGAATTTTCAGACAAGTAGCAAAGGTTACACAGCCTATAGGGGAGTCGGCTAAAAGCCGGATGCGTCTCCCCTGTTTAACATGTCACCTTAGATACCAACGCCCTTCCTTTCTCCGCTCCTATCACCAGCCGAAAGTTCAAGGACCTGTCCCTATCTATCTACAGAGTAGGCGGAGGGTGACAAGGCTATAACTTCACCCCTATCTACCTGCTGGAGCAGGCGGAGGCTACTAGCAACTTGTCGCGTTGCATCGCAATTTCACCCCTATCTACCTATCGGAGTAGGCGGAGGCTACTTGGAGCTGGTCAGTTGAACCCAAAGCTCAGTCGGAGATATTTGCTCAGATCAGGGTACGCGATATGGAAGTCGGGGATTTTTGGCTCTGCCCTAGGGTGCTCACACACTCTAGTACCCTCACTCAGCCTGAAAACAAGGTCAAGGTTAATCTGCCGCAAACAAGGGTTAATTTTAGTTAATTATTTTGGTCTAATTCCATTAGCAGTCTTGATTTTAAAGATTAGTTGTCATTGATATTAATCCACACAAGCACTCACGTCTATCGTCCAGTCCCAATTCCTTCATCTTAGGTTAGAAAACCGAGAGAGAGAGAGAGAGAGAATCGGAAAAAATCGATGCAATCAAGAAAATGATGATGAATGCTTGAGTAAGAATACCTACAGTGCCTACAGCTCTCTACAATGCGGGATGCAATACTGAATTGAATTTTACACTAAATGAAATGCAAACGATAAAAGCTGCTCCTAGACAGGCAGTTCTATTAGTGAGTGAAGAACGAATTCAAATTTGGCTAAAGTCCTGTTGTTTAAGTGAATCTTTTAATGGTGAAGTATGGTCCTAAATATTACGAGCACAAACAGGTCCTAAAATAGCTCCAAGAGCCGTAAGTTTAGGTCCTATTATACGTAAAGCAACCACACAACACATGGGGACACGTTTTATTATGACTTACACGTGCGAGATCCCAAACAGGAACCGTTGTAAATGCAAACTTTTTTTTACAAGTTAACAAAAATAAAATCTTTTTGGCATCTCAACAGCCGACTTGATCCACGAATCGTCGGCCTTCGATGCACTTCGAGATGCGTCGACTTCAAGAAAACCGCTCCAAGTCCACCGGACCCTCGCACAAAAAGATACAAAAATATCAGTGAGAGAACAAAAATAAATAGAAAATAACTGGAAAAATGGAATATTTACAAGGTGGTTCGGGGATCAGACTACCCAAGTGAATGGAAAACGTAAATCTAATTTTCTAAAGTGATCCTACGCCATTTGCCTCCCTTGCAACGGTAGCATTTGATGGGCCCCGGATCTACCCTTTTAATTGTATCGAATTAACGATTTCGTTGTAGTCAGATAAATCCCAATCAATCAAAAATAACCTCACGGATAGATGAATCGGCGAATGAAATTAAATGCATGGTTTTATTTTTATTGAACATGGGCAAGCCCCAGGGTCGACTCAAGGAGGCAAAGGAACAACTCGAGATCAAGCTAGATGGATTATATTGCGGTTCTCCAAGTGGGATTTTTTTTAATTTTTTTATGCAATATAAATGACAAATGCAAAATACGAATTGGATTAAGTTAACAAGAAAATAACCGACATAGCCAAATTTATTTTTAATGTGAAATTAATTCAAATCAGCCAAGTAATATTTTTCTTAAAAACCTAATTCAACAATGAATGCAAAATGTATTTTTTTGGAATTTTTGGGTTTAAAATGCATAAATGAAAAATGCAAACTTTTTGAGGGTTTTTATGCAGTTTTTCGTGCAAATGATATGCAAAAAATATGAAAAATTTACTGGAAGATAAACATGTTGAATTTAAGCTACACTAATAGTTTTGGAGGACGGCGGTGGGGTGCTGAAGGATGGAGGTCTAGGGACGGAGGTGCTGGCGGCTCAGGCGGCGACGCACACGGCTAGAGGGGCGGGTGGTGCGGCGGGCCACCGGCGTGGAGGCAGGGGGTGGCGGCAGCTGCTTCCTCCCTGTTCTCCTTTTTTTATTTTATTTTTTTGATTTCTTTGTAATTTTTTGTTGTAATTTTTTTAATTTAAATAGTAAATAAAATGCAATGGAGAAAAGGGTTGTGTGTGTATGTTGATTGTAATGGTGTGTTGAATGATGAACAATAAGGAAGGAAATATGTTAGATGAAAAAATGAAATGAAAAGGAATAGGAGAGAATACTTACCTAAGATTTCGTCAGGTTTGAAGGAGCAATGTTGAATTTCGATCGTTGTCGCATCGATTCGATTCGGCGAGAAATCAAAGAAGCTCTGTTGTGATCCGAAGACATGCACAACGACATGAGGAGGAGTCCTCATGGATCTCGCCTTTGAAAATGTCGTTGCTCGACCAAAAAATATTGACCTGTCACCGACAACACTCGGGGGCTGGTGGTCTCTCCCTCTCAATTGAAGAAATGGCAGATGAAGAAAAATGGAGGATGAGATGTGAATATAAAGAGGAGGAGGGAGTTAGAGAAGAGATGGAGAGAGTGGAGAGAATGGTGGAGGAAGTGGGGGAAATGGTGGCTTGGAGTAGAAGGCAAGTAAGGGGAGAAGAAGTATAAGGGGAATAAAATAAATAAATAATATGTAATATAGTAGGCTACTAAAAATAAGGAGAAAATAAATAAATAAATAAATAAAATAATAAAATATGAAATTAATAAAATAATAAAAAATGGGATGCCACATGGTGTCTCCAGAAGCTGCCACGTGTTGCTTCTAAAAAATTCAAAAAAATTAAATGTAAAGAAAAATAAAAAAGAAATAACAAAAGGGATTAAATCAAAAAGTGGTCAACACAAAAATTGCTCGTCTCGACGAGATCTACAACTTTCGTGAGGAGGTAAAAAATCAAAAGAAGTCATCTGTACAAAATGTATTTTTGGGTGGTACCTTCTAGATATAAACTACCGCATTTTATCTTTTGTAATTTTTTTGTCATTTTTAAATAAGATAAAAATCAAAATAAAAATAGAGAAAATATAAAAAATATTTACAACTTAATCTATTTTTTTATTATTAATATTTAAGAAAATAAAAGGATAAAATGCAAGGGCATTTTGGTCAATATGTACAATATACAAAAGGGGCCCAAAACCCAAGTTTTGCATACGAGCTCTGATTTTAATGAAATTGGTCTTGTTTTGATGGTCTTTGAATGTATATTACTTTAAAAGTGAGTAGACCTAAGTCGAACACTGTATGAGAGAGATATGCGCATTTTAAGGCTCCTAGTTTCAAACTTGGAATGGGGTTTTGTTGGTCAATTTTACGAATAAGTATTTTTTTGATATTTTCCTATAAGTGTTAGTAATATATACACTATAGAGTCGGTTTTATTGGATTTGGAGTTAGTATAAAATATATACAAATAGGTGAAATATGTCGAATATACATGTGATTTTTACAAGTGCAATTGGCTTCTTATTTAATGCAAATATGAATGCTAAAATGCATATATTAGTTATGCATGCATGAATGCTAATTATGCAATATAAGTGGAAATATGTATCTAATTACTCGGGAACAAAGCTCTATTTTCAACTTTTAGAGTGATGAATCACAGATTCATCAAGGTGCGGTGCCATTTCCGATGGGAGGAGGAAGACACGATGCTGGGAGGTGCAGCCACTAGGAGGGGAGCTACCTGCGGCCGCCGCATGTGCTGGAAGGGAGGACTGTCGTGTGGAGCCAGGAGAATCTGGGTGGTGGGGGGTGCGGCTGGAGAGGAGGTGCTGCCAGGAGGAGATCGGAGGGGCGGCACTACGGGTACCTATGCCCGGAGATGTTGCCTAGGCATTGTTGCTGCCTTGAGGCCTGAAGGTAGTACAAGGAGGAGATGCAGCCTTCGCCGAGACTGAGGGGAGGCGAAGTTCCGTGATGGAGCACTACCTTGAGAGGCGTGCACGGGGGGTAGATGATATTCAAAGGAGGGGGCTACGGACATAACGGTGATCGGAGAATGGTCTGTTCCAGGTGGAAAATGATGGTGCTGGTGGTGCTCTTTGCGCAGGTGGCTACATGGAGGGGACAATTGGTGACGGTGAAGCGCGCAGGATGGCGGAACTGGTGCTCCATGGTGGTCAGTGTGGATTCTAGGCAGTCGCTTGATGTCTGACATGGAGATACAATATTGATGTGTATTATACACTTTTTGATGTGTATAATACAATTTAGATGTGTATTATAGATCATTGATATGTTTTTTTACTTATCAATCGGGTGCATATGATAATTGTAGTTTTTTATGCATATTGTATATTTGATGTGTATTGCATGTTTTGGATGTGCGTTATACATTTTGAATGTGTAATATGCATATTTCGGCTATATTTTGCTCATCGATTGAGCGTGAATGACTACTGCATTTTTGAAAAGAACCATAAAAATATTATTCTACAAAGAACCATACAATCATTACAAATAACCATGCATTAATTGCTAATATGAATTGTATTCTATAAAGAACCATACTAAACTTACAAATAGCTGAATAAATTTTGAAGGAACCACAATAAATAAAAAAACTTACAATCATTACAAGAGGAACCGTGGATTCTAAAAAAATACATTAGGATACAAACATTGCTCTACGTAATGTCGCCCAACACAAAACTGTGCATTTTTTTAATATGGTATTGCGAACACTACCAAAAATAAAACTTGTTGAATTTAGTATTTTGGAATATTAATTGACGTGCATAATTCATGTAAACGTTGATTACTGAAATGCTCTTTTGCGCAAATAAATTGATGATGACGTTAGATTTGAATCTAACGGCTACGATTGCTGGTCTTCCTTAAGGATGGAAGGACCAAGTCCTATTTGAAAGCCCTCCTCCCTATGTGTTTGTGTGTGGTTCAATGGGGTTGCCCCATTGGGGCAGCCAACATGGCAGCCCATGCCCTATTTTCGGCATTATTTTTATTTTTTTTTCAAAAATATCACCATATGTATTCGTCTATATATCCCTCCTATATGCCATTCGAATTTCTTCATAAACAAAGACTCCTATGCCATGCATCTAGAACTTCCAGATGGAAGGCATAGGAGTCTTAGATTCTGACGAAATTTGAATAACATATTGGAGGGATATACATATGAATATACACGGTGATTGATGAATACTCATTCATCACTCTTTATTCTTATATTTTAGCTACAAAAACCTTTGCAAATACATATAGATAGTTGTAAATATCAATAATTACCAAAAGCATGCATTGTGTAAAAACCTATAATTAGCATGTTTTTGTGCAAAAATAAAAGTTCAAAGATTAAAAAGAAAAAGAGGGAAATATTTAGAATAAATATTGAGCAACCTAACCCAAGGGAGGGCTCAGCATGGGCCTGACCGCATAAAAGCCAAAGTAGATGGAGATAGGGGCTCATGTGTGTAAATATTCATGTAAATAAAATAAAAGTATTTTCCTCACAAAAATAGACTCAAATTAGCTTGTAAATATTTGTAGATATTTATAAATATAAAATCAATATAAAAGTATTAAAATTAAAAAGAAAACAAAAACACCACTTGTGTATAAGTCACCTTGTATAGACCATCCACATATTCATTTAGCTTTGTAAATGAATAAAATTAATTTCCAAAATTTTTGTAAATATTATACACTATATAATGTAAATAAATAAAATAAAATTAATCAAAACAAAAATGAAATAAAAATAACAAAATTAAAAACATAAAAATATATTGTAAATATACCATGTACATAGATGGACATATGTATTTATTTCACATATGTATATAATTAATAAAAATAAAATAAAAATGTCTTTTTATTCCTTATTTTAGGATATAAATAAATAAAATATAAAATGAGAATAAAATTGTATAAAAATAACAATTAAAAATCAAAAATTAAAAACCTATATATTGTATATATACCTATATATGAACCTACTAAGTACATACCCTATTTTTACTTTTAAAAATTAATTAAAAATCACTAAAAAATAGAAAAAATTAAAACAAAAACATTTTATGTTTTGACTTTTTAATAAATCAGCCATCTACTATTTATAAATAAATTTACAAATCTTTTCCAGGTGGCAGCTTCCTATTGGTCCTGAGGGATGTTGACCGCCCGGTCAACTCCCCCCCAGGACAACTTCTCACGGGTCTGCAATGCCCGACCCATCTTCTCAGATTTTCCCCATACAGACCCGACTCCTTCTTGCCTAAACCCCCGAGTCCGGATTGCTCACGTCATATCCGAGAACCTCGCCGGAGCCACCATCTTGGGATCCGCGCGCTCCAGTGCCCTACCCGCGCCCGTCTTCCCGGACCCTCACCCATACTTAAGCCGAGCTCTGCCACCTCGATTCTCATCTTTGGCCATTCGCTTCCACCCCTAGTGAGCTCCAGCGTTTGCGTGAGAGTGACAGCTCGCGTCCCGTGCTGTTGAAGCGAGGAGAGGAGTGCGAGACCACTGATCCGGCGAGCATCGCTGCCTTGCTCCGCCCAGAGCCGGAGCTCGAGCCTCGGAGGGAGACGCTCCTCGAGGCGACGACCCAGAGCACTGCCAGCTCGTCCACAGTCTCATCGTCCACCCAGGTGGGCCCGTAGTCTTTTCTTTTTCGCTAATTTTCATTTACCCCCAATTCGCGTCTCCGCCGTTCGTCGTCGATTCCGTCCACGTCCTACCACCATCCGACCATCAGGCTCTGCCATAGCCACCGCCTTCCTCCCGCGCACCTTCTCCATATCTCCATCCAACCCAGCTCGCACAGGAGCTGGGGTTCGAGCTCCTCCATCTACCCCCCTCGCCGGAGCTCGCTCATATCGCACCTCCGACCACCTTCACCCCGTCTAACCTGGTCGAGGTAGTTTGCCCTCAACCCGCGAGCTATTTGGTCTGTTTTGAAGGTTCAACCAAGTCCACCTGAGGGCTTGGACTATTGGGTCCAGCAGCTACAGCTCCGCCGACCTCGCCGGAGCTCCCTAGAGCTCGGCTGGGTCATCGGAGACCACCAACAGCTGCGGAACATCATCGCGGAGCTTCTCCGATCTTTAGGCGCAGCAGAGGAGACTCAGAGCGAGCCCACCGGGCCGGCGAACTTCGCCTGCCATCTGTTCTTCGAGGGTCTTCATCCTCCATCCGATCAGTCCTCCCGCTCCAGTTTCCATCTGGGTCGTCCATTCCCGGAGCAGCAGTCACCGCCCGATCTTTGGAGGACTGATCCCAGCCGTCGGTCCCGTGAGAGGTTTAGCCACAGACGTCCTCGACCGCTAGATCTGACACGTGGCTACGCCTTCGCCGTTGGATTTGTCCCAGGAGCTCAGCCTTGGACCGCCCGTCGTCCTACACCATTAGATGCTCCACGTGGCGCGCATCCATCGGCTCCATTAATAAAGGGGTAAATATTACTTAGGCCCCCTCTTGTTTTGTCTTTACCGTTTAGTCCTGTAAATATTTTAGGTAGTTGTTTAGTTTTTGGATATTTGCATAGAGGACCCCGTACTTTGTTTAGTTTGCAATTATGCCCCTGTATGTGATGTGACACGTGCTTCGACACGTGATTGTCTGGGTGTTTTGCATTTTATGCCCTTGTAGTTCTGGATGTTATCAGTTGAATGAAAGTTTCTGAAATATTGCATTTATACCCCTGTGTGTAGAATAATTGAGCATGTGCGGATATTTTTGGGTATTTTGCAGATAAGTCCCTGGGCTTTTGGTACCTGTTACCAAATAGCCCTCGGAACTTATTTTTCTTACATTTGGGTCCCTGAGTGCCTCAGGCACGTGCGATGCACGTGTTTACCTGGGTTAATTGCACCAGACCCCCCAGAACTTTGGGTATTTGCACATAGGTCCCTGTGCATAGTGCCCCCTCTTTATTTTTGAATAAAATAGCAAATCACCTCCAAATTTGATGAAAATTGGATACGTGGCGCCTGCCATGGTGTAAAATTTTCTATAAATTTTGGAAACATTTTTGGCAATGTTTGATATTTTAAAAAAATTTAAAAACATCTATTTTCTTCACTGTCTGACTTTCAAAATCATAAAAAAAATATTAAACCTCTTTTAAAATTACAAAAAAATTATCTACTATTTGTCTTTGCTTGCTTGATTTTCTAGCCAATTTTGGCTATTTTTCATTGCTTAAAACACCTAAAAATTAAAAAACACTTAAAAACCTATAAAAATTCTAATAAATAAACCAAAAACCTAAAAATAATAAATTAGGTGCCCAATTTTTCCTTGTTTTCTTCTCTATACAGGAAAAATACCTCCAGGCTAATTTGGGGCTTCTAGATATTTTATCTAGGTCCTTTTAACTCGGCTGGACAGCACCTACAGTTTCAGTCGCTATTTGATTTTTAGAAAATTAAATAGACATCAGAAAAATCCCAAAAATTCACCAAAAACACTAAAAATTATAAAACACATAAAAAATATTTTTGTTTGAATTTTTGGTTGATTTTTAGTGTATTTAATAAATTGTTGAAGTATGTTGCTTTCTTGTTTTTATTATTTTCTTAATTCACTAAAAATAAAAATACAAAAAAATATAAAAATACTTAAAAACCACCAAAAATATCTCTTTATTTCCTTTTTATTTCTTTTTGACTACTTCGTAGGCTGCAAGGCCAACCCGTGCTCCTTGTGTTCGACCCTGGTCGCTATACCAGGTTAAATTAATAGCAGGACCGCTACTTCGTATTTTGAACTGATTTTCATTCTATTGGTGGTCTATATTTTTCTTGATTGATCATATCCGAGTGATTGAGGTCGCGACGACCATCTCAGAGATACCTTTACCTTAGTCGCTTGGCCGCTCATCAGAATGGCGCTGTTGCCGGGGAGCACGACTTAGTAGTTTTCATTTTATTTTCGTTTTTGTTTTTGCGGCTTTTCGCGGCTTTTGTCTATATTTTATTTTTGCTTTATTTTGTTTTATTTTATTTTCTTTTATTTTTGTTTTTGTTTGACTTTGAGTGTTTATTTTATTTTGTATTTTTGCATATATACCCTCATTTTCTTCCATTTATTTTTCTTATTATAATTTGATTATTTTTATTGGTTTGACCACTTGTCTCTTGTCTTGCGAGGGCTCGAGGACCGAGGCGGCCGATTTCGAGAAGCCGACGCAACCGCAGGACTTGGAGACAGCTCCCTTCTATACGGAGCCGCAGGAGAGTGTGAGAGGAGAGCTGAGTGAGAGAGGTTTAGATTAGGATTTATTTGATTATTATTGTAATAATACAGGGACTCAGAGACTTGGACTTTGCATTGATTGGACTAGCGGGTCTGTTTCTCCAAGCACCGGTGTGCTCGGGGGACCCTTAGTTTTTACGCGGTTTTTCGCGCGGCTTTGGGTTTTCTTTTTACTGCCTTTGATGGTTTTGCGGTTTTTCATCGAACCCATAGATTTAGGATTTTATACTTGCTTGTGCCGTAATTAGTAGGATCCCCACACCTAATTATTTGCATGTTCCTATAGTGCGACTAATTGGACCTACTAATAATTGATTAATAAAAATAACTGACTCATCTCCTTCGTGGCCTACGTGCCGTAGTCTACCCCGTAAAGCGCTTTCTCCTACCACCGATTTGTCGGGCAGAGGAGGGGTAGACCAAGACCGGACCTTTGTCCTGGAGGTCGGTGACCAGTTAGACGGTTCTGCGAGTAGACTTGCTCATCTAGGACTCGGTTTTCACCGTTGCATCATATAGGGTAGTTTATTTTCTGTCTTTAAATTCTGCGCGGATCACTTGCATGTAGAGTGCTGGAGGCAAGGTACGCATTTCTATCTCAGCATGCATCATTGATTTCTTCGCACATCGGCTTTTTCGTCTTCTCCCCCCTTGTTTTTGACTAAATAACCAGGAGAACCGAAAAATTCGTTAGGCCTTTGTTTTTATTTGAAAATATTAAAAAGAAAAATCATAAAATTGAGACCGACTAAAACTATTGACCCTAAAAGACACTCCACCTAAAAATTTGTCTTGGGGAGAGCAACCCCCTCATTGGTTGGTTTGATTGCGCGAGAGAGTGACCCGCACACTAGGTAGAGCCCTCCGGTGCTATACTCGACTGACTACCGACTCTTCCGTGCGGGACAGTCGATTGGGAGTGACATCGGGTATCCTAACAGGTCACGTAAGCGCTCTGATATATTGTGTGTTCACCTAATAAAAATTGACAAGATAATTTGATCGAGCCTTTACGGTCTTCAGCTCGTGTTGCGTTGGTGAACAGAGGGTTTGGTTGCCGATCATAGTTTCTCCAGATCTCATCCGCCCTACTCGCAAGATCACGATGATGGGTAGACGCTCTCTTAGACAGCCTCTGGATGCACTGCTTTTGGGCACGTCTACCCAATCATCTAGGTTGGCCTGCGAGAGCCAAGACCAGCTCTCCGAGCCCGAGTATGACTCCGCCCTGTGCCCCCTCGACCCCCTTTCTTTCGGTTCTGAGAGACATGAGCCAGAGGAGAGATTAGCAGACTTGACATCACCTGAGTTTGGCTCATTTGATTTTGCAGACGTCATGGCCGGTAGTTCAGAGGATCGCTCCAGAGCAGAGCACATCGTATCGGACCAGGGAGCGATCAACTCCACCCTGATCGCCTCGTTAGAGACAGTGCAGCAGCAGCTGAGGGATCAGAGAGCATTCATGATTGAGATGAGGAGAGAGTTGGAGCGACTCAGAGCAGAGAGAGATCAGCGTGAGCCTGAGGACGAGCCAGATGATGCAGAGGCACGAGCTGAAGCAGCCGCAGCAGCAGCGGCAGCAGCCGCCGCTGCCGCAGCGGCGGCTGCTGCGGCAGGAGGACCACCGAGACCGATGCGGGAGTTGCATAACCCCGGATCAACACTGATGCATCATTGGGTGGTGGTGCCGGCTATCGTGGGGGACTTCAAGTTCCCCCCGAACACCTTGCAGCTACTCCCCCGTTTTCACGAACTTGCCACCGAGGAGCCCCATCTCCACCTCCAGGAGTTCTTGATGATTTGCAGCACTGTCCACGACCGCCATGTGGACCAGGATATGATTCGGATGATGGCCTTCCCCTTCTCCCTAGCAGACAGAGCAGCCACCTGGATGAAGCATTTGGGGAAGTTCATTTACACCTGGGAGCAGCTCCGCACCGAGTACTTGAACAAGTACTATCCACTCGGGCGGACCAACGCAGCGAGAGCCCTGATCAGCAACTTCTCCATGCTCCCCAACGAGCAATTCCACGAGGCATGGGAGAGGTTTCGTGAGCTTACTGACCGATGCCCGTACCATGATATTTCAAAACCCAACCTTGTGTAGAGCTTCTTCAGCGGGCTGACACCAGAGCTCCAGGGCTTGGTGAATGCTTCCTGTGGCGGGTCCTATTTCGCTAAGGATCACGACCAGGTCTGGACCATCTACGAGGAGATGGCCGAGAACTATATGGTGATGTCCCAGACCCGGTTGTATACTCAGGGCAGACCCCAGCAGCAGCCAGGACCCGTGCAGTACCAGAGGATAGCACGGGTCGACGCCGGTCCATCCAGTTCATCCGCAGTAGCAGCAGCACAGGCAGAGTCGTCCGCTGCGGATATGGGCATCATTAGTGAGAAGTTGGATCGGATGGAGCTGATCGAGAAGAAGCAGTGCCAGGGCATCACTCAGATGGAGCAGATGGCACAGACTCTGAGCGACATGAAGACCCAGCTCTTGTGTCTCCAGGAGGCACAGACGGCTTCACATCCCCGTCTTCAGTCGCGAGGCGATATCGGCGGCAGCAGCAGCTCGTCCCAGCGCTCCAGCTCCTTTCAGCAGCCTAGACAGGTTCATCTTGTACAGGCGGAGCCGTACCAGCAGCAGCAGCCCTCTTTCCAGACACCACCATCTCCAGACTTGCAGATGGTGGTGTACCAGCCGGATCAGCCTCTGGCAGTACTCCCGCCAACCCAGTACGACGCAGAGCCGTTGATGGATGTCAACGGGATTTGGTATGACCATCCCCAGCCTGGGATCCGACGAGACCATCCCGGATTCAGGTGGGGGAGTGGAGGTACCCAGCCCCAGCAGCAGTCATCCGGTCAGGGAGGGTAGTATAGCCAGCAGAGGGATCACCAGCAGCAGCAGCCCCCAGCCTACCAGCCACACCAGCAGTCATCCTTCGTTCCTCGTCCCTATCAGCAGCAGGGACAGTCTTGGAGACGTGAGCAGCAGGCTCACCAGCCACACCAGCAGCAGCATCTTTCCTCCTACCCCTCTCAGCAGCACCAGCAGCAGTTCCAGCAGCCTCAGTACCAGAGAGGCTACCCGTCGGGCTCCCATGAGAGAGAGAGCCCCGCCTTGGACGATATAGCCCGCCTCCTCATGGACCAGCAGGCTACCTTTAGACGGGAGATGGATGAGTTCCGCCAGGAGATGCGGGACATCATGAGAGGGAAGGCCGCTATTCCTGCCCAGATCGAGCCGAATCCCAATAGCCTCAAGAGGAAGTCTGAGCAGGTAGCTTACACCGAGCATACCAGTCCTAGTGATCCATTTGATGATATGTCTTCAGATCTGTTTGATGCTGATTCTGTTACACTTAGGAGCGGTAGAGCACCAGCAGGCGGTGCCTCGTCTGAGCGACGACATGAGGATCCATCCAAGGTGCCAGATGAGGAGGAGGAGAGCGGTATTGAGGCCGCACCTGATGATGATGGTGGTACTGATGCCACCAAGGATGCTGATTCCACCGGCGGTACTGAGGCCGCCGCTTCACTAGTTCGAGGAGGTGGTACTGATGCCACCCGAGTAGCCGAGCCAGCTCGCGGTACTGAGACCGCGAGACGTACAGCACAGCCAGCACGTGGTGGTACTGAGGCCACCGGTGTTCATTCAGAGAGAGTTGTTGTTTTTCCTTCCGCTGATGTATCTCAGAACACTGTTTTGAATAAAGGAAAAGGTTTAGTTTCTTCTGGTCCCACTGTGGTGATTGATGTATGTGCGGATCCGGCCGTCGAGCCATCTAGACCTATTCCTAGTCCTTCATCTGAGAAGGACCCTGTGATCCCCTTCCCTAGAGCCCTTCAGATAGGGAGGGGGAAGAAAAAAGAAAAAGACCCAAAAAAGAGAGAGCAGGAGGAGTTCAGCCAGAGTATGATCGACAGATTTCACATACAGCTGACCCTTCAGGAGGCTTTGCAGCACATCACCCTTCTTCAGCGATCGTTGAGAGACAGGACCAGAGTCAGGAGGAGGAGGAGGAACCACACTTCAGAGATTCATGTGCTGACGAAAGCCACGTGCTTCGCGATCCAGAACCGTCTGCCGGCCAAGAGGCCAGATTCAGGAGCCCCATATGTCAGATGCCAGATTAGTGAGCAGAGGTTCGACCGGACTCTATTGGATAGCGGATCGTCTATCAACCTCCTTCCGTCAGCCCTTCTCGACCGCTTCGAGTTGGGCACTCTTCGACAGAGCAGGACAGTCCTTCAGTTTGCTGATCGATCTGTCAAGAGGCCGAAGGGGTTGTTGCGAGACGTTATCGTCACGATTCAGGGCCTGCAATTCCCCGTGGACTTCGTAGTGTTGGACATGGAGACCCCTGATTCAGTGGCCGATACCCCCATCATCCTCGGTCGTCCGTTCTTGGCCACAGCCAAGGCAGTGACTGATCATGATAGCGAGAAGGTATACTTTCGCGTCGAGGGCGAGAGTATACAAATAGAGATGGTCAAGGACTACAGAGCCAGAGAGAGTATGCTCAGAGACCAGCACAGATTCAGAGCAGCTGACAGATACCGGGCCAGACATCCACCAGGATTGTGATTTTGTGATCACAGACGACGAGGCAGCATGGGCAGACCCTGCAGCACAGGACATTCTCTCATTTTTAGACACCGCTGATGCCGAGATGACAGCAGAGGAGAGCTTGGAGAGCACAGCCCTGGTCCAGGATACTACAGAGTCGGCAGAGCCGATTCTCGACCGCGACACAGAGTTCAGTGATGGTGGTACTAAGGCCACCTTGTGTTACGATGGTACTGATGCCACCTTGATTGATGCAGATCCCTCGGATTCAGAGTCTGATTGGGCAGATTGTGATGATCAGATGCCAGACCTGAGTCCATATGAGTCTACAGAGGAGGAGGTAGATGCAGAGCAGATCAGAGACATCACAGTTGAGCAGCCTTCTCCCGATCCAGTTTGCGAGAGTTCGTTTTCTTTCTCCCAGGTAGATTTGGCAGACTTAGAAGCCTACAAACATCTTCTTCCGAAGCCAGATTTGCCAGCACCCAGCTGTCCAGAGCTGAAGCCGCTCCCTACTTCGTTGAAGTATCGGTTCCTTGCGGGCGAGCCTGAGATGTACCCAGTCATCATCTCCGCCGGTCTGACTGGAGAGCAAGAATCCCGTTTGATGGGGGTTCTTGAAAAGAACCGCAAGGCAATCGGATGGAGCGTAGCAGATCTCCATGGGATTAGTCCATCAGTGTGCTCCCACCATATTTATCTTGAGGAGGGGGCGAAGCCGTTGCGTGAGTTCCAGCGGCGGCTGAACCCCAACCTGAGAGAGGTCGTGATGAAGGAAATATCAAAATGGTGGAGTGCAGATTTTATTTATCCCATTTCCGACTCCAAGTGGGTCAGCCCCTTGCATGTGGTGCCCAAGAAGACGGGCATCACGACTGTGATCAGTGAGTCAGGAGAGGAGATTGCTACACGAGTACCCACCTCTTGGAGGGTCTGTGTTGACTACAGGAGACTCAACCAGGCAACTAAGAAGGACCATTTCCCCCTGCCTTTTATTGACCAGATCATTGAGAGACTGGCAGGGAAGAGCCATTATTGCTTCCTGGATGGGTACTCGGGCTACAACCAGGTGGCCATCGCTCTTGAGGATCAGGAGAAGACCACCTTTACCTGTCCCTTTGGCACATATGCCTTTCGACGC
This sequence comes from Ottelia alismoides, assembly GCA_037367405.1. Classification (NCBI taxonomy): domain Eukaryota; kingdom Viridiplantae; phylum Streptophyta; class Magnoliopsida; order Alismatales; family Hydrocharitaceae; genus Ottelia; species Ottelia alismoides. The sequence goes on from JAZKJV010001984.1 coordinate 334,264, forward strand.
ATGCCATTTGGGCTATGCAATGCCCCTGCGACTTTTCAGAGGTGCATGCTGTCGATCTTTTCGGACATGGTAGGGGAGTGTTTAGAGGTCTTCATGGACGATTTCTCGGTCTACGGCGACGGATTCGACTCATGTCTTGACTGCCTAGACTGAGTACTCCAGCGATGTAGTGAGTACCATTTAGTTCTATCTTGGGAGAAGAGTCACTTCATGGTGACTAAAGGGACGGTGCTTGGCCATATCATCTCCAACAGGGGCATGGAGGTTGATCCGACCAAGGTTGATGTCATTAGAAAACTCGCACCGCCGTCCAATTTGAGGCAGCTACGGTCATTCCTGGGGCACGTTGGATTTTATAGGAGATTTATTCAGGATTTCAGCAGGATTGCCCGGCCGTTGACTGACCTCTTGACGAAAGACACCGAGTTCCTTGTCGATGACAAGTGTCTTTCGTCCTTTGCGACTCTCCAGCAGTGTGTGATTGAGGCTCCTGTCCTCCAGTCGCCTGATTGGTCTCTCCATTCGAGATCATGACGGATGCCTCCGATTTTGCCGTGGGGGCCGTGCTGGGACAGAGGAGGGATGGAGTTCCATTTGCTATTCACTACGCTAGCCGCACATTAGATTCCGCCCAGCGGAATTATACTGTCACAGAGAAGGAGATGCTAGCCGTAGTGTTCACCCTAGATAAGTTCGATCTTATATCATGGGATCTAGAGTGACCCTGTACACAGATCACACCGCCATCAGGTACCTCATGGCAAAGAAGGATGCCAAGTCCAGTCTTACTAGATGGATCCTTCTACTCCAGGAGTTCGACATTGAGATCAAGGATAAGCCTGGAGTTAAGAATGTGGTGGCGGATCATCTCTCCCGTTTAGAGCAGCCTGAGGAGTCTGAGCAGATTGATCCCATTCGAGATACCTTCCCAGATGAGGCGATCCTTGCTATCGCCTCACTCCCATGGTATGCTGATATTGTGAAGTTTCTCGTTGCTGGGAAAGTCCCACAAGATTGGCCCAGGCAGAGGCTTGAGACCTTCCTTGCGAAGGCCAAGTCCTACTATTGGGAGGATCCCATCCTTTACCACGAAGGAGGGGATAGCGTCTGGCGTCGGTGTATTCCTCAGGAGGAACACCATAGCGTCCTCACTTACTGCCACAAGCTTGAGGCAGGAGGACATCATTCTGGGAGGAGAACGGCACAGAAGGTGCTCCAATCCGGCTTGTGGTGGCCAACCCTCTTCAAGGACTCTGATGAGTTCGTGAAGAGGTGTACTGACTGTCAGAGTATGGGCACTTGTGGACAGCGTGATATGATGCCAATGCAGCCATTCACTTCTGTGAGGTTTTTAACGCATGGGCATCGATTTCATGGGTCCATTCCCAAGAGGTCAGGGATTTGAATACATTCTGTTGGCCGTAGATTATGTTAGTCGTTGGGTTGAGGCTATCCCCGCCCGAGCCGCTGATGCATGGACAGTTTGCAGATTTTTGAGGAAGCACATCATCACGCGGTTCGGGGTTCCACGAGTTCTGATTTCTGATGGGGGGTCTCATTTCATCAACGACCAGGTGAAGGCCCTTGCTAGCGAGTTCAGTATAGACCATCGTGTTGCTACACCATACCATCCACAGACGAATGGTCTAGCCGAAGTGTCGAATAGGGAGATCAAGACTATATTGCAGAAAGTCGTCCGCCCTGACCGAAAGGATTGGTCACAGCTTTTGGACTCAGTTTTGTGGGCATATAGGACATCTTTCAAGACTCCATTGGGCACATCTCCCTTTCGCCTCGTATATGGCAAGCCGTGCCATTTACCTGTTGAGCTGAGGCACAGGTCACTTTGGGCAGTTACAGATATTCTCATGGATCCAGATGGTGTAGGAGACCAGAGGAGGGCAGAGTTAGCAGCCCTGGAGGAGCTTAGAGATACAGCTTTCTCAAACAGCCTACATTACAAGGAGAAAGTGAAGGAGTGGCAATAATTCTCAACATCAGCCACAAGCATTTTGAGATTA